>OZ025241.1:60244516-60262016 GCA_964019155.1 Osedax fenrisi | reverse complement strand
TATAATACATTTTAAAAATATGTCTTTACGATAGAAAAAAAATAGGATTAGAATAAATCAATTATCTTATAAATTAATACGCACATATATTACATGTAAGTAGGAATTTGTATGCTTATATGATTTGAGACGAATTAATATTACGTAGAGAAAACATATTATGCTTTACAAATGTAATAAATTATACAAAATATATTATTAAAATAGCTATTACATTAGAATATATTCTATCATAATCTAATCAGTAATTTATTAATAAATATAATATCAATGTATGTATAGTTACTAATATTATATAATACTCTATAACATGTGATAATCAATGTAAATGTATGCAATCGACCAATTCGATATGTTTACATATAGACAATAAGTTGTCTCACATTATATTCATATTTCAGATATGAAATGATATGCGCGATTATGCAGGAGGGATAGATAGGAGGAAGTTACAACACTTGGATCAGAGCTAAGCGTAGAACAGCACGAGGTAACAGTTATCGAAGGATTATATAGTATATAATATATACTATATACATAAACTATTACGTTATATACGAACATATGCGGAACATAACGGAATACAAACCAATAAACCACTTCATAGTTTCTTGAGAAATATCTGAATTTTCATCTGCCTTCTACAACAACGGGTATCATTGTGTGTGAGTAATACATATTACGATTTACTTACAGGAATATTTAAATATATAGATGGTATATGAATGAATGAATGAATTCAGTTTATAGACAAAGTCTAAGGAGATTCAGTGAAAGCGATTAGCTTTATTGATTCGAAACCTCCTAACAGTATGTGCTATGTTATTTCATCATTTCCATTCAAATATATATGCGATATTAACTACAAATTAATAACAATACAATCATTTTAAATGTATATTACTTACTGATTGTTATAGGTACCACCGTGTACACACACACATATGTACAGGTTAATTAAGTATATAGATATACATGATTAATAAGTATCAGTAAACCTAATACGAGGATGATGGTAAGTATTAAATAGCTTATCGTTGCCTACTGTATGCCTTGTACAACCATCGATGTAAACAAAGGTATTGCAGTAATCATTGCAGTACATGCGTAACTAGTAATAGATAGATAATATAAAGGTACTTTTGTCGATAAATTAACATGTTGGCACAGGCGATTAGATTAGTTACATTGAATAGGTCAAGTAAAATAGTGCGAAATCTTCAATTGAAATACATTTAAATACCAAACACTAACAAATGATAAGGATTGTTGATATGTTGTATCTTATATATATATATATATATATATATATATATATATATATATAACTATTATTGTTAGTAGAAATTACATTAAACTTGATAACATTATTCAATATAAATATAATAATAATTTGAAATTGATATCAGTATGTTTCGACTCTATCGCAAATGCCATACACCACATTCGATTGCGTAAGCGCTGTATTCTTGACATCAACGGGCACAACACTACTACACCTGCACACCACTACACCTGTCACACGTACTAACCACATCTCCCGCCGATACAATGGTCGCCATGCATATACCTATAGTGATCAATAGCACAGACAGGTACTTCGTTAATGTGTATCTGTGTGAGAGAGGTCATTAGGGGTCATTAGAGGTCAAGCTGTAATGAGGCGGCGGCGGCGATGTTCGCGTAACCTTTTCTTTAGGATCAACACTCCGAGTAATAGATTCGCAATCAACGATCCCTGATAATGATGATTTACGATGTTAACATAGCGTGCAGTATGGGTAATAATATCTAATTGAACATATTAGTATTTTATATTTTATAGTTCAACATAAATTCTATAAATAATTATGATTTATTACAGTATACAATATATTACTTATTTTAATATATAAATTACATATACATATATATATATATATATATATATATAATATGTATTTATTGAAATCTCATATATTGTTAACATAAGTAAAATAATATAATATAATATTTATTATAGAAACATTTTTTGATATTCAGCTCCTATTCTATGAAATAATCTTCCGTAATTATAAGATATAAGTACTATAATACATATAACAAATTTAGATTTTCCGCTATTTGCATACTACAATATTTGCATTTCTATATTAAATTGCATGCAATATTAATTAGCTTTTACGTGCCATATAGATATGTATAGAATTTAAACCAACATACCCTATTGCTTAACAACACATAGTTCCAAAAACTGACCCTATATAGGGTGGCACTGTTGATTGTATAAAAAATAGAATTACCAATTTACCCATGAGGGTTATATATTTTCTGAGAAAAACTTTAATATAAATATATATATGAACTACATGTGTAGCTAAGTTGGCGCCAGACACGGGTTCGAGTCGGATACTATACAGAAGCATATATAGGCATGATACTATAGTATCTGGCTGATACTATTCGTAATACAACTGTAGTAACTATTAATAATAGCATATACAGTGAAAGAATGATGTAGAAATTTGTCCATTTAAAAAAACTCGATATAAAAAAATTATATACGGCCTATGGCTTAGTAGTGTATTAGAAACACAGGTAGTAGGACGCAGGTACAGTACCCGTCCGGACCATTACAATAGGTCTTAACATAATATCTAGTAGTGATCTTATATCATTGTGTATAAATGAATGATCGGCGAAGGATATATTACAAATTATTTTCCTTTTTATTCGTATTGTCTATTTATCAGGGGGGTAGGGGGGAGAAGTGGTGAATCACATTCCTTGCCTACTACTGCCTTCTATTGATAATAAGGGTTAGGTACAGAATGCACCATTTTCTCTTCCAACTATCTTTGTCGGCTCCTCGTGCCACTCCCTGGAAACCACTTCAGCAAGTGGGCTAAGACAAATGATGGGAGAATACCTGCACTGTATTCGAGCGGAAGAGTTACTAGTTAACCAACGGTTAAGAGCGGATGAAGATTTAATATCTCAACGGTCAAGTGCACATCGTATAGCCAATCTATCATAAACCATAGTTACGCTGATACGAATAGTCTGGAGAGGAGACAGGCACCGCTAGACTCTTAATGCCTGGAGTAAGAACACATGACAATTACAAATATAAAACATTCAATGCCGGATCGGCCGAGCCCCGGAATAACAACGCCCGCGCATCCCATCGGTAAATCCCAGGATGGATGTGATAAATCGACTACTGGATTGAATAATATATTAACAACACAACATAAAACAACACAACGAACGACAAAGACAATTAATAAACGAAGAATACAACTAGCAACGAATATTACAACGATAGGAACATGGAATGTTCGTACGCTTAACGGAGTAGGAAAAATCCAAGAACTAACGAGAGAACTTGATCGCTATAGATGGGATATTATTGGACTTGCTGAGACACGATGGAAAAACTCTGGTGAAGTAATAACAGACGAAGGTCATAAAATTGTCTATAGTGGACAAGAAAAATACCATCAACAAGGAGTAGCTTTTATCGTTAGAAAAGAGCTTACCACATCGATCCTCAATTACAGCACAGTTTCCAGCAGAATTATATCAATAAGATTAGCTTCACAGCCAGTAAATATGACTATCATTCAGATTTATGCTCCTACAAGCGATTATAATGACGAAGATATCGAAGTTTTTTATGAAGATATAGAACAAACAATGGCAGCGGTACATAAAAAAGACTTACTGATTATACAAGGTGATTGGAACGCAATAGTAGGTGATGCAAATAAAGATTGGAGTAATGCTGTAGGAAAATTTGCGCTCGGGAAAACAAACCCAAGAGGCATCAGACTACTCGAATTTGCTACCAAACATAATTTTACACTTTCTAACACACTTCACCCGCAAAAAGATTCAAGAAAAGCTACGTGGCACTCGCCAAATGGTCGTACCCATAACCAAATTGATTATATTCTAGCACCATTGAGATTCAAATCAAGTATACACATGTCCTCAACTAGAACATACCCTGGAGCTGTAATAAACAGTGACCACGACCTTGTTCTCTGTAACATGAGACTGAAACTACGATCACAAAAAATGAAGAAAAGCAATAGAATACGATATGATCTAGAAAAATTGAATAATGCAACTATAAGCCTACAGTACAAAGAAGATTTGAAATCGAAGCTATCCGACATCAATATTAATGAAATATCAACTGACAATGCATATACGCAAATTTCACAGTCATTAACAAGTACAGCAGAAAATGTTCTAGGAAAATACAGAATAAAAAAGCAACCTTGGATAACTGATGAGATTTTAACGCTATGTGATAAAAGAAGAAGTCTAAAATCAACCAAACATCAGAGTACTGAACATGCAGAAGAATATAAACGAGTCCACAACCTTATTAGAAGAAGTATGAAAGAGAAAAAAGAAGATTGGCTTAAATCCCAATGTAATTCAATTGACCACGACCTAAAAAGAGGTGTTCATAGCAAGAGAGCGTATAACACGATAAAAGCAATCACTAACTCTATAGACAGGAAAATGTCAAATATTGAAGATGCTAACGGAGTACCAATAGAATATGATAGTGCAAGATTAGAAAGATGGACGGAATATTGCAGAGATTTATATAACTACCCAATTAAAACTGATCAATCTAAGTTACATAATACTCGAGAAGAAAATGAAGAACAACCATTACCCATATTAAAAGAAGAAGTAATCAATGCCATAAGAACCTTGAAAAATGGTAAGTCACCAGGTATTGATAATGTGCCAGGTGAACTTATCAAAGGAGGAGGTGAGGCACTATACGATATACTTACCAAGCTATGTCAGAAAATCTGGTCTACAAACCAATGGCCTGAAGCATGGACGACTTCTTTAATTATACCTATTCCAAAGAAAGGCGATCTCAAAAAATGTTCAAACTATCGTACTATAAGTCTGATCAGTCACACGAGCAAAATTTTATTACGGATCATACTGAATCGCTTAACACCACAAGCAGAAGATATTCTGGCTGATGAACAAGCAGGTTTTAGAAAGGATCGCAGTACAACAGAACAAATTTTGAATTGCAGAATATTAATGGAAAAACATATGGATCATCAACGACAAGTCTACCACAATTTCATCGATTTCAAGAAAGCCTTCGATAGAGTATGGCATGATGGTTTGTGGAATGTGATGTCTGAATTTGGGATAGGCAACGACTTGGTAAAAATCATAAAGTCACTCTACGAATCAGCAAAAAGCGCAGTACTATTGAACAACCAGATAGGAACTAAGTTCGATACGACAGTAGGAGTTAGACAAGGCTGCTTACTATCGCCAGTTCTATTCAATATATTTCTAGAAAAAATAATGCAAGACTCTCTAGTAGATCAATCGTCAAGTATAGCAATAGGAGGAAGAAAAATCAACAACTTAAGATTCGCTGATGATATAGATCTCATCGCTGGTTCAGAAAGTGAGTTGCAATCCCTCACAGATTCTCTAGAAAAAGCTTCGACATCATACGGTATGGAAATTAACCATGAAAAAAGTAAAATTCTTGTAAATGGAGATCATTCAACACCACCTGTGATCACTATGTACGGCAAACAACTTGAAAATGTTCAAAATTTCAAATATCTGGGAGCAATGCTAACCGACACCGGAAATTCAAAGAAAGAAATCCAAATAAGACTAGCGACAGCAGTTACAGCCCTTGTGAAATTGGAGAAGATCTGGCGTAGTGGAGAAATTGATTTCAAACTTAAATACAGACTCTACATCTCTCTAGTTATTTCAACATTGTTGTACGGATGCGAAAGCTGGACCTTACTAGAAGAATCTAAAAAGAAGATACGTAGTTTCGAATCAAAAGCACACAGACGACTTTTAAATATTAGCTATAAACAAAGAAAAACTAATATATTTGTAAGCAATGAAATTAATAAAAAATTCGGCCCATATGTACCACTTCTGGATATTATCATGAGAAGAAAAATGACCACATTCGGACATATAACTCGTCACGATTCGTTAGCTAATACTATTCTTCATGGATATGTCGAAGGTGAGAGAAAAAGAGGAAGACCTAAAAGAAATTGGATGAATGATATATTCGAATTTTCCCATCTTTCTCTTAGGCAACTTTTAGATATTGCAAAAGATCGTTCGAAATGGAGAAAGTTGTGCTATTCATTATCATGTGTTCCCCCTACGATGGCGACGTCACGGGACTAAGTAACTAAGTAACTATTTATCATTATTTTATTTGTCATATTTGTATTTAATATATTATCATAGTTTATGCATTCTTAATTTTCACTATTCCGTATTTCGCTTTTATTTGCATAATTATATCTTAATTGTCTATTATTATCACGATCTATTTATATATTAGAGAATATAACATGCTATTATAATATATATATATATATATATATATCTAATAAAGAATCATCATCATCAATAAAATAGACCATATTACTATTGTATCAATTTCATTTCTTCAATTTTGTATCCAAGCAGTATTTAATTATACTTGCTTTTTACATCATATAAACAAAGTTTAAATTAAAATATACATTGAATAGAGATGCAATATTAAATACAAATTACCAGATATAAGAAGTTTTATAAATATAATGAAATCTGTAACTGTAAAGAAATCTGTAAAGATTTAATAAAGTATATACTTGCATACATCTCTGAAATCTTAATAAACTGAATTATCGTAATCTTACTATCTTAATAATGTTACTATTTAATGTTACTATCCATAAGATTACATATTACTTATTTTTAAATCATAAGGTTATAACCAAACTTTCCTAAACCTTAATCTATATTCTTAACCATGTATATTTTCAAGAGCCTATTCCAAAATCACATATATTCCCATCTAAAAGTAATGTACAGAATATAGTGAGTAGGTCTTACCAGCTCTACCCAATCATCAACGTATCTCAGTAATATTTCTCTTTTACCAACTTACATATTAGTCTGTGTGTACCCCCAATATAAACTCATAGTTCATTATCTAGTACAATCATAGCACAATTATAATGCAATTATATCTTACATCAATTATTAGGTTACAACGATTTCTTTTCTTGTATTAGAATAATGTTGTATAGGATCGATCATAACAGATCATAACATTGGTTATAGCACACAGGTGTATAGTTATTATCTACAGTTGCAGATATCTGATGTTTTAACCTTAAGGAATGCTACACTGCAATATATATATAAAATACATATATAGACAGAAGTCTATGATTACATAAATATCCTATTTAAATAGATAATAACTATCTATATAAACGATTATGAATTAATGTGAGGTAATTATGCCAGCGAGTGTAGTAATAGATAATAGCAGTGATTTCGTAACGAGTCAATTAGTACCAAGTCAATTCGTACCACAACTATATTCAATTTGACTTTATGATGGTACAAATTTACATTTTTGTTGTACTAATTGACTTGGTACTAATTGACTTGGTACGAATTGACTTGGTATGAATTAACTTGGTACAAAATGACTGGTACACATAATAGAGAACTCGCAGTCTCACCTTACATACTGGCACTAACGGATCTAAAGATGAGATGAAGTGGCATCGGAATGTTGAAGTTCAGGGCGTAGTTGTTCATACAGCTTACCATGAAGAATTGGCTCACCATGATAACGTACGTTCTGCGATGGAAGTGATGGTGGTGGTAGTGGTGGTGATAGTGGTAGTGGTGGTAGTGGTGGTATAGACTCAATGATAAAGGTAATGCGGCCAACATACTATGGATATGTAGGGGTTGCGACAAAAGTAGATAATGGGTTTTATAGGGGTGACTAGGCAACATTGGACACTCGATGATAGGGGTGGGGGGTGTGGACTAGCTATGAGGGTAAATAGGCAACATTGGACACTCGATGATAGGGGTGGGGGGTGTGGGCTAGCTATGAGGGTAAATAGGCAACATTGGACACTCGATGATAGGGGCGGGGGGTAAGTGGTGATAGGGGCGGTGTGTTACCTAGCTATGGAAGCAGATGAGATACTACACACCTCCGCTATAGCTATACTAACAGTAACGGTATATGTACCTTAGCCGTGCCTAGCTTCTGGTGGAACACGAAACCTTCGATCGCGATGAACACAAACTGAAGGAAGGTTATCAACGGACCGCATCCCGGGGCCTTGCTGACGAGGTGGGGTTGGGTGGGGGGTTAAGATAGCGGTGATGGGGGTGGGGTACTGTAGAGTTAACTGTACAACCGATCGACTCGATTAGAACATGCAATCGAGCGATGCGGTGTACACAATAGTCGTGTGAAGAAATAGCACGCAGAGGTGATACATGTGAGAAACGAGGGCAAACAATCGATATTATTCACTACGGGTGTATAGAGTAACGATAGAAAACTATATGTATCAGTATTGTTTGGGTAACTAACAACGGTCTAAATGAGAATTATGTTCACACGATACATTAGTTTTAGAACGTTACTATACTCTAATGCGTAGAATGCGGCAACACATATATTACATCTACACACTCAAGCGGTTTGTGGATATACTGCTAATACATGCATCTGATATACGTGACTGATACATGCATCCGATACATTCATCCGATTCATGCGTCCGATACTTGCATCTGATACATGCTTGGGTAACGTGCTTCAAAGTAGTCGTGAACATGCACGGAGAACAACGAATGACGGAGAGGCGTATAGAAAGTATACTGGTATAGAAAGGTAATCGCGAAGATAGAGAAAAGCGGCGCAGAGAAGTAGGTCATAGTGCAACATCGCTACGTGAGGCGGGGAGGAGGGGGGGCTAGCGGGGATGACCTACCTGACCAATGATTCGAGGAAGAAGAAATTAACTACGCATCCGACGACTGTGATTGCCATGGTTACCGCAACCATGGTGATATCTTAGAAAGGGGGGCAGGGGAGGGGTGGGTAGGGGTAGGAGGGCGTAGGAAGAGGATGGATGTAGAGAAAAGTACAGGTAGTGGCTATAGTACAGGTAGTTATCGCAACCGTATTGATAGACTAGTTGAGGGTGTAGGGGGTAGAGAAGAGAATACAGGATAGTGAACCATACTACACGGGCTTACTACAATAATATCGCTATTATGAGGGGATACCACATTGCACATATTTACATGTTAATAGTTAGCAATTATACACATACACACTTATTATCATATGCATATTTAATATGCCATATTATCTACTATTTCTCAATATATTTATATACATATTAAAATCATACTTTTATTTATACATATGTTTTTTATATATAGCAAAAAGAATTAGTAGGCTATCAAAACATTGTCATATATTACGTTTATATGTATATTGGTAGTACACAATAATTATTCCGAAATGTAGCCCATTTAGTAAACTTTGACTTCTATTCAAACAATTATATATTATTTATTTGTAATTTTTATATATGCAATGAAAACACATATATTATACTAAAATATACCATAGTATTTATAATTAACACATAAATGTGAGAGTATACTTTGATTAAAATTCTATTATTATTATAATTAATAATTTCTCCATCGAATTCATTTTAATTTAACAATAATATAATACGTTTCAAAATTTGAATATTTACCAGATATTTGAATTCTAGGTATATTGATCTAGATAGATTGGGTGCCCTAAGTGAGGCAAGCTATCGTGCGTTCTATATCGGAGTGAATGCAGATAGAAAGCGGAGATAGTCGATGATACGCTATAGCTATTGTGAAATACTACAGGTGAGCTCACCTCGATATACATATCACACACATACACATACTTGTACGTATTACACACACACACGCACTTGTATACACATTTATACATATATAGGGTTGTGAGTTAATAAAAAACACGTTTTAAACAGACGTTTTAAACGCGTTTTAAACCGTTTTAAACATCGAATAAAAAACGAAAAAAAACAAGAGACATACATTTATACATATATTTATTTAATTGTTAATATTTAAATTTAAATTTAAATTCAATTTGACAAATAATAATTTATCTGCTCTTTTTTTTGATATAATAAATTATATAATAATTGAAAAATGAATGATTATTTAATAAATGTATAAAATATGTGTATACAAATATAATATTATTATTAAAAGTTAAATTAGATTTCTTTTATGTTTTGATATAATAAATTGTATAATAATATATATTATGTTTAATATTATATAAAAAAATAGTATGAATTTTCATATTTTTTTAATAATAATATATTAATATATAAAAGAAATATGAAAGTTCATAATATATAGTATATAATTTATTATATCAGAACATAAAAGAAATCTAATTTTACTTTATTATTTATAATAATTTATTATAATATAAATATGAAAGTTCATACAGCTTTTATAATATTAATTATATAATGTACATATATCTATAGATTGTGATATAATCTCCATGTCTATAACATTAAATAATACAGAAATACTCAGTGTTATATTGTAACAAAATAAATATTATAATTATTATAATTGTCATACTAATGTATAGTTTGACAATATGATTTAATAATGCTAATAATACATATAATATATTATTTGAATTATTACTGATTATTCATATAATATGTACTTACTTTATTATTATTTTATTATTTAACAACATATCTACTTTATTTAAATAATTTTATATTTTTTAACAGAAAAAAACGGATAAAAAACGAATAAAACGAATTAAAAACGAAAAAAACCGTTTAAAACATGTTTAAACAAACAATAATAAAAAACGCGTTTTTTAACAACACTATACATATACATAATCGTATATACTTAAACTTAAACTAGTACACACACACACACATACTCACTCATACACACCTAAACTATTTCTAAACTCACACACATGTATACCTCTACCCCTACACATATACTTTGAAACCCCTTTCTTAAAATTCTCATCCTTATTTAGTCTTCTTTACGCTATAGTAGAACATATATATATATATATATATATATATATATATATATATATATATATATATATATATATATATATATATATATATATATATATAATCCCTTCAATCTATACATGTTAACAACAAAATACAAGATCATGCTCTGAATCTTAAAAAAGAATCCTAAAAATCTAACTAAATCTTCATTGTAATATAGTACTCTATGGAATAAACTTCCACCCAATATTCATAATTTATAAATGAAGCTTATAAACACTTCCTAAAAAATATAGAAATTACACAATCTAAATATCAATACTATATTAATAGCATATTAATAACATATTAATAGCATATTAATAGCATATTAATAGCATATTAATATCACACTAACTATCTGTATGAATTGGTTAAATATAAATTAACATTTTCATAGTAAAATAGTATTTATTTATATTATTCAATCATATTAATTCATATCGTTCTATATAATAATGTAAATAATATATAAATACTATATATATATATATATATATATACCTGATATCTGAGATGTATACTATATATATAAACGATAGTAATTAATGTTTTTCACTGCCATTTATTCACCAGTTATAATTATTATTTGAATACTCCCGACCGGGTTTAACAACTCGTTAGTAGCGTATAAATACCTTACATTATCTTATACCTGCGTACATATTAACAGATAGGCGTATACATATTGCATACGAATATACACTCGCATCTATACTTGCATTCACACACAAGTTCACTCTCACACACACACATATATACACGCAAGTATACGAATACACATATATATTATGCCGTACATGTTGTTATGAAAAAAGTGAATACGTAATGTAAATAACGATTGTGTACTTTGGAAGTTTACAGATAACAAATGAATGGTTTATGTAGCCTAAGCTAGGTGTTGCCTATGTACGGAGATAGTAGTGTGCCGTTTCCAATAAGTAATCACGTATAAAAAGAATTCGGGATGTTTCATTTTGTAATTCTTTATGATGACGATGATGATATAAGTTTTATCAAGCACTAAAATAGGGTCATTTAGACCCCTTCGCTCGTGCGGGAAGAAAATAATAATAAGATAATAGTAATACGATAAAAATTTAATAATAATATACATAAATATACAGAAAATAATAAGTGATATAGAGGAGTGTTATATACTACAGTCTGCAGTGGTATAGTGGAATGTTATATACTATATAAATATATTCTATTTTAATTACTGGATATTAATCGTATTCGAAAGTAACATTGCTGCGCATGATTACTCAGAGGTCATTACTGGTCGACCCCCCCAAAGTTACCCTATATTTCATACATGAATATAAAGAACAATAAAGTTAGTCGTGTTCTCTAATTTTGTTCATATAATATATAATGATTCGTTTGTATATCGCTATACTTTTATCACTATACTATCGGTAGTTTTATCTATGTCGTCACAAATAAAGTATATATGAAATTTAATATGTTTAAAGGAAATAAATAACTAGATATAATATAGATCTCAACACACTGGGATAACATATTTTAAAATATTGTCAGATTAGAATGTCCATTGATATGTCCTTATGGTATAATCATGTAAAGCAGTGGTTCCCAACCTTTTTCATCATGACTCTTTTTTTGTCAATTCTTAATTACAAAATATAACATAACCCAATGACAACTTTGATTTTTTTGATTTTTTAACTAGATTTGTATTAAATTATAATATAGGAGAATTTTTTTTAAATTAAAATTTTAGATTACAAATTTTTAAATTAATAATTGGCTCATGAACCAAACAAAAAACCTAATGACCCAAGTTTGGGTGATGACCCATAGGTTGGGAACCCGTGATGTAAAGCATACAATTGCGGTTTCAGATATACGAATAAGTTAATAATGATATACAATGACTAGTGCGCAGTGGATGCATATCTTATGTATTAACGTTACTAATAAAGCATTTTGTAGAGCTTTAAGACGCGTACACAAATAATTAACTTTAACACAAATAATTATAGTTAATCGCTAATATTACCGATGCTGTTTCAGCTTTGATAACAATTCTTTATATGAAAGTGACTTTTAAGTCAAGTTTAGATTCTAAACAAAGTTAATTGTGAAAATGTCCTGTAATTATCATCATTTGTTTCAAATTAATATTTGTTAATTAAATAGTAACTATAGAGTTCTTAATAAAGAGATAAATATTCTCTGAATGATGAATTAATAACGAATTATTTAAATAGTATTATTTAACATTTATTTTAAATGTAATAATAAGCTTCACGATGATTCTAACATCATGATATCCTTTACTGGCTTTAAAAGAATAGTGAATATTAAATATACATTATATACGGTTTTGCAAAAACGAACAAAATCTACAATTTAATATGATTTTTACAATTTAATTCTAGTGATTTTTAGCGCAGGTCATGATAGATTAATAATTTAATTTCATAAATACTTGCTAAAGGTTTTTATAGATATTGGATTACTTATTGACACTATGTAATTTAAATCAATCAATTATAAATAGATATAAATTTAGTAGAAAAATTACTGAATTATGTACACAAAAATATAAGCGTAGAGCCAACTAAGTCAAGATACATATAGTTCAACTATAGGGGTCATAGTTATATATAAAAGTATTATATTTAATAGAAAATTTTTTTTTAATGTATAGTGTATGAGTTTCTATACAAATTATAATCAAGTAAATATTATTATTTTAGTAATGTAATATCAAAGATTTTTCTAAGGAAAGATATAACACTTACGCGAAATCGTGTAATTCGAATTTGTATACAAAATACCCCAGTGCCACCTATATCGGGTTACTTTTAGGAACTATGTGTTGATTATAATGTAAATTCGTATCAAACTATACACTTTTAAAATGTTAAATAATATGCTTTAAATTAATATTTATATGATGAAAACTAAGTGTTCATTACATATATATAACAAACAAATATGATGTGTATGTTTTAAATGCTATAAGTATATATTTGGTGAGTAAAAGCTAATTTATATTGCATCTAATTTAATAGAGCAATGAAAACATTGTTGTATGAAAACAGAGCCGAACCTAAATATATTTCAGTGATTCGATACTACTGCTAGTATGGCTAGTAGGCATTGGGTATAATTAAATTAAGTTGCATGCATAGGGAGTGTTATATCTTTGCATCGCAAAATATTTTGTAATATTACTAAAAGAGTAATATTTACTTGATTAAATTTTAATAGAATTTTGTTTATATAGAAACTCATAAATATACACTACAAAGCAATTTTATAAATGATAAATGTACATAGACTCTACTATAGACTCTATAATTGACTATAATTTAATATATTCTGGTAGTAATTCAATATACTTAGTGCACTCTATACTTGAAATGTGATAGTATTATTTACAAATATTTTTCTTTAGTCATAAATCAAATTTTAAAATGGTATGATCGCAAAAACCAACCCCTGCAAAAACTTGATTATTTATAATTTAATTATTTTTATATAATTATATTGAATATTATATTAAATATACTAAATATTATATTATTATACTTTAATAATTATGTTATATTATATATAACTTATATATAATTATAATATTAACTTAAGTTAGTAAATAAATTACTAATAAGTATTGTAATATTATTAAATATAATATTATAATAATGATTATTATGTAAAATTTATGAATAATAATACCAATTATAATGTGTATTATAATTAATTTTATTTAACATAAATATTACATTTATTGTAATCAATAATGTATTGAATAAAACAGTACATCATTTACTAAATGTAAACGTGCACTTCATTATGATATTATGATTATGATTATCATAATCATTATGTATAATTTAAATATTGATTCAATATTTAATATTATATTATTATAATAATTATAATAATTATCAATATTTAAATTTAATTTAAAATTATATTCAATATTATATTCAATATAATCTTGAATATAATATTATAATTATTATATTCAATATTATATTCAATATAATCTTGAATGTAATATTGTAATTATTACAGTAACACATCATAATCAATATTTATGATGATCATCATCATGATATGTGACTATTGCAAAAGTTTTACAGCAAAACATATAATGATAATGATTATTATAATCATTATATGTAGAAATACATATCTTTAAATTTACCTTAATACAGTATTGCCAAATTAATAATTAATTATTAAAATAATAATTATAATTTCTTATGTGTATTTTTCAAATATATTATGCCACCTTTGACATATACAATAATTATTATAATAATACTATTTTATAGTCACTATGATTATATTATTATAATAATAGTATTAATTATTAAAACATCAGTTGTATTTTTATCAAATAATATTGCCAGATATATTTATTTTTGATTTAATATAGTTATAAATAAACTATAAATCTATGATTATATTATATTGAGCACAAATAATTTTATAATAAACACTAACGTTGTCAATATTTCTAAAAATATAACATTTGACATACATCCAAAAAATACAGTAGATATTGGATAAGCAGGATGCATATTTAATATTCGATAAACTAATAAATAGATTAGAATTAACAACGTATAAAATCAATTAAAAAAAATAGAAATATATTTATGATATGAATATCTATATTGAGTACATTTTAAATTTAAATTATATTTACAAATAATTGTGCGTTTGTTTACCAATGATTCCCTAGTGTTTATAGAGTAATTGAATGTAGGTAATTTTACATAATTTAGGAATCTTTAATGAAATAAAAGGTTATTTGTCAGTTGTTTGTGTATTATTATGATAAATACCTATAATATACGATATATTAATATATTTAAGTTAATTTAAAAGTAATATCCACTTGATCAAGTAGAGCGTATGTTTAGTAAAATGATATAATAACTGATTATAATTATTTTATTCCATTTTTTAAATATATCTATAAAATAATCTGTAATAATTATTATAAATATATTAATATAGTATAAATATATTAAGAATTAATATGTTAATTAATTATATTTATTCTTAATTTACATTATTATAATATAATCAATATAATCATTATAATAATTATTTATATAATGACTTATAATCATAATAAATATTATAATAATTATTTTAATAATTATAATAAATTTGTGTTTTTTTTTGTAATCATACTTACATAAAAATTACTATGAGGATAATTATCATTTAATAAAAAAGTATTCTTACTAATATTATTAATATCCTATTAATATTATATTAGTAAGAATACTTTTTTTACTACATGATAATTAAATTATAATAAGTATTATTATTAAAAATACAATTAATTTTATTTTTAAACAAAAATATATTTAATATATGATTATAATATCATAATCATTATGATAATGATATATAGTAATTATATATCATTATTATTATTATAATATATTAAATATATGATGTATACAATTAATTTAAGTTGATTACAGGCTGTAAATTACAGAAAACTAAAGGGAATAATTCATATAATTCAACTATTATAGTTATATAGTTACTATATCATATAGTATAGTATATGGGTATATAGTATATGGGGCGCAAGTCGATATCAAATTATTATATTATTAAAGACCTAATACTTAATTGATTATACGATGTATATAAAATCATTTATTATACAATATAAACAAGCATGTTTTAATTATCATATATTTATATATATATAATATTTATTAAACTATAATCGTTTACTATATATTCCGATATTATTTTGATATAATTAGGGCCCTTAGTTGAATAATGAAATAGTATTTTTTACAATTTTTTCCTTTAGTCGAGATACAGCATATACTTTTTACATAATTTATAATATTAATTGCCTATTATAGTTGGTAGCCAGTAACCTCGTACGAGGTAATTTCGTACGACTTATTTAGTAACCTCGTACGACTTTTTAGGTAATCTCGTACGAGGTAATTTCGTACGAATTATTTAGTAATCTCGTACGACCTGTTAAAGTTAATTTATTTCATAATTATAAAGTTCTAATACGAATATATATATATAATAAATGATTAAATAGTGATATAATATATAGTATATACATGTATGAGTAAGAATAAGTATTATCATGTATACGGTTAATGAGTTTAAGATAACTTTAATAATACATTTTATGTACAAGTATTTGAAGTAATCTCGTACGAATTATTATGTTAAATTTATTTTATATGAGAAATTGAATGAATTTATGCTAATCTTAATATCCAAATTTATAACGAAGTAAACTCGGTGACTTTAATATATTCAGTTAATTGTATTCTTAAGTTATTACACGAATATATATACTTTAATTATCAAATAACAATTATTATTATAATAATTATATTACGAAATTTTATAATAAGTATTTTTCTATTTAAAAAACATATAGGTAATTAATATTATTATTCATTAGTAGGTCATAGGTTACTTATAAATGTCTTATAGTAGTATACATATATCATATATTAATTCTACTTGAAATT
>OZ025241.1:60059516-60239516 GCA_964019155.1 Osedax fenrisi | reverse complement strand
GTCATCAATAGGCAACTTCGCAGAGCTTCACTGGTAGTAGTAGTAGTATTACTAGTAGTAGTAGTAGTAGTAGTAGTAGTAGTAGTAGTAGTAGTAGTAGTAGTAGTAGTAGTAGTAGTAGTAGTAGTAGTAGTAGTAGTAGTAGTAGTAGTAGTAGTAGTAGTAGTAGTAGTAGTAGTAGTAGTAGTAGTAGTAGTAGTAGTAGTAGTAGTAGTAGTAGTAGTAGTAGTAGTAGTAGTAGTAGTAGTAGTAGTAGTAGTAGTAGTAGTAGTAGTAGTAGTAGTAGTAGTAGTAGTAGTAGTAGTAGTAGTAGTAGTAGTAGTAGTAGTAGTAGTAGTAGTAGTAGTAGTAGTAGTAGTAGTAGTAGTAGTAGTAGTAGTAGTAGTAGTAGTAGTAGTAGTAGTAGTAGTAGTAGTAGTAGTAGTAGTAGTAGTAGTAGTAGTAGTAGTAGTAGTAGTAGTAGTAGTAGTAGTAGTATTGGTTGCAGTATAAATTTTAGATCATATTAATATAGAAATTATTAATAAATATTGATTAATAATAGAGATAATTATAATTAATAATATATATATATATTTATATAGCTATTGTAATAATACATTAATATATTTTATTATGACACATAGCACATACTGATAATAGGCTATATTTATAATCTCTGATGTCTATCATTATGGTCATTTAGTATGGCCAATGACCTTTTATCCTGTGTAGAAAAGCAGTGATGCTGTCTTCTATACAGGCCACCATAGCCGCTAGCACATAGTAGCATCTTATTTAGGTCTGCTGTCAATATGCAGTAAATCTATCCCTCATGTCCACTGTCAAAGTCCATGCATATCATATTGCATATTATTTATTCATAATTGATATCATTTTATTGATTATAACCAAGCCTTACATTACATTTATTACTATAGATACCAGAGATATAATAACAATTCTATGTATGCTAGCTATAGTAGTGATGTCACTCTATGTATCAGTGCATACTAATAAACATAGTTGTTTCACAATGAAACTGTTCATGTGCTATTGTGTACTATGTATTCTATTGTTATATTGCTTATGAATAAGAACAAGCTATTATTAGTGTATTTATCTAGAGTACATATAAAGCATGATATTATATCTAGAACACAATATCTAAATCATATAATTAATATATTATATTTCCTAGAAATACTTCTATTATTAAAAACCTATAATATATATATTTAGATTACACAATAATATATATATATAATTATATAATGCATTTCAAGAATGAGATAATTAATTTCTATTAATAAATATTCTATTTATAATATAGATATATATATATATATATACACATATATGTAGAGTTCTATTGACATGTACAATGTACATGGGTGTGTATGTATATGCATATGTGTATGAGTAAGTATATGTATGCATATGAGTGTGTATGTGTTCAACATATATGAATAGTAGTCCTTTATGCATTCCTTATGCTAATTATATATTTGATAAAATTCTTATATATATTTATATACATATTAATACATTTTGCTTTATATTTGTGTAATGTATTATAGATAAATAACATAATAATAAGTATATATATATATATATATATATATATATATATATATATATATATATATGTATATATATATTTATATATATGTAATATATATATATATTATATATATTATATATATATATGTATATTTTTAACAAAATATATATTCCTATATATATGTATATTTTCGATAAAATATATATTTATATTGATTTATATTTCGATTGAGATAATCTAATTTCATTCGACTACGCCTATCTGTGTCTGATAACCAAACCGAACACGTTACTCCCCACATTGTACTACGCACGCGCACACATGTTAACGTCACGCATCACTTCCTTCGCAGTCTGAAATAGGGTTCGGAAAGCTCGAGTCCTACAGGAAACTCTCCAAGATAGGATCCGTTAGTATCTTTCTCTCACACACACGCTATGAGTCACCACTATACCCTAACTTAAATTACCACCCAGTACCACTACACGCTCTACCAATACGTTTCTAGTTCAACTCCCTCCTAAACACAACTTACATTCAACTAACACTCGCGCATGGGCAATATCCATCCCATACTCCTGGAATACTCTCCCTACATCTATCCATACTACACCATCAACTCCAAACTTCAAGAAACTACTGAAAACCCACTTATTTAATATGAAACATTAACTTCAAATATATATGGACGGCCGATTGCTTTATAAGCACAGTTCGCAGTCTGAAAACTGAAAAATGTAAAATGTAATGTAACCGCTAGCGGTACGTTCACTATGTGTGTGTCACAGCGTTGGGGTTATACACTATGTATCACGCGCGCGTGTGTGTGCGTGTGTCTCTACTACTACACTACTACTACACTACCTAGGGAACCTATGCCACGGTATTCCGCGGCGAGAGTCTTCTGACCGAGTCTATCGTAGCTCTTAAAGAGATCCGGCTGGAACACGAGGAGGGTACTCCTTGCACCGCTATCAGAGAAGGTCAGTCGTGTGACCTCTATGTGACCTCTACCCTCCACTACTACTACCCTCTACTACTACTACTACTACTACTACTACTACTACTACTACTACTACTACTACTACTACTACTACTACTACTACTACTACTACTACTACTACTACTACTACTACTACTACTACTACTACTACTACTACTACTACTACTACTACTACTACTACTACTACTACTACTACTACTACTACTACTACTACTACTACTACTACTACTACTACTACTACTACTACTACTACTACTACTACTACTACTACTACTACTACTACTACTACTACTACTACTACTACTACTACTACTACTACTACTACTACTACTACTACTACTACTACTACTACTACTACTACTACTACTACTACTACTACTACTACTACTACTACTACTACTACTACTACTACTACCCATTACTAGTACCAGCACTCTTAACCTGATATCCTATCATATACTCTAGTGTCAATACTTCGAGATCTGAAACATGCCAATATTGTGACACTTCATGACACTATACACACTGACACATCTCTGACACTCGTCTTTGAATATGTCGTTAGTACTACACCATCATTATCATTGTTATCAGTCTGGATGATAATATGATTATTAATTAAACTGAATTCTATTGTCAGTGCATGAAATAATCACCACGAATAATAAGTATACAACTATTGTAATATGTTAGTGGATTAATTGTAAATGAATGAAAATTTATATTTTATTCAATTATATTTATATTTTTTTACAATATACATATATATAAAATATCTATGCAATTATTTAAATATGTTTGATGTTATTAATTCATCCAAAATATCCTATTTTTCTATTTGCTGTGCACAAATGTATGGATACTTTAAATAATATTTGTTCGTTTTTTCACAAACATATATATAATCGGTAAACGAATACATACAATTATTCATACTCATCAATAATGTATAATGCTATACACATACGCATAACGAAGGTGATTACACCTTGGTGTGTTACACGATACCTCTGTGTGGTGTAGTCAACATGCTCCTCAGGTATCATGATCTAAGTAGGCCTTGGCACATAGGCCCATAGGTTAGTTAAGCATTGATGTAAGGGTGTAACATAGCACTATGGTAATAAGCATGTAGTAATGGTGCAGGTGTTAATACAGTGGCATGGTCACGTTGACTTAATTACTATTGGCAAAGTGATCTATATTTAACTATAGTAATATTAATTTTAAGTATGCCATTATACCTTCAGGTGTTATGATAACTTCTATATATATATATTATTATCACCATATAAAAGAATTTGTAAAATATAGAGTATAACATATATATATGTATATATATAATCAATGTATAGTATTAAATAATATGTCACTAGTTCAAACCCCCGATACGCCTACCTACCCCTTTTAGCCTTATGCTGTGATGGCACCCCCCCCCCATCACCCCCATCACCCCCATCGTATCACTCCTCTATAACCCAGCTCTCATCCATCACTAGAAGTTACACATGATGTTGTAACGCCCCCCCCTCTCCAGTAGATGGGGTAACTCGCTTCATCTATCGGGTACATCAGATCATATAGATCTCCTTACTTTTCCATTCAATTCCCAATATTGTTAATTCTTTATCAAGACATTTCATTTATTATAATTATTATGAGTAAACCTGAATTTATTCATTATTTGTGAATATATACTATATATATATATATATATATAAGATTTTACCAGATTAAGTAAGAAATCAGTATTATTACTATATGTAGGCATTTCATGATTATCGTATAATTATGCAATAATCATCAGCATAATTAGCTTAATAAACAGCAGTAATCATACATCTCCTCCTGTAATTATCTTTGCATCTGCATACATCTAGTGGTAATATTACAATACTGATCTCTTATTTAGTTGTGTATAATCTATATATATATATATATATATATATACACTATATATTCTATAATGGATTTAAACTCATACTATATTAAATATATATATAGATAAATAATTACATAAAGATAACTATGTATAAGGAGTATTTATCAATAGTGCATTGCTATAAATACACCAGATGGGGTAGAGGGCAATGATGATTAACATCAGTACATATTGATATATAGGAGGAACACATCCATACTGAATACCCTTGTGATAAGTAACCACACTATATAGTATGCACACTAATATACTATAGTATACATGATAATATACTATAGTATACACAATAATATACTATAGTATACACAATAATATACTATAGTATACACAATAATATACTATAGTATACACAATAATATACTATAGTATACACACTAATATACTATAGTATACACAATAATATACTATAGTATACACAATAACATACTCTATACATACATAGAGATTTACATTTATTTGTTATTGCAGTAAATATTATAATCATTGTTTTATATTCATATATGTATAAACTTTTGTTTTTCTACAATTTAAATGGAATAAATTAATATATATATATATATATATATATAGTCATAATTAAATATTGTAAATATGTACTATTTCTTATGCATACCTGTATTATTAACCTGTATAAAGTTAATGTGCAGCGAATAAAGCCTATATATAGAACTATAGTGGAACTATACTTTTTAGCTTAATATATATATATATACTATTTTAAATTGTTGTCAAATTTTTAGAAAAATCAATGTTTATAATAGTTTACATTATATCAAACCACAATAATTATTGACAATTAATCTTATATTATTTAATATTATAAGGGTGTGATAACAGGCATTAATGCTCAGTAATAGGTCATTGTTAACAGTACGCATGCAACGTCGACTAGTACAACAGTAACAGTAGACATTGTCGAGTGACAGCCACCCATCTCTCTCTCTTCCTAGGAGCAAGACCTCAAGCAATACATGGAGAAGTATTCGAACTCATTGACCCCGTTCAACGTTAAGCTGCTGCTGTATCAACTGCTACGAGGTCTGGCGTACTGCCATCATCGAAGGGTACTGCATCGAGATCTCAAGCCTCAGAATCTCCTCATCACCGATAAAGGGGAACTGAAGGTCAACTACACGTCTTTCAGTGGTTTCAATCCACCACCTACGCTTCTTTCAGTGATTGAATACATCAATTACGTCTCTCTGCAGTTGTAATATACCGTCACCCTATCTACAACCACCTACGACTCTTTCAGTGATTTATATCAACCAAATGCATTCCATTAGTGATTTCCATCAACTACCCGCTTCTATTTTAGTGGTTTAATTATTAGCCTCATCCGCCTCCAATTATATTCAATCCTCCACCACCTCAATCTCATTCAGTGGTTTCAATCCTTATCGATCTCTTTCAATGATTCCGTCCAAAACCACTACACTATTCATTATCTAGACCCACCTCTATCATATAGTACTGATTCATCATCACCACTATCATATCCACTACCTAGCATACTTCATACTCAACTCGATGTCCTATTCTTTAGTTGGGAGATTTCGGATTAGCTAGAGCCAAGTCAATACCGATCAAGACCTATTCGAACGAAGTGATCACCCTATGGTTATTATCACACCACGCCCCCCCCCCCCCCGCCGCCACTACCCCTACCCCAACCCCACTAGCATCCGCTGATTAATGCACCCATCACCCATAGGTACAGACCTCCCGATATTCTGCTAGGCTCTACCGACTACTACTGTCACATCGACATCTGGTTAGTCATCACTGCTATACACATAGGGGCGCTGGGACGATGGTGTGTATGTAGGGGGAACTAACCAATACAAATAAATGTTGTGGTAAAAGTGGGGGGGGGCCAATACATATGAGGTCCCCCTAGATCAGGGGTTCTTAAACTTTTTATCCCATGGCCCATTTTTCAAATTTGAAATACTTATATGGCCCAAAAAAAATTAGAAGAGAAAATAATGTTTATTTTAATAATAATGATAAAACAAAATTAATGAGATGGGTGCAATTGTTTAAGAGTAACTAAATTACGAATTCGAGGACGTGTCATGCTTAAAGAACATCTCATGTCAACTTCTAAATCCAATCTGTTTCTATTCTTGGATTTTATGTTCAGCATTGTTGAGAATCCAGATTCACACAAGTAAGTTGATGAAAAAGGAAGCAATTTTCTTAAAACAAAGAGACTTAATTGTGGGAATAATTTCATAGTTTTAGCCCAATAGTGTATGTCTTTATTACTTTGAATGAACTCTTCTTTAGCCTATAATTAACAAATATATAACGAACATTAATTGATGATTATATATTAACCTCTGTATCATTTCGGAAATCTAAGAATTCTTCTTGAATCTCATTGGGTAAATCATCTACGTTGCAATTGAACGGGTTTCTTGATAATTTCATAGCTATATCGTCAGAAATTATATCTGGGAAATATCTTTCAAACTCAGACTTTAGTTCGGTTAAATGCTGCAGGATACAATTCTTTAATATGTCTGGTAATTTATCATTATTCATCTCTTCATTAAGTCTATGGAATGGTGATATGTTGTTTCTTTATATTTTTCCTGTCCAAAGATCCAATTTATCAATGAATGATTTAATTGCATCAGTATGCATTATAATAGTAGTTTCTTTTCCTTGCAACTGACGATTTAAGTAATTTAATCTTTCAAAGATATCAGCTAAATATGCAATGCTTGGTAATATTTCTTCATCAAAATCTTTCAAATCTTCCTGCGTCTTATTACTTTGTTCAGATATAAACATTTTTATTTCTGAGAATAATTCAAACACTCGATCAATTACATTTCCTTTCGATAGCCAGCGCACAGCAGTATAAAATAACAAATCCTGATGATTAGCGTCCATTTCACCACATAGCTTTCGAAATAGACGTGTTCTAAGTGAACTACCTTTAATATAATTAACTACTTTAATAATAATGTTTAATATACAATTTAATTCAGATGGTAACGTTTTTGATGCAAGTGCTTGACGGTGAATTATGCAATGCGTTGCAATAATTTCAGGGTTTTTTCTTTTAACCAATGAAACAAATCCCGACTTTGATCCTAGCATACTCGGAGCACCATCCGTACAAACTCCTATCAATTTATCCCATGATATTTTTTCTTCTACAAAGAATTCAGATACCATTGACATTACATCAATAGCTTTAGTTGTCGTTGTCAATACTTTACAAAATAAAAACTCTTCTTTAATTTGATTATCACAAATATATCTAGCATAAACCAAAAGTTGTGATAAATTGCTTACATCTGTTGATTCATCAAGCTGAATAGAAAAAAATGGAGATAATCTTATTTGATCAGTCACTTGCATTTTAATATCATTGGACATTTCGTCTATTCTAGATTTAATTGTACTATCTGATAGACTTATTTGACTTAATTTATCCACTGATTTTTGATCTAATACAAGTCGAGCTGCTTCTAACATGCATGGCTTTACTAGAGATTCTCCAATTGTATGTGGTTTCTTCTTTTTAGCTATAATAAGTGCAATTTCATATGATGCTTCGGTAATATTTTTATTTGGGCAGAAAGTACTTGTGGATGTATTATCCAATCTTGCCCGTTTTAAGCCGCGTTCTTTCATTCTGAAATATTCAATGCCCTTATTTGCTAATAAAGGATGCATTTTATTCAAGTGCAATTTTAATTTCGATGGTCTCAAGCTCTCATTTGATAATGTAGTCTTGCACACTACACATTGCGGTCGTATTATTCCTTTATCCAAGATTGAAGAAAATCCAAAATTTAAATATGAATTATCATAAACACGTTTATTAGGCATCTGTAAAATTAAATAATATTGTTGCTCAAATCTAATTTATTTGATATATAAAATACTTTTTTACTATGATTTTAAAAATTTTAAAAATTCTTTAAAAATTTTAAAAATATGAATTTAATAAATTTATGTCTTAAATTATTTAATTAATATAAATAATTCAATTTAATTAAATACATAAATTACTATATTATAAACTTTATAATATAAAGTATACTATTGCAATACATATTTTCATTACAATACATACAATAGTAACCTTAAACGTATTATAAATTTATGTCTTAAATTATTTAATTAATATAAATAATTCAATTTAATTAAATACATAAATTACTATATTATAAACTTTATAATATAAACTTTATATTATAAAGTATACTATTGCAATACATATTTTCATTACAATACATACAATAGTAACCTTAAACGTATTATTTCTATAATTATTTTTCAAATTTTAATTTGGATTTTCTTAGATTTATATTATTTATAATCTTTGAATAATAAAAGAAATTAGACAATTTAGACCAAGAATATTTGGCCCAAGAATATTTATATTATTTATAATCTTTGAATAATAAAAGAAATTAGACAATTTAGACCAAGAATATTTGGCCCAAGAATATTTATATTATTTATAATCTTTGAATAATAAAAGAAATTAGACAATTTAGACCAAGAATATTTGGCCCAAGAATATTTATATTATTTATAATCTTTGAATAATAAAAGAAATTAGACAATTTAGACCAAGAATATTTGGCCCATGGCCCAAGCAAATTTGGCCCATGGCCCAAATTTGGGCCCTGGCCCACAGTTTAAGAAACCCTGCCCTAGATTGTAAAGTGGGGGGACATATCCCCCCACCCCCCATGTTGCAGCGTCCCTATATACATGTAATAGTTATAGTTAGCTGCAGGGCTACCGTTAATGATTACTGACTATCTACGCTCGTGTTCGAGTTTAACACTCGCCCTGCACCCATATTTAACATTACGGAGTAGGCTAAGGATTGTCCTAGCATAGTACTGGGACGATTTATGTTCGCACATTTGAGAGGTGTAGTATACCCTGCCAGAGATGTAAAGAAGACAATCTCTCTATAACATTGTACCATGTTATCATTACTATTTACCAGGGTTGATTCGGTTTTTAAAATTGGTTTTTTAAATGGGTTTTTACGTCGGTTTTTACGGTTTTTTCAAGTTGTAAAAACCATGGTTTTTATGGTTTTTAACAAATTAATTTAACTTTTAAATTATAAGTTATAATTGCATACATTATGTTATATCAGTGAGTGGGTAGGACTCTCATCTAATTATACTTACATGCCTACGATACAATGATTATGTGATAACAAATTTAATTACGCCACCATTAGGCAGAATATTCTAATTACGAATTATTTATATATTGAAATGTAAAAATATATCGTTTTTATGATAATACATTATTATTAATAATAGTTATTTATATGTAATAACCAAATATTACCAAACTTAATCATTTTACTAAATAATATGAAGTAAAGCACTGCTTTAAAAGCATGGTTGATTCGGTTTTTAAAATTGGTTTTTTGGTCGGTTTTTTCAAGTTGAAAAAACCATGGTTTTTACGGTTTTTAACAAATTAATTTAACTTTTAAATTATAGTTTTTATGATAATACATTATTATTAATAATAGTTATTTATATGTAATAGCCAAATATTACCAAACTTAATTATTTTCAGGGTTGATTCGGTTTTTAAAATTGGTTTTTTCAAATGGGTTTTTACGTCGGTTTTTACTGTTTTTCAAGTTGTAAAAACCATAGTTTTTATGGTTTTTTACAAATTAATTTAACTTTTAAATTATAAATTATAATTGCCTACATTATATGTTATATCAGTGAGTGGGTAGGACTCTCATCTAATTACACTTACATGCCTACGATACAATGATTATGTGATAACAAATTTAATTACGCGACCATTAGGCAGAATATTCTAATTATGAATTATTTATATATTGAAATGTAAAAATATATCGTTTTTATGATAATACATTATTATTAATAATAGTTATTTATATGTAATAGCCAAATATTACCAAACTTAATAATTTTACTAAATAATATGAAGTAAAGCACTGCTTTAAAAGCAGGGTTGATTCGGTTTTTAAAATTGGTTTTTTCGTCGGTTTTTTCAAGTTGAAAAAACCATGGTTTTTACAGTTTTTAACAAATTAATTTAACTTTTAAATTATAGTTTTTATGATAATACATTATTATTAATAATAGTTATTTATATGTAATAGCCAAATATTACCAAACTTAATTATTTTATCAAATAATATAAAGTAAAGTACTATTTTTTGTTATGAAAAAATTATAATTTGTACTTGTTTTTAATATAAAAATCATAAAAACCGATAAAACCAGATAAAAAGCGTAAAAACCATAAAAACCGGGTTTTTTGGTTTTTACGTAAAAACCGAAAAAACCATCAACCCTGCTATTTACTATTTAATACCAGCGAAATAGTTATTGCCTCAACCGGAATGTGTATCATGGCAGAGTTTATAGACAATATCATTATCGTAAACATTGCATCATTGCTGTACTGCAATAGTAATCTCTATTAAGGTTTGAACATGTGTGATTTACATTGCTAGAATAGGACAAGCGTCAACTTATTATTGAATATTATAATGTAATATATGGCGAATAGGATCCTAGTACATTTACTGTATGCTTATATTTAGTTAAAGGGTATCCCACTACAAGTATTTCCGGCAAGTTGCCGGAAATATTTTAACTTTAACTCGATTTTCAATACTGTTTAGTTTTTTTTTATTAGTTATGTAAAGATAAATATATATATTGTAACATTTGTAAAATAAATATGCAATAGTTTTGATAAGTAGTAATTTTTATAATTTATAAACCTTTAATTATTAAACCTATTTTTTTATGTTTTTAATACTTATAATTTGTAATACTGTTTTGTTTTGTTTTTTTATTTATATAATGTAAAATATATAAAAATGTAAAATTTATATGGAGAAATACCTATTTAATACTGATTTTTATTAAACATATAACTGTAAAAATATATGTATAAATTATATATATATATATAAATATATTTAGTAAATAAGTGAATATTTTAATGAATACTTACTTTTATAAATAAAATGTAATAGAATTTATTTTATTTTATTAACAATATAAAAAATACTAACTACAATTTCCGATTATTGTTAATGATATTATATAAAATAAATTAAGAATATTTTGTAATATCATATTCAAGAAAATATTATTTATAGATATATATTATGATATAGTTATTATATATATATATATATATATATATATATATATATATATATATATATATATATATATATATATATAGTTATAATATAGTTATTAAAATTATTAAATATTTACACTTATAATACAGGTTAACATGTGATGTATACATGAAACGAAAGGTAAACATGTATAGTTTGAATCGTTTCATTTATTGTTAATTCGTAACGAAATTCAACTATTTTTGTTATTCAAATATACGATATACAAGAGTTTTAACGATTGAAATACTAGGCATAATATTATATCATATACGCCATATGTTATTCGTTTAACGTACGATTTCTCCACTTATAGGGGTGTGGCCTGTATATTCTTTGAGATGAGCTGTGGCAGACCTATATTCCCGGGCACCACTGTGGAGCACCAGCTGGAGTTGATCTTCAAACTGCTCGGTAAGCCTAACCCTCAGAACTGGCCCGGCATCGATCGCAACAAGACATTCAACTCGTTTCACTTCGAAGACTGCAAGACATCCCTATTCCTGCGTACTCCGCGGTTAGTAAACGCGAGTTGTCAGTGCATTATTAAAGAGTATTTTGTGGGATATTTTTCCACTATTATTGATTAGCCCCCACCCCAATTTTGAATGTTTGCCTTCGTAAAAAATCATATTTTTTCATAATCAATTATAGTCCTATTTAGTATAAATCGGAAGATGTATTTTATTAGATTGTTTTTCATATACAATTGAAAACATAATTTTTTTGGAATTTGCCCCACTTTCAAATGCTTAGAAATTGCATAGCTATGTACGATACACGTCGTATGTAACAGTATTGTATGCCACCAGGTGGTGATAGCTACTTAAGAATAATATCACTAACTTTTATTTCATGCTTGAATGTTTTATCATCTTTACCGGGTGACAATATTATAAAAATGAGAGTTTTATGTGTATAACAATATAGAAGTGATAAGAACCTGGATGTTTGTATTCAAACTAACAGCAACCCGACTTCCAGTAAATAATAATAATTATTATATTGCATTATGGGTTGGGAGAACTTTTAAATCATAAATGAGAAGAAATATTTGCTTTATATATGTGAATCATAGAAAGCACAAATTTGACTCTAGAAAATATAATTTCGATACAAAAATAAAATTGTGTGCTCATAAAGTTTCATCTTATTAATAATTACATTTTCAATGCAAGCTGATGACCTTTACTTTAACATTGCAACATATTTTTAAACATAATTAGGATTTAGGAAATACTATTAAGGGTAATATAAAATATAAAGGCTTCGTTAATATAAAATACGGCCTATTTAATGTATTGATATTTATAAATAAGCATTCAAAGTATTTATTAAAAATATAACTTTAAAATTTATTTTTACTCTCTTATATTATATTATAATATTAGTATTACATTACATAGATTAGCGCTCATTATAATTATAATTGAACTATTGAATAATATACAATAATACAATATAATATAAACTTATATTATTAAAATTTCACTATTTAATAATACTATTTTTTTATTTTTTTTAGAATTTCCTTTATTTTCCGTAATGTATACAATATAATATAATATTAAAATTATTGTATTTCATAATGTACTTTTATTTATTGGCACTATTCGATATCATTATATCCCCCTCTCCCCCCCACCCTCGCACACAAAACCATACTTGACATAGACATTACCGCCCCCCTCGCACACAAAACCATACCTAACATAGACATTACCCCCACCTCCCCTAGATTTGACATCGACGGCTTCAACCTACTGCAGCGACTATTCGAGTACAACATAGTCACGAGGATATCTGCGGCGAAGGCTCTCCGGCACGACTTCTTTGCTGATTTGCCCGCGTGTATTTCAAAGCTTCGAGATGGTTTGTACGACCGAGAGAGGTGCGCTAACTCTCGCGATATAGAGTACGCCAGTCGGTTTGCCTAAAGACTGATGCGTTTGTGTATATATATATAGTTATTTCACTATAAAGTGTCTTTATAGTATAAATATGATTTATTTTTATTTATTGCGATGATCAAACAAAATGTGAAATATATTAATAATCAGTTTGCGATGATAATTACATTACGTATGATATATATAATAATTAATCGATAATTTAAGTTTTAATAATGTAATGGATTCATTTTTTATTATTTAATAAATTTGATAAATATACATAATTTTTCCATTCTTATCGATTGCGTTTTTATATTTATTATTTCATTCCCTCCCGTTTAAATGAATATCTAAAAGTATATTTATTTAAAAACTAAATTAGTCACCACTTACGTATTAACCACACTCTTCGTACGCTACACACATACATGTCTTACTATACACGGTGAACCCTACACAGATGAGAACATCTTCGATAGCACTGGACTTAAGATGGAAGACAACCTCACTAGACTGAAACCACTGAAACAAAGAAGGCAGAGTCTCCTGATCTGATAGCGTGATGCGTACACACTCACTCACTCGCCTCCATAGCCAGCCATACACCCGAGCTCTAGCTCGCAACATCTTGTATAACACATATGCGTAATAACGTTCCACTTCCATGGAATTCTTTTTAATATCTTATTTAATATGCTCCGACATATTAATTATGAAATATATATTTATATATACATATATATATAAATGTGTATATATATAACAATAATAATTATTTAAATTAATTAATATTTCGATATAAATTTTTACCTTTTTCAGAGTAGCTAAAATAACTAATACTATTTTTCATCTATTTATAAAATTTGTATTCAAAACTTAAATAATAGGTAAAATTAACAATCTTCAGTAATATGCAATCCCACTGCTTGCTAGATTTTCTCAACCTCTAATATTGCTTATGCAGTAACGAAATAGAACTTAAAATCAATCGTGAATTATTTGTATAACTTAAAAAAGGTTAGGAATTAAAAACTCTGAAAATTGTAATACAAATAGTTAAATCACTAGTAATAATATCGTAATACTTATCATACTACTACTACTACTACAATATAAACTAATGTCTCAATATCGCTTTACCCACACTTATATATCCACATTTTATTTAGGTCATGTAATGACCTTATTGTTATACTTAGGAAATTATATAACTGTATAGAGAAGCTTTTGTTATTTTTAACGATTTTAATATAATTATTATTTGTTATGCAATAACGGTAATGATTTATTATTTATGATTATTTATTATGTAAATAAAAATATTAATAAATATGTGTTTATTTTAATTAATATTGTTACATAAAATATATACTAGTGATGTAAATGATGCAGAGCTTTTGATGCCGAGCCGAGACTTTTGGTTATTGATCCCGAGCCGAGACTTTCATTTTAGGAAAAAAAAACAAACCCGATCAGAGACTAACAAAGCGAGATCGAGCCGACTTGAGACTGAGACTGCATCATGCTTTAGATTTGAGCATCATTTACATCACTAATATATATTATATATAAATATATATATATATATATATATAATACACATAGTCAAATAGAAATACTATACTTACTGACAAATTTATTGATTAGATATATTTTCAATAATTCTTGTATAACATTATATATTATTAAATATTGATATTAGATTTAGAATTTTCGCTTACAGAATAAGTATTCTATATATAGTATACACTATATATTGGTGTTGGAAACTGTTTTATATTTTCGATTCTTTCAATTAGTAAATTTTCGAAATTGACATTATATATTATATATTATTATATAAATTGATATTTGAAAATGTCGAATACCTAAATCTAATTATTCTAAAATTTTGAATATCAAAATGAAATTATTCTAAAAATTTTAATATTTAATTTAACTATTCAAAAAAAATTATAAAAGGCATATATTAATAATATATTATATTATTCCCTATTAATCTTTTATTTATTTATTTTATTTAACAATAATAATAAATATACAAATGATACCATAAATAAATAAAGTAATACTATTTACTTCTTTTTTAACCTCGCTCTTTAATTTTAAATATGGAATCTGATTCAGATTATACAATAATTTCTGACGAGGTAATTATCATATTATTCATTAGTTTATTTTAAATGATAGAAACTTATCTTTATTATTATTACTGAATATAAATTTAATTATAGTTTAAAATAATAGAAACATTTTTGTTATCATTACTTAATATAATTTAAATAACTATAAATATTATTTAATCAATCGATAAATATTTTTAAAGAATGATGAATTATATATCAATAATTTACGAACATAGTTGATTTCCATTCTATTATAATATTATTTATAAATATAATTTTAAATAACTATTTAATTAATTTAAGATAAATAGTGATTGTATATAAATAATTAATGAGCATAACTGATTTCCCCATTATTATTTATAGAATATTAAAGAAAATTAATTATAGAAATATTAAAGTGTAGAGAAGATTTTAAAATTTGAAATAAAATGTCTCAATTTCAGAGGTAGAGTTATGCGGGCATGAAGAGGTAATAAACCCATCCTTAAAGATTTATTTAAGATCATCATATTTTCTTTTTCTGAGTTTATTTATAGAAATTGTTATATTGTCAGTTAATACTATAGAGCTAGAGAGATTCTTTCTCTCATGCTCTACGGCTAATACTACCAGTATTTGTACAATGATATTTAACATAATTAACAGTATAATTATTAGTGTTTACTAATTATAAATGTTAAACTTCAGCAGTTTGTAAGTACGTAGAGTTTAACCTAAGATCTATTACCCATGAGACTTGCTGGTAGTACCCGCAGTGAGGGCAACGCACATCAGAGTTAGCACGTAACCACTTACCACTCTTGTTTTCATATCAAATATATTTCTGCCCTTAGATTACTTATGAATCGTAAGTTATGATGCGTGCAATAGAAACTTGTACACTCGTAGGCGATAAGTATTTTACCCCAAATTAAAATAATAATAATAATTGTATTTATAATTGCTACGTAATCGATTTATTAGTATAATATAGTACGATAAATAGAGTAACAAATGTGAATAGAATTTAGAAATTTGATAGGCGATTTTAGAAAAATTTCTATATTAATAATATTAGTATATTTTTTTTACACAATACAATTTATAATATAACAAAACATGATTTATTAAATTAATTATATATTTATGGGAATAAAATTAATAAATAATAAATAAAAATTATAAGTATACTTATATATATATATATATATATGTAATCCTAAATAACTATAGTTATATCACGGATTACATCTATTATCATGATGTAAAAATTAATATATTTGTTCTGATCGCCTATAATTATAATTATTAAATTAATAATAAACGTACATTATATTTGAGTAAATTGACCCAATAAAATATGGATAAATTTAATAAATTTGAATTTAAAATAAAACAACACATAAATTTCATTGATAGATAGTCTAGATAGTAGTGTACGGTTGCATTATGATTAGTTATGTAATGATTATTATATATTCGTTAATAGTAATTATTATATTGTCTCTGTAATTTTCAATCATGTTAGATTCAGATAATATAATTAAAACAATATAAGTCGTACAAATATAAATAATAGGAAATAGATATATACATATTATTATTGATGACTTCATTGTTCTCCCTATATAAGTCTCATTTGCCCCACGCACATTCTATACATCTAATTACTTATATATCATAACTAGCGACCACCAAAGTAAAAAGGCGTTGTAGTACAGACACACTCATACACACACATAATTAATTAATTAACATATATTATATTTTTATAAAATTAATTGAATGCAAATTTATAATTATAAAATTAATGCATTATTATATTATTATCATATACATTTGTGGAACTCAAATATTTGGTATTATTAATGAAGAAAATTATTAAATAGTTATTTTTGATACATTTATATTACAAATTTGGTTTTTAAGAAATTAAAATATTAGAATATATAATAATTTTAGTTTTCCAGAAGTTGAAATATTTAAATATAGTTTGAGTAAATGAAATTAATTCTCACAAAATTAATCGAAGGATAATTTAAATACTTAATATTATGTTATATGTTTAGAAAACAACAGAAAAATATTCATATGAAACATCTATTCATTAAAATACATGAAATACATATATTTCATTTAAATTATTCGAATAATATTCAAAATACTGGAATAACCATTATGATCTTACCGTAATAAACCGAGCTTGAAAGTAATACTAAATACTTTTATAATACATTTATATGTGAATATTTTGATCATTAGTATCTATATATAGTTATTGTATTAAATTCATTGTAAATATCTAGGATATCTAATTATTTAGTTTTTACAATATTTATAATAGAATTATTGGTTTATAAAATAATAACATATATAAAAGACAACTATTTATTAAAACGTCAATAAAAAACACTACAATTCACAATATGTATTACTTTAAAAGATGTCCTTTCTTATAAATATTCATGGTAGCTTTTGCCCAAAAGATAGTGCACGTTTCCCTAATTGTCATCTTTTCACCTGTAGTATAATAAAATAAAATGTTTATTATTAATTATTATATACATTTGTACATATTCATAATTTTCATAAATTAAATTAGTTTATCATTAATTAAGTTATTCAACAAATATTTAATTATATCCGCAAAAATCAATGTTATTAATACAATAATTGAATATATTATTAATACAATAATACCAAATGACGCGGAATACCGAATAGTTTATAGAACATATATAATAATGGTTATTAAATAAATGTTGTTCTTTTCTTTTGTATAATATAATTACAATCCGTATTATAATTGTTCATAAAGGGCTTCGAAATAACATTAATCTGTTAATAGTTGACTCAAAGGGTGACTCGCCCAGTATATATTAGAAATTATAATACTTGTGAAATTGGGGTTTTATGACCAGGTGTCTTACATGAGCCATCTGAGATCAATATTGTATGTTTATAAGAATTATTCTTTGTAATGGTCTAGTATAAGTACAATAGTTGATAGATTAGCGGAAACTATTTTTATTATTTAAATATAGATAATTTAAATGTTATCAACATTTAATGTAAATTACAATTAAAAGTAACAATTCCATACAAGGTGAATACCATTACAACATATTTAATTTCATGTTATATATATATTATGTTTTGTATTGTACATATAATAACATATAACTATAATAATTTTATTAAACAATGACAATATTTGAAACTTTTGTGGGGTATGAACTACCAAAAACGGCGTTATATAAACACTGTTCATAAAAGCGAGAATGATATTATATCTTGTATATATGCACCGAATTTATTAACGATGCCACTGAAAATTCATACCAATGCATCCACTGTTTACTATTGGTTGCACTTATGTGTGCAGATGGGTCAATTAATGTTAGGCTTTGCGATTTTTGTAATGATTAACTATTATTATTAAATAAATGTTAAAACTAAATATTATATAATAATCAGTGTCGTAATAGTAATTGTTATGTCCCTATTAACTAAATATCGGATTACAATTACAATTCATTTAATATTCACATTTCTTAATTATAATTAATCTATATATGTTGTTGCCAGTGTATATGTTCATTGAACCCCGTCGGTAGGGTTGAATGGACTTTAAAAATAATTTAAAAAAATTAAAATTGCGTAACCTTAATAAGTATTAATTATATCTAAAATGTATAGATTAGTAATATAAATGATAATCTATGTAATATAATTTAAATGATTTAAAAAAATTTAGTATTGCCATAATTATTACACTTTATACAAAAACAGGGTTATACAACCCCACTATCCCCTACAAATATTAAATATATAGATATACAAATTATTTTCTATATTAAATTTTCGCTACAATTATGTAACATCTATAATATTACATATTTCTATTTAGAAATGAATCATACTATACACCATTATCAACAAACGACTAAGAATTGTGTACCAATAATTATAGGATGAAGAGCATCGTAGATCTCATATTGAAATCGTTAGTTGTATATTACATCAAGGATAGGGCATCGTCCTTTTAATGAGATAACAATAAAAGATAATAAGATAACCAATGTATAAATTTTAGGCTGTTAGCACACCGTTAACATATGAATTGATATATGTTGCGACTTCATTGTCATTAACCCATAGTAGAATTATATATGTTTTAATAACATTTTAAAATTTGTATTATAAAAAATCTACACGTATATTTCGGATTTAGAGGTGATTAGGATTATCTTACGGATAGGATATCACCCAGAATGCAATAGATACGGGCCGCTACTCACGAACGAGGGTGAGGCGTGTCCCATAGTACCGACCTAGAATCATGAAGACGAGATTACTGAGGCTGAGATTATTGCAGAAGTACTGGTTGCAGATGTAGACGATCATGATGTCGTGGGCGATGTCGCAGGTGTTGATCTCGCCCATGCGGATCTGAAGCCCTTCCATGATGTTATGCATGTTGTGGCCGATTACCTTCTTGTAGTTCTGTGAGGCGGGGCGACGATTACGTATGTTTAGCGATGCGAGTTAATGAGAAACGCGCTTTAAACTTTAAAAAAAACTGTAATTATTTATACATGGGTTACCTTACATCGAAGTATTTATAAGTGGATTGATGGCATTAACTTAGTGTATATTGAGATATATAATTGTTAGCATTACATTCAATATATATATATATAACAAAGATTTTCCGAAGGAAAGATATAACACTTACGCGAAATCGTGTCATTCGAATTTGTATACAAAATACCCTGGTGCACCTATAGCGGGTTACTTTTAGGAACTATGCGTTGTTTATAATGTAAATTCGTATTTAACTATACACTTTTAAAATGTTAAATAATATGCTTTAAATTAATATTTATATGATGAAAACTAAGTGTTCATTACTAATATATAACAAACAAATATGATATGTATGTTTTAAATGCTATAAGTATATATTTAGTGAGTAAAAGCTAATTTATATTGCATGTAATTTAATAGAGCAATGAAAAATTGTTGTATGCAAACAGAGCCGAACCTAAATCTATTTCAGTGATTTCGATACTACTGCTAGCAGCGGTTGGGGCTATTACTAAATTACGTTGCATGCATAGGGAGTGTTATATCTTTGCTTCGCAAAATCTTTGTATATAATATATATTCATAAAATTAGTTTATATTCATACTTATTTGTAAAAAATTATATAGTTACCAAAGATATAAAAATACCTTTCCAGTAGATAGTATCTACACAACGTAATTAATACTTAATCCCAGCTTCTGCTAGTAGTAGTATTGAAAGCATTGATATATATTTAAGTTTGACGAATAGTTTCTACAATAATGTTTTCATTGTTTTATTAAATTACATGCAATATAAGTTCAGGGATAGTTTAAGGGCTTATAATTACTTAATTTGTTACCTATAGTTAGCTAAATATCATATCTATAAAACCTACCCTATATCTAAACAAATAACCATCTAAAAGTTATTGGTTACCACCAATATTTTATTTTTTTCATCAACTTTTTATAATATTTATAATTAGTATATTTAAAAATAAAATGATGACATTCTAATAGGTAGCTTATTATTAGTAATATCATATATATATATACTCAGACATTTTTATAATTATTGAAGCAATTGGACAAAAGTAGTAGTAGTTTGAATAAATAATAATATTTATGATATTTATACATTTTATTATTATATATAATTGTATTGTAATTCGCCACTCCCTGCATGATAACTGGATGTAGTATATATAAATATAAATATTATAAATAATGAAAATAAAACACTGAATATTTGAACACAAATATTATTAAAATGTTATCAAATAATTTTTTCAGGACTATGTTTAAAAACTCGATTTGAAATACTTTTATTTTTAAATTTATATAACATTTTAAGATAAATCTATATATTTTAAAATATTAATATAAAATTGTTAAGAACAAAAAAAAATGCGAAGGTTTCCCTGTCCCTAAATCGCCACATATATATGTATAGAATATAAAACCTACATATTATACTGCTTTGTAATGAAAACTTCATATAAATAATAATTAAAAACATATTATTTTAAGTTCACCATAATCAGTACGGCCTATAATTAATAGGTGCGCTGCAACAGGAGTGGGCGGGGGGGATATGTCCCCCACTTTAAAATCTACCTCCTATGTATTGGTCCCCCCCCCACTTTTATCACACAATTTATTTTGATTGGTTAGTACATATAAAATCGTTCCAGCACCCCTAATAAATACCCCGGAATTGCCTAAATCTGATAATTAAATAGAATTTGTTAACAAGAAATTCACAACAATTAAACTAAAATTACGTAAAACTTAAATTAAAGAGATAAACGATAATGAAATACGGTCTGTTAGATACGCGATATTAACCCTGAATATAGCGAGGACACTAGCCCTTACTTCATCGACATTGGGCGCTCCATCTAAATGGTCCACGGTTATGCCGGACATTTTGGTTCTGTAGTTTGTGACAACTTCGTAGGGTTTGCTGTAGGTGTCCAACAGAACCCTGTGGCTGGCGTCAACTAGGGATACCTTGCCTGATGTGCAAGACAAGTATTGTATATAACAGTACTATGTTAATATATATAGGAGTGGAAACAGAGATAATTGCCTTTTTTAAGAGGATTTTGTGGGAAATGTCAAGCATTTTGAATGTTTGCCTACGAAAAATCACATTTTTTCATAATATATCATATCATAATCCTATTTATCTAATATAAATCAGGTAATGTATTTAATTATATTATTTTTAATAAACAATTAATTTTTTTTTTAATTTGCCCCCACTTTCCAATCCTTAAAAAAGTCATTGCAGAAGATAAAACACAGGTAATGCCACCTATTTTTAAAATTAACAAAATATAATCAATAATCTTTTAATGTAATACTTAATATATAGATAACTATATAACATGTAAGCTGTCTATACAAATAATATATTTACTTCTATGTACACAAATATCCATTATCTTGCCTACAAGATTTTAATTACCTTCCTTATATCTTACCTATTAAATTAAAATAAATTAAAATGTTAAATATATTAAAATAATTATATGATGAGTGAAGTTTTCTAAATTTTATTTTGAATTAAATGTAAATTCTCTTCTGAAAAAACCTACTTACCATTATTAAGTCACGAGTATAATCATGACCCATAGTTTAAGAACAACGGATTTAAACCAAAAAAAAAGTAAACTCAATATTTCTTTTAATTAAAATCTTACTATGTATTCAAATAATCTCTAAATATCTCGCACTACAACACTGGAAATGTCTAATAATTTACAAAACTGAATAATTTGCACACACTAGTAACAACATATAAATAAATATAATTACAAATTAATATATATATTGTTTCTATAATAAATTACATTGCTTATAGAAAAGTAAATTAATTTAATCAGAAGTTTAATCATTGATAATAATATATTTACAAATGATATTATTTAATATTACTACCACCATATGGTATCATATGATACTTCATAATTGAAATTCAATGAAATAATATTTACAAATAGTATATTAAACTTTATCAGGTTTGACATATGACAAATGATCATATTTATTATCTCAAACTTTAGATTATCATCAAACCTAAAAGATCTTTAAATATGAAAATATATTACATTCTACATTAATAACTATTGAATAATTTTGATTTAAACTTGTAAATAATTATAAATAATCAATATATACTGATATCACTGAATATATTAACATTATAATAAGATATGGAATCAAATTTTTAATATATTCTATATCATCTTTATAGTTCATACTAAAAAAATTCTTGTTTTCTATATATATATATATTTTATATATTGATAATTTATTTTTATTTATGACATACGTTATAATACTCTATTACATTAAAACTAAAAATGGGAAATTTCATTATAAAAACTAATATTTACCTACCAAATATTTTCTAAAAACTACGCACTAGTTAAGCATCACAATTATTATCACAAGAATGCACATATATATATATATATATTCCTAAATAATTAAAACCAACAATAATTCTATTCAACGATGAAACAATGATTTAACCATGAAACTATACATACCTTCAGTGAATAGATATCTATGATAATAATGGTTAATAATTCTGTTAAACTGTCTCGACCACATATATTGTGACCTACTCACTATTCAGTTAAAATAATATAATATCATATATATATATATATATATATATATATATATATATATATATATAAGGGGTAGAGTCACTTCGTCCGCTGGTCATTTCGTCTGACACATTTAGTCACTTCGTACGAAAAATGTTTATTTTTCGGAAGAAATAACTAAATTCTGTAGACGAAGTGACCGGATGAAATGACCAGCAGACGAAGTGACTCTAATTCATATATTATATATTTTTATAAATAATTAAATGAATAGAATTAATATTAAAAGTATAAAAGTCAAAAGTATAGCGTAATTACGCTAGAAACGGAAGAAAGCATGGTAATGTATGCGTATCCCCGATGTGGGAAACATAGACGCACACTCTTGGAAGGGCTGTTTAACCTAGACGAGGAACATCTCCATGTGTACCCACTCCGACCATCTGACAATGTATAGAGCAGAATTCGTATCTGAAATATAGTCGACGAGTAATTAACATACCAGATAAATTGTAGTCGTTTTAGTTGAATATAATATATTTAATAACTGTATGGTAGTTTACTGTAGATATTTTATTACAATTCAATATATTCTATAGGTTACATGAATATTATAAATTTATTTTTTATAAATATTACATATGTATATAAACAAAAAGTAATATTTAGCTCAATACTATCATGTGTACTCGTAGATAAAAAATATATAAATAAAGATATATAATCGTAAATGTAACGTAGTTTCTTTATACACGTCTATATAAATTATAATGTACATAATTTAACATAATATATAATAAATGATATAATTTTAATTATTTTCGAATCAAATCATAATCATAATTTTGTTTGATATTTCGAGTTTGTTCGAGCCACATTAGATATTAAAAATTAATTTATCGAGCCTTAAAAATTTTATTAATCAAATATAATAAGGGTTTTTAAAATTAAATTTGTTTAAATATAGACATTTTATGGGATATTAAACGTCTATGTTGAAAATATTCTTATATCTTTATTTGATATTATTGAATAAAATAAATATTTTTTTTATATATAACATAACATATTACATTATCTCTTCTGGTTTTTTTTAATGTGGTTTTGTTATAGAAAATTTGGGTTTTTTATATCTATATTTCAAATATACTATAATATAAAATTAATAATTCATTATTATTACAGATAAAGTGGGAAGTATTATTTTATTTTTGTTTGTTCGGTATTATATGTTTGTTTTATATATATTTCGTAAATATGTTTTAAATGTATTATATTACTAAACTATAATATTAATAATTTTCTATTATTTCAGATTATGGTGATAAGTATTATATTGTTTGTTTCGTAATATTATTGGTATGTTTTGTTATTAACTGTTTTTGTATAGGTATATTGGTTTATTTGTAACTTGTTTTGTTTATATATATATATATATATATGTTTCAAATTTATTATAGGTACTTACAATTAAAATATAAAATTAATAAAGTACTACCTACTATTATTACAGATTTTGGTAAGTATTACATTATTTGTTTGTTTCATTCTAGTATTTGTTTTATTCTAGTATTGGTTTATTTGATTTTTAACATGTTCTGTTTATAATATATTTAAAATTTAACATTTAAATATTAAACTATATAACTAATAATTTATTACTAAAACAGGGTAACAAGATAAGAAGAGTTCTATAAAGTTAAAGTAGAAATTGAATATTTCGATGCCACTTACAAAATAATGTATTTTATTTCTATTTTCGATTATTTTTACTATATGATTTATTTCTACTTTCGATTGTTTTTCGTTTATTTTTACGGTAACTGTAAAACGTTTTAATTTCTTTAATTTTTTAATGTCGTATTATTCTTTGTTTATTTCTATAACGTATGTTATCGTTAGCAAATATTTATACTTTATACTTTCGATTATATTTTCGGCTATGTATTTGCTTAAATAAATTATCAATCAATCAATCTAATAAATACTAATTACTATATTAACTAGATGTAGGTCATTCTAATTATCACTATAATATATGTATTCATTGCTAAAATAATGAAGAAATGATATTTATTACACTGTGATAGTGTAATAGATATCATCTCATAGTGACTATTTATACGATCAATTATAATTTGTAAATAATTTATTTACTATTATAATATTTTATTATTCATAAAGCAAATTATATTATATTTAAATATTTTGACAAATTTAAAATCGTTTATGATCTAATAAATATTTTTTTTAACATATTTAACATATATAAACTAAATTAACTTAAAATATGATTTTCATATATGTTAATGTATATTTATTTAGTAATTTAATATATATATATTACTATGGTTAGGGTAATATATATCATATGCAAGGAAATTGGTGAGGAATGGTATACAATAGTAGTGTAAAGAACAACTTTTTATGTATCAATATTTTTATAATAAAACTAGGCAGTGTATGCATATGTAGGGGAAAGTACCCGATTACCGACCCTAAATGATTATTTGTAATAACTTATTCAATATTAAATATATTTATTTGAAATTTTGTAATTAGGGTAATATTATGGCAATGGATAATGTGGCTATTTTAAATTTTAGATATAACTATATTTACAAGAATAAACAGGGGGGTCGGTAATCGGATACATTTACCTAATACCGACCCCCTACTCCTATTACCGACCCCCTAAAATAATCGTGATATAAATAATTGTAGTATTATAATATCCAATAAAAATAGTAGATATACATAAATATAATTAATTGTAATATTCACGCAATTTATTTTGTATTAAATTTATGTTTTAATAGTAATATTAAATTTAAATTTAAACTTTATAGTAATTATATTAAAATAGTGTATATTATTATTTAATATTTATTTATTAATCAGTATGTATATAATCAACTGGAATCATGACTCCTAATTTGATATCAATGATACATAAACAACTTACAGCATATGTTAAAGTAAATTACGGATCTATTTTGATGGGATATTATAAATCACATGGGGTCGGTATTAGGGTAATTTAGGGGGTCGGTAATAGGAAAATAATATGGGTTGCTATAATTAAGATATCTTGGTTAATAGTTATTTAAATTAAATTATTTTTATAATAGTTATAAACATTTTATTGATCTACAATATTATGCTCAGTATTAAATTTTCTTTTAAATAATAAAGTATTTACAATGATTTAAAAAAATGTATTATTCAAATATTTAAAAAGTAAAAACAGAATATTATATTTTATCAAATAACAATTGTAGGATTAAATAATTTTTAAAACAAAATACTTATTCATATTTATCATTAAATTACTAAAAGTTCGTGTATATATTATTTTTTGATATCTCTTATAGTTACTGAGATACCACAGGGGGTCGGTATTAGGACGGGTCGGTAATCGGGGACTTTCCCCTAATACTGAGTATGATTCATATTCAGTATGAATCATACTGTATGATACATAATTAATGTATGCAAATAAGTGTGATTTGTTTCACTATGTAAACACGTTGGCACGCTTTATAAATGTAGGAATTATTGTGAAATTATTAGTCTTTTAAAATAATCAAACTAACATGTTTTATTATTTTAAAATACTACTAATTTCAAATATTTGAAATTAGTAATATTGTAATATTACAAATTACATTTATATATAACTTGGTGATCATTTCAATCATAATTGATTGTATCAAATCACTGTGATAAAGTCACTTTATGAGCACTTTAAAAGTGCGCAATTGCGAACTTTATCTTTAAAATTTAATTAATTCACTAGGCATGCTAAAATCATTCTAAGAATATGCATTATTAATATTAATTCTACCGAATTCATGTTATTTATTGAATAAATTCATCCTATATACTATATGCATTATAAACTCAGGGAAAGTTAGAAAATACGATTATCACATTAGGCTTATAATATAATAAGCCGCTTATATTAGAAAATATTAAATAATTTATTTAGCAATTTATTAATATTATAGAGGAATTGTAGGATAAAGAGATCAATAAATATTAATTTAACATTTACATACCGATCATTGCATACATACATCAAACTCATTGTGGTATTATATGCGAGAGAGAAGTGGTATCGAATTATAAGAACGAATTTATGAAATTAAATAATATTTTTTATAATTTTAAAAATGATCACATAAAATCACGTGTGTTTATCACGTTATATTTATAAATAAACTACGCCAAGCGAATACATCGCTAACGTGAGATCTACTATCAGTGATACATTTTCATAATTTGTTGATTTAAATAAATAGATAGTTTAAATGTATTGTTAACAATATAAAACCAATTACATTAACTTAGGATACATAATATACATTTGTTAGATTAACATCACTACAGTATTAAAATGTGTATAAAATATGAATCGGACTATTTACCTATTCCATTTATAATAAGCCTAATTAAATATGAAACTACACATTTTTATTTTATTTTACATAGAAAAATGTCATGAAAAATAGGACCTATTTCTACAATAAAGGTCCTACCTATTCTTACTACTTAAGTAGTAAGAAGTAAATAATTATTCATATAAAAGATACACCTGATAATATAGGTAAATTTAAGATGTAGGTAAACTGTAGGTAACCTAGTTAGGTAAACCTATACACGCATCTACATTGTTAACCCACCCATATAAGTTGTAGGCATAGACATCTAAGGGGCGAAGCCATATATTAATATATAACGTCTTTGGTTGTAGGATACAACCATATTTGATTATAATTCTCATAAATCGTTAAATGAAAGTAGGTGCCTAAACTTAAAACCCTAGCCTATAGACTTAAAACATGATATAATTTAATTTCTTATATAATATATAAAAATATAGTATTATTATATATATATATTTATATATATATATATATATATATATATATATATATGTATATATATATATATATATATATATATATATATAGAGGAATTAAATTTAATTATAAAACTACATTTAAAATGCAGTTTTACTAGCAACAATTACGACACGTAGGACATACCTAATAACATAAATAACATAGATAACTTACTTATATCCAATATCTTCAATACATCTTACTCTATCATCATAAGTGAAAAATTTAAACTGGGACATATTTACGATTATATAAAATCGTGTATTACGTAATACGCTCTTTAGGCTTGTATAGTTTCAGATGTAATGAATTCAACATACAGCCATGCTTATTAGCATTCTAATAAATGGGCGTAATTAAACATTGCACACATCTACTCGAATAGTCTATTTGTATAGGAAGTGCAGTTCCCGCTCATTTGATTACCATTCATATAGGCCATGGATATAGGGTGTGCCCAAATGGGCGTGGTTAACTATAGACTACATCGACTCGGATACTATATCGTTCCCGCTATTTTTCTGACTCGAGTCAGAGATCACAGATCAAACGATAGAAGCCACATACACACATTTAAATGTATTCTTAATTAATCGAATGTACAAATTATTGTTAATGAATAAATTATAGTGTATATTATACACTGTGTATAATATACACTGTATAAATATATTATACACTGTAGGTATACCTATATGTACATATATGTATACCTACTTATAATAACTTTATATCAGATATAATATTACATACCTAACACAATATTTTCTTGTCGAAACTAATACTTAACAAACTATGACTTGATTTACCCATGGAGTATTATAGAATATTGATTATTCATTTATACGGTAGTTTATTATTACTAGTTTTGATAAACAAAAATTAACATAAATTAACTAGTTATATAAGGTATATAGGTATATAACCTAATATATACCTATATATATATATATATATATATATATATATATATATATAATAGTCGTCTGAAAATGCTTCCATTATTTATATGACGATACAACTATTATATAATATTTTGATAACCATGATACAATATATCGTATACTCACTATCTACATAACGCAATTAATACATAGGTACTCATTTCTGCTGGCAGTATACTATAGTCTCTAAATTACTTAAATAGGTTTATGTTTTCTGATATTTCCATACAACAATTTTTTCATTGTTATATTAATTGGGTTCATTAACCTATATTCAATATAATTTAGATTTTACTCGTTACATAGATATGTATATCATTAAAAACCATCATATAATATTGCTTTGTTATATAGTAGTAATGAACACAAGTTAAAAATCATCATATAAATAATAATTAAAAACATTTTATTTTACATTTAAAAAAGTATATTTAAGTATATATTTTGATACGAATTTATATTATAAACAACATTTTTTCTGAAAATGTTCTTTATGTAAGTATTGCTATTTATATTGTATACACTGTACAGTACAGTGTACAGTGTACACTGTACACTGTACTACGTACGTCTATAGGCGTGAACATAAATACCCACGTGTAATTTAATGTTGTACGCACAACATACATAGCGATACTTACATAAAGAATATTTTCGGACGTACAATGTACGTCGTACATTTACGCCATACACTGTACGTGAGCGATAATACACCGACACGTATAAGTGTACCCGGTACACTGTATACTGTACACGGCGTACACTTATACGTGTCAGTGTATTATCGCTCACGTGAAGCTTTACCTATGTGTTATATATTTCATTAGACAAATCTTTCCCTATAGGGGAATGTTACCGAATACGGATACTCTCGGTATCATATATATATGTTTATAAACCATAAATCCTACAAAAAAATGTTTAATGAATAAAATATTCATAATTATATAAATAGTATAAATAAGTTTTTTTAATTATTAAAAATAGTGCTGATATATCCAAAAGTGATTTTTTTATTACATTTTTAAATTTATAAAAAAAAATTCAACTCAAAACCTTCTCAAGAATATACAAATGTTTCGATATAAAACATATCAATATCAATATTATTAAAAACTAAACAATTCTAAACATTATATATATAATTTTTATATTTGTTATCAAATATTCATTAAGTAATTAGAATATATCTATTGGTCATATAAGTTCCTAATACGGACACTCTAGATGTCTTAATACGGACACCCTATAACCAATCAGCACGCAGCGTGTGAACTATTCTGATTTTAATAAAGAAGTGCGTTATAATATAAATACCACCAATGAAGCTACATGTAATAATGTTATTATTTATATACATACATTGTATTATTAATTAATAAAATAATATAAATAAATAAATCAATTAGCAATTAAATTATATTAAATTATTCATTAATAATGTAATTGTAGTTTATCTCATTGATTCATCAATAATATATAGTTTATCTAGTGGTATATAGGGTGTCTGTATTATAACACAGGGTGTCCGTATTCGGACATGGGTATCGAATACGGACACCCCCTTTATCTAATGAATTAAAAGATTAAATAAAATTTAAAAATCACAATAATATCTATAATCATATAATATTAATATATTGTCATTTTTGAATAAAAATAATGAGTCATACAAGGTTAAGACCATTTATTGTTAAAGTGTCCGTATTAGGTTACTTCCCCTACTATAGTAGGGGTATAATTATCTATAAGTATACTTTTAAGATATTCATTGTTTTAGGCCAATAAGATTGCCCTTCATTGGCTGATATGTTATGGATATATGGTATACCATTATGTACATATCTCGCAGTTCTCTAGCTTATATATTCTCACTGATTAGAGTATAGCTCACATTATCAATACCCGTAAAAGTATATATATATTGATACATTGCATGCAAACCTACACGGTCACTCTAATATATATATATATATATATATATATATATATATATATATATATATATATATATATATATATATATTATTCATACGGTGGCTGATGGAAACAGCCAAAGAACACAACAGGAATGTGTATATGTGTTTCGTCGACTATAAAAAGGCCTTCGACTGATCATGAGAGATTATGGATGATACTCCAAGACATGGGAGTTCCAGTTCACCTAATAGTCCTACTGAGAAAGCTCTATACGAAACAAGAAGCCAATATAAGAACATAATTCGGTGAAACTGATACTATAAACATAGGGAAAGGGGTAAGTCAAGGATGTATTTTACCCCCCTTACAGTTTAACATATATGAAGAAAACATAGTGAGAGAGGCATTAGAAGATTGGGATGAGGGAATCAATATTGGAGGTAGAATGATTACTAACCTGATATATGCTGACGATACAACACTGATCGTTGAAACTAAAAACGATCTAATATAAATTAAGGAAAGTGTAAAGTTGGCTAGTGAAAAGGTAGGTCTGTATCTAAATGTAGGCAAAACTAAAGTAATGATGACTGAAGACTAAGGAGAAATGGTAATAGATGGAAAACATATTGAAGTAGTATCACACTTTATTTTCCTGGGATATCTAATAACTAAGGATGGATTCTGTGAGAATGAAATACGCAGAAGGTTAGCAATGGGTATATCTGCAACGGGGGGAATAACGCAAATCTGGAAATATAGAGGAATTACCCTCAGAACAAAGATTAGGCTTGTAAATTTAAGGCTTTAAAACTTTAGTTTTCCCTATAGTCTTATACGTAGCAGAATCCTGGACAATGAGAAAGCTTGAGAGAAAGATGATCGATGCTTCTGAGTTATGGTATTGGAGACGTCTGCTAAGAGTAACATGGATCGATAGAAAGACAAATGTATGAGTTATTGATAATATAAAACCAGAATGGAAGCTTGAGTCAAGGATAGTCAAGGCATCATTATGTTACTTTGGCCATATTATAAGAGCAGGCGGAATGGAATATGAAGTGATGGTAGGAATAATGGTGGGTTATAGAAGCAGAGGGAGACCACGGCAAAGATGGCTTGATAGCATAAAGAACAACTTCTATGGAACTATCTTCAACATGATTTGAGCCTCAAGATGTAGGTCGAGTTGGAGAGATGCTGTCATCGATGTCGCCAGGGGACGGATACGAATCGACGGCACAGGTTAAGGTTAATATATATATATATATATATATATATATATATATATATATATTCAACATTTATATTTATTTTATTCAACCATTTAGTGTTGGTGTTGTTATCTACAGATGAGTATATTACTCATGGATAACATATGATATAGTGTATATATATATCGTCATATATTATACTATGGTATATAATATATATTATATATGCATATAATTTGTAATTGTATACCATTTCAAGTAATTAATTTGATATAACTTATATTTTCATATTTGAAAGACTCTTTGTGTCAGAGTAATCAAGCGTCTAAAGTAAAAACAACAACAAATATAACGTAACATAAACAAAAATAAAATAACTAATAATAATGAAAAATAGAGTATAATACATAAAGTACTCATCATCAATATAATATTGTAAATAATGATAAAAATAGTGATCAGGGAAATGCAGTGTTAAATAGATATATTTGTAATGGAGATTTAAATGAATTGGTGGATTGAGTAGTTTATATGGTAAATTATTCCATACATAAGGGGCTATGTACGTATATTAGTGGAATGAGGATTATGTTTATAGGGTAGATGTATAAGGTAAGAGAGATATAGTGTGAGTGGGAATAGAGATTAAGGAAGATAGATATTCATGTCGGTTGTGGTGAAGAGAGTTATGAGTTAGTGGAAGAGCCAATGCATTGGCTCAATCTCTTTAAATATGGAGACATATTTATTTGAGAAAAGCGATCAATTTTTAAAATTGATCATACTAACGCATTCTGTAGTATTTGTAATTTTTTAATTTTATAGGCAGGTAAGGAGAAAAGGAGAATATTGCAGTAATCAAAAAGGGGTAATATAAAAGATGAGGCGAGAGTTATAGAAATACTTATGGATATGAAGTTATGGATTAGAAGGAAAGAGTGAAGATGAACATTTATAGAGCGAAGAATATTTGAGATGTGGCGATGAAAAGATAGAGAACTGCTGAAATAAAAACCAAGATATTTAACATTATCAGAATATAAGATATTATGATTGTTAACCATGATAAAAGGTGGTAATTTTAATGGGCGTTTGGGAGAAGGGAGGTGAAGAAATGTGGTTTCTGTGTTATTGGGATTCAGTGATAGAGAGGTATTTGAAAGCCAATTATATATAGATTTAATACAGTTAGACACAATATTTGGAGTGAAATTAATATCAGAAGTGAATTTTACGTTAAGTTGTATATCATCTGCGTATGAGTGAACTGATATAAGGGGAATTTTAGAAATTATATTAAAAATAGGAAGTATACTTACAGATTTAGATACGAACATTTCAGATTTGACAAAGATGGATATTAATGATTTGGTTAATGTTGTACATGATCCTAACGGATGGAGAAAATGATTTTCAAAATCAAATGTGTTAATTCCACCACGATTTCCGAATCACGTGAGTAAAAGTAAAAAGTAAAGTATATATATATATATAATTTAAATAGATTAATTATATAAAAAATAAATCCATCATGATGCTCTATATAAATATTATGAAAATAATATATTGGTATGAACAATTGTTGTTTTGATGAATTACGGATTATATTATTTAAATACTATTTATAAAATATTGTTGTATTCTTTTAGTTATTTTTTAGTTTTGTAAAAGGTTATCAAATTGCCTATTATTGTTATCATATATATTTGTATCAATAATTTCCATTCTCGAATAATTTACAAGGTAGATTTAGATGATCGTTGCTCTTTTCACCAAGTGGTTCGCTACACCTTCTGAGTTATACATATGCAACGCATCATTATCTATGTTAATTATCATGCCTGACTATTTTTGTCAATCTTATAATATCTGTCTTGGATTTAACATTCATTGTACGTATGTATAGCTTATAATTATCCATCCAATTAAAATAGTGTACCATAATGACATACCCTTAACCCTTTGAGTCCCATACGACATTAGTCGCACTTACGTTTTATAATTAAATGATTTATCGTTTGGTGATTATATATTAATGTGTAACAATGTATTCATTGTGATAACATATATAGCTTACTGTAGACTATAGTGTATAGTATATAGCATTTTAATTGTAATAGAAATATTGTGTGAAAATTATTATATTTATTTAGCAATAAGGATGTAGATAGACCCCGACAACATCTTATATTCCATCGTACAATAATATTAATTAATATTATGTTATGTATTGTGTTTGAAAAACTCTATAGTATTAGTAAATATTTATGTTATATATATATTATATATATTATATACTAGTATACTAGTGAAAATATTTATATTTTTAATATTAAATTTGTTAAATAACAGCGAATTTATAAATAACTAGGAATACATGTGAGGGATAATATTATTTATTTGATAATGTATATGATGATGATGATGTATGAATGCTGTAAAGAGGCAATTCGAATACTGCAATATCGCAGTACGTATGTACTTGTAACTTCAAGTAATATAATTATTCTGATTTATATAAATTAAATTATATATATAATAAAAACCGCAATTAACATTTGTTTAGGTTATCATGAAAATACTGATAAAATGGATGATAAACTTCGAAGTTGAGGGCTGAAACATTACATAGCATCAAATAAAGAGCTTCACAATAAAATAAGGAAGATAACATGTGACTAAGCATGCAGGCAACATATATATAATTGGTGTATATATTGTGATTTAATATACATTTATTTGAATATAACTTAATGTATATTAAACGTATATATATATATATATATATATATATATATATATATATATATATAAATATATATATATATATATATAAAAATATATATATTTATATATATATATATATATATTTATAATATTAATTTGTATACATATTATGTCGCTGTTATATTAATATATTACTGTATGTATACCATATATTTAGAAATATCAGAAATATCGGATTTATCTTCATACGCGAGTAGAATTAGTTATTATTAATTATTATTAAATATAAAATAATAAATACAATGAATAGGCGTGATGCATGTTTTATTATCACGTGGTATGTCGTTCATGTGCCACGTGGTGTATCACGTGATGGCTATTCTTCATCAAGCATTATGTCATAATTAACAGACGTTTTCGATATCCTCAATCTTTCTTTAATGTCATCAATCGTATTTCTGAATCTCCTTAGAATATATAAATATATAATATATAAATATATATATATATATATATATATATATATATATATATATATATATTTATATATTATATATATATATATCTTATGTTTCACATAACATATAATTTATTATCTTAAAATGATGTATGTCTTTAAAAAATAATCATACGTGCCTATTCGTATATTATAAAATTATCCTGTATACAATATCATACACATTATTATGTCATATTATTATTACAACAAAACTCCAATAGCTTATATCTCAGAAAATGTTGTTTACAAATGTATAGTCTTTAGAAGGTTCCATCATATGAACTGTTTAATAAATCTGTATCCAATGTTCATAATGTATAAATTATATATTGTTGATGTTATCCTATATACTTTTAAAAATATAAATATATTGCTTTAATAAATGTATATTATAAACCACATATGTTTTCTATAATTTATTTTAAAGTTTACGTTTCATTATATAATACTTGAAATACGATCGCATAGTGTAGGTATTTAGATATGAATGTTATCTATATATATATATATCTATATCTATATCTATATATATATATATATATATATATATATATATATATATATATATACTATAGTAAATAGAAAAATAGTAGTAATTTTTAACTTTAGCTCGGTAGCCTGGATCTTTTTAGTAGAACTATTTCCCCACTATCTTTAACATTTATACACTATAGTATACTATTGATTATACCATATTAATGATTAATGATTAACACTAACTTCCTATATGTAATATAGAGTAAATAGTAAACTGAAATATCATATTCCTATATATATATACTATAAGATATTTGTCTGCATATAATTCTACATTAGAATACATTCATACATCTGAATTCGAATCAGAAACCCATAAATTAGGAGGACATTTTTTATTAAGTTCGAAGTATTGGTGTAATAGCATATTCTGCATGCACCATGAGATATACCATTGCAATGGTGTAGATGTATCTATGATAATATCTATTAGAGAGACGTATATATATAGTATGTTCTATTATCGATTAATATTATGTTACCATATTTACATCCATTGTATAATATATATATATATATATATATATATATATATATATGGTTTAGTTTATAAACAAATAATTTAACTACTTCATCCAGGATTTTTTTTTGCATTTTTTCTCTCTCACAATTTTCATATCTTTTCCCATCAGCGCTTCATGATTTAATTTCACTTCGCTGAATCTATATAAATATTGACGTATTATAATTATTAAGGGGTAATTATCTCGATAAGCAACACTGCTTCTATAATTACCCTGGCATTGCCTAAATCTGATAATAATAATAATAATAATATATATATGAGAAATTAAATATATAAGCTTTCATACTTAAAAATATATTATAAATTCAGAAATAATAATATAATTATTAATAACTCAGTATACGGCTATAGGCTATACGTATAGGTAATAATACCCATAATACGTTACATTTATATATAATATATAGATATATATATATATATATATCTAGATAGTAAGTTAGATTAATTGTTACATTTGTTATTTAATTCTGAATGTGTTAACCTAGGTACCTATTTTATCTTTATAATTTATAGTACGAAATATTACTAATTTTCTCAAACATTTCAAAAATTCCCGTCGACGGGAATAGTATCATAGTATATATATTTACAGTAAAATATATATACAGTATAATATTATATAATATATATAGAGTATTTACTATATATACTATATATATATATATATATATATATATACTATATATACTATATATATATATATATATATATATATATATATATATATATATATATATATATATACTATATACTATGATACTGTTTACCTATAGGTATTACACTATACGCATACAATACATGATAACTTAGGTTATACATTGATGAGGTATATACGTAGAAAATTAAGTTCTACGATCTCACTAATACTAATAGAGAATAGATAAAGATAGTCAATGTATATCTAATAGAGAGTTATGGTGATATTTGTATTAAAAAAGTGTAAATAATATAATTAATAGGATATATCCGTATACGGAACGAGGTAGTTACCGAGAATGGAGTAGTAGTCTTTTTAATTAACGCTTAAACGCTTAAATTAAATGGTGCTAAATAGGATAAAAAGTTCTATATACAATATTTAGATAATCAAAATTTCTATAATATAAAGTAAATTTTTATTAAAAATAATTAATTAATTACTCTAATTTATTACATAATATTTTTTTGTCAAATTTTGACAAAAACATGATTATATATATATATATATATAAGATAAGATAAGATAAATTGTAAAACTTAGACCCAAACTCATTTAGCAATTATCGCCCGATCTCCCACCTACCCTTATTAAGTAAAATATTAGAAAGAATTGTTTCCAAACAACTCATAGCCCATGTAAGTAAAAATAATCTTTTCGACCCGTTTCAAAGCGCTTTTCGTAAGGGTCATTCAACCGAAACAGCTCTCCTCCGTATTACTGACACTATATTATCTACCTTAAATAGCAACACGTGTTGCCAGCTAATCCTACTTGATCCATCATCTGCTTTTGATACCCTGGACCATAACATATTAATCTCGCGACTTACTTTAATGGGTATATCTGGCTTAGCATTAAAATGGTTTACTTCATATCTCACTAACAGGAATATCTCTATTATGATTGACAAATCTTACTCGCCTCTTTCTCCTCTTAACCACGGTATTCTCCAAGGATCTGTTCTAGGTCCATCCCTCTTTTCTATTTATATCCGCCCTATTGCTGATCTAATTAAGAAATTTCCAAATATCCACTACCATATTTTTGCTGATGATATCCAACTGTTTACCTTTTTCCCTATAAATTCTCATAATACCATTAACTCTGAATTAATCGAGTGTGCTAACTCCATAAGATTATGGCTCCTCTCCAATAAACTACTAATTAATTCCTCTAAGACTACTGTACTTAACATATCTACTTCTGAAACTTCCTTTCCAAACTTTACTCTAAATAACATGATTATTTCTCCTTCTCATTCCTCCAAAAACCTAGGATTAGTATTTGATGACAAATTATCATTTAAGAATCACATATCATCCATTACAAAATCATCCAACTTTCATCTCTTCAGAATTAAAAAAATACGGACATCACTTTCCAGAAACCTTACTAAAACTCTAATTAATGCTCTTGTACTTTCACGTATTGACTACTGTTCTTCCCTACTGAATTTACTTCCTGCTAAAGCTACTGCTCCACTTAATCGGATTATCCGTTCCTCAATACGTACTACTTACTGTTTAACTCGACTGGATCACTCTACTACAACATCTCATCAATCATCTCGTATGTGGCTACCCTTCTCCCTCAGGTGTAAATTACGTATACTATCTATAATCCATAAATCAATATATTCTTTTACCCCTAGCTATATCTCTGATCTAATTAAAAAACGTACTATATTATCTTCTCTTCGTTACCAAAATGCTCCTCTACTTATCTCCCAGAACTCTAGTAAAACGTCCCTAAATTCTAGAGCTTTTAAAAATTCCGGTCCAACCCTATGGAATTCCCTCCCTCCTACCATTCGTTCTATTATATCCCACAAAAGATTCATAAATCTTACTTCTTCTTTTCTCTCTACCCATAATCATTAAATCATCCAACGTATTATTTGTATCCGTGTTATATTAAATTTATATCATTATTAAATTGTTATTGTATTATTATTATCTTATTATTATATAACACTATACTATATCAATGCAGTCTGTAGTATATACAACTACACCATATCAATGCAGACTGTAGTATATAATAGTCCTTTATATTGTTTATTATTGTTTTTCCGTTGTATATTGAATGTATATTATTATCAAAAATATTATCGTATTACTATTATTTTATTATTATTTTCTTCCCGCACGAGCGAAGGGGTCTACATGACCCTATTTTAGTGCTAATAAACTCAATATCATCATCATCATCATCATTAATGTAATCATTATAAAATAAAAACAATAAATGGACAAATAAAATAGTCAGAAGACTTTCGAGGTATTTGACCTTAATAATGCCATATGCATAATATATTATACAACAATTGTATTTATTAAATATATTTAAACATTTTATTTATAATAATATTAGCCATCACATCGAACAAGTGATCACTATAAGTAATTATGATAATCAACAAATGAAGGAAGCTTCAGGGTTGTCTACATATATATATATATATATATATATATATATATATATATATATATATATATATATATATATATATATATAATTAAATCATTGAATCAAATAAGGTTCGTATGCATCATAAATATAATTATTTAACATTACATAATTAAAAAAATATAAATCGAATACATTACGAGACACCTATTGCATATTCTGATACTAGCGGCCACTATAGTGGTATACCCCGGAATTGCCTTATTTTAATGTTTTTGTATACCTGTTTGAATGCCTAATAAATCTTTAATATTATTCAGTAATATATAAAAGTGAAATGACAGTATTCTAGAAATATATAGGTAGGATAATATATATGATGTATAGCTAATTCAAAAAAAAAATAAGATCGTAAATTCAGTATTTATCGATATATTAGAAGTATGCTGAGGCATATACATCATCGGCCACTACTCCATTATTTCCCCCATATATAAATATATATGTGTATAAATATAATAATTAATTTAAAATTACAATAATTTATAAAAAAAACTGTTAATAATATGTAGTTACATAATTAAATGACCGACATTTATATCGGATTATATAGATTATTTGGTTATGGTATATCGGTATTAATTAACCCTAACCCCTAAAGCGACGATTACATATAAACAACTAACGTGTAGGCAGCGAAATATTGCTTGACCTCTTTATCGATGTACTTGCGAATTTCGTTGATGTTCACTACTTCCGCTCGGTTACTACAATGGACCGTGTTCACAGACGCCAGTTTACTGTTCGAGTCGAAGTAGTCGTCGAAGAAACTCGCTTTCTTAGCGAGCGGATAACGTCTCAAGTCCACCGTCTCGGAACTAGGTTCGGCGTCCATCTTGGGAGACCTACAACTGTACGAAGACTGTGTCCTGGGAGACCTACAACTGTACGAAGACTGTGTCCTGGGAGACCTACAACTGTACGAAGACTGTGTCCTGGGAGACCTACAACCGTGCCGGTGTAGGCAACTTTTAAGCCGCTTCTCCGGTCGCTCCTTATCGACGCTAGCGGTGGATACCTGGTTACCTGGGGCCGGGGCTGGCGCGGACGGCTGCAGATGTTCTTTCAGCATTAACTTGACGAAAGGGTTGGTGATCAGCGATTCGGCGTTCTTCAGCATGCAATCGCTCGGCACCTCGCTCGAGGTCACACGCTTAATCGCTCCGTTATCGCTGATAGACTTGCTCGTGGGCATTGAAGTGGAGGCAATGGTGTCTTTTTTTTGCTTCGAAAGGTTCGGTATCTAATAATAATAATAGGTAATAGTAGGTTAATATATAATAAATATGCAATAGTGATAAAGTTAAACTGTATATAATATGTAAGAATTATTTCGATAATTAAAAATATAGGAGTTATATTATAATAGTCATTTATAAAAACACGATGATATTTTATTTTGTTCAATTATATTTCATTAATGACTTATTTATGAAGAGTAATGTGATTGTTAACTAGGTAGACTATTTGTTAATTACGATATGTGAATTTTCATAAACAACATAAGCTATTTATAATCCTTAATAAGAGATATTGTCCACTGTTTGCATTCAATATTGCATCAAAATTTATTTAAAATATTATTCTCATTAACATTGATTACGTGAGTCACGACATGTAAATCTTCCCTTATTTACTTATATTTATATTACATACATATATATATATAGTGTATATTAATTGTATCTATATGGTAGCTATGTACATACTTGTATATTCTAGAATTTATTCGCGAATGTAACCTAGTTTTATCGGTACCATCTATCCGAACTAGTATATTCGTTAACAAACTTTACATTTAAATACTTTACTTATATATATATATATATATATATATATATATATATATATATAGTGTATTAACCTCATAAAGATTTAATATACGATTCCAATATTTTGAGTTATTCATGATAGTAAAGAATTCAAATTATATCCACTATTTCATTAATAAATACACGTTATTGAATTTTACAAATTGTAAACAATTTTAATTTGAACTAAATAATAACTTAAATTTAAAATGTATGTTTATAAATTGTTTTAAAATATTGATATGTTACGGCTATGATTTAATGTAATAACAAAGAGTATCGAATAACTAAGTTATACTACTAGACAACTACTACCTACTTATACATATGGTAAACCCAATTATATTAATTATCAGATGTATGTGAACTTTGAAAAATATTAAAAAATGAAACGATAAATAACAAATTCACAGTTTAATATATATTTTTTATAACAATTAAACATTTAACCATAAATATAATATAACTTAATTCCATGTATGATGATGATTATGATATACATCAATTAGGTAAGTTGTATTAAAGTATTAAATACCTTGTAGAACACGAACATGACAAATACAAAAATACATAAATACAATATTAGCGAGCGATATCATAACACAAATAACAAAAGACTACAAAGAATAAAAGAATATAATGGAAAAAGGAGAACACAACTCTACATTTACGTAGACGATAACTATAGGATGTAAGTGCAGGTAGCAAAAGATAAAAGAAATAGGGGTTAAATCGCACGGATAACGGGAGCGACTTCCATAATGGTTGAACAATATATGATAATTAGTGTTTCTAGAATTGTAGTTAATATTGTGTTAATCAGACAAGGGTACAGCCGAGCCCGACTGAAGTCAGTGATCATGTATGCTTATATACGAATAATATGAGATGAATAGAAGAGTGGATATATATATATATATATGTGGGTTAGGGATGATAGTATATATAGAGATCGTTTACAACAGGGGAATCATTTATATATATAGTTATTTATATGCTATAGCATTTTTAGGGTTGGTAGAGGTCACCAAGATGTATATTAAATAAGAATTATTTACTCGAGTAAAATCTATTTAGAAGAGAAGTGATGAACTGTATTTAAATGAGATAGAACTAAGGAGATTATAAGAAAAGTGCTGACCGAGCGATTTATATTTGATGTAATATGACGCATCATAAAAATATACAATTTATTGTTTTGGAAATTTTAAGAAACATGTGGATAAAGATAGGTCGTGGTTGAATTATAAACCTATGTTTAAAATTGATAGGGAAGGGAGAAGTATATGTTTATCAATACAACATGAATCAGAGTATACTCTATATATACTATATATAAGTATTGTATAGATAAGTTAAGATACATAGTCTTTAATATATTTAAAAGAAGTTATTGGATTGAATAATATTTAATGAATGAGTCAAATTCAATACTTTGTGAGTTATTAGGAGTAGATATTTGTAATAAAGTCTACATTTTATATTTTAAGCATATATATATATATATATATATATATATATATATATATATATATATATATATATTGCAGTGAACGTCAATAAACTGGGTAATAATATCATAGATTGGTAAGATTTAAAATGAAAATAATTGTGGTCCAAGGAAAGAACCCTGAGGGACACCATAATGTTGATAATGTAGATCAGAAAAATAATCGCATTGTTATTATAACTAGAGATTATACTATATACTATTGTAACTATTTAAAGATTGTACCATGTATATATATATCATCTCAAGTCTAGAAAGAAGAATAATATGTCGTAGTGAGTCACATTCACATACAAAGTTTAAAATTAAAAGTCGACCAGAATTAGAAGGACATACTTTTGAACAACTATTATTTAAGACTTGTAAGATAGCAATTCATTTAGAGTTCTCTATTATTTACTGATATGGACATGATATGTGCATTGGAAAATAAAGCTAACAAATATATTGGTTACATCTATTTATGGTTATGCTTTAATAAACTAACATTATATTTAGATAAAACGTCGTATATATAGCCTATAGGCTACGACTTTTGGCCTTTATAAGCCTCATACATTTAACATTTCATTAAACGGCTTACCTATTAAATGTACTAATGAATTCAAATTTATTGGTGTCACTATTGATAATCGACTCACTTGGAAACTTCATATTACAATATTAGCTTCTCAGTTATCTAGAATACTAGCAGTAATTTACAAACTTAGAAATAAAATTGATAAACAGTCTTTATTATTACTTTATAATTCTTTATTATATTCAATATTAACATGCTGCCTCTTGGGGGTCAAATTATAAGTATACTTTAAATAAGATAATTATTCTGAAAAACAAAATATTGAAATGTATATATAAACTACCATTGAGATATAATATTGATTTTATCTATAAAAGACATAATATTTTAAAATTATTTTATATAGTTAATATAACATTATTAAAAAATGCATATATTGCTTATACTGGTAATGCTAACACTAATCTCTTACGTAAATTTGTTAAAAGTACTTATACATTAACTATATCTAGATACGCATTTGTTATTCCTAAATGTAAACTAAATATTAGTATACATGCAGTACAGTATTAAACTATGGAATAAACTATGGAATAAACTAAATACAAAGATGAAATTGATAAAAAATATCAAGTTATTCATTAAAAAGTTAAAAATGTCTTATATTGATAATTATTAATTTTACTTTTACTAACAATATTCATATTTTATTAATATATATTCACATTACATATTCTCCCTGGTTAATCTGGACGGAGAATACTGGCTAGGTTACTTATGAAGCTCTCAATGGATCATCAAAGCTGCAATGAGAACTTATTTGTTATATGCTATTATTATTTTATTATTTATATTATTATGATTATACACTCTGTTTATTTAACTTGGTTTATATGCATCGTTCAAGTGTGTCAAGTGTTTACTGTGGTTATATGGGATGATACATATGCATGTTTGAAATGCTAACAATAAAGAGTTTGATATACTCAGGGTCTGGTCAACCCATATGGGGCATGGGCAACCCTGAGGCTTCCTTCATTTGTTGATTCTCATAATTACTTATAGTGATCACTTGTTCGATGTGATGGCTAATATTATTATAAACATTTTTTTAAATATCTTTAAAAAATACAATTGTTATATAATATATTATGCATATGGCATTATTAAGGTCAAATACTTCGAAAGTCTTCTGACAATTTTATTTGTCCATTTATTGTTTTTCTTTTATAATGATTACAATAATACCATTTATCTTATATTATCTTATCTTATAAATACACTCTGAAGATCACCATGAGAATTATTCAGAGACCCAAAACTATATATCTGACATACGCGAATTAAATCAAATATGTTGTCGAGCACTTTTAAAAGATTAGCGATAATTACAGACAAGATATAAAAATAAGTTTTAAGGATTGGAGAGAGTATGGCTTAAATAATTGTACAATTGTATGAAGGGTTTGGATAAATTACATCAGACAGGGACGATGAAATATGTCATCTTATATAATATATGTAAAGGGAGAGAATATAAGTAAGTTAATTAAATAAATATATATTAGCATACTACCCTATAGTGTCAAAGGGAAATGAGAATGAGAAGGAATGCATTACTTACACATGCATGTGTAAAGAATATATATATATGTGAGGAGTAAATAGTTTATTTATATATATGTATATGAATGCCCCACTAAAAGGCCAATAGGGTATTTAAAAGTTTGAAGAATGGAAGTAATAGTTCAGCGAGTATTAAACATCTTATTAACATATCAGACATCAAATGTATAGAGTAATTTATTGCTTAGGAATATTTGGTGTGTGGATTTATATTTATTGGTGAAGGAGAAATACATGTTCATGTTAGAGAAAAGGATATACGTGTGATGTATTAGAGGTTATGAAATATATTGACTTAGCGTTAGATATTTGGGATTCATATTATTTACGATGATTGTTGAATAGTAGTAGATTTACGGAGAAGGCCCTGGATTAAGAGATAAACGGGGATAGTTTGGATGAATAGTAATACAATTAAATTGTAAAGTAAATGTTTGTCATTTAGATAAAAGTATAACATTTACTAATTGAAATTATATGTTCAAATATATATATATATTAACATTTAAATGAATGGATTTCAGTGGATATATCCATATATATAAGTGGATAGTAATTGATTTGTATCTTATAAAGTGAATACGTTTCTTGGAGAATTGAGGATATAAGTGTACTGGTTATAATAAATTGATCATTTATTAGTTAATATTTTTGGACATATCATTATTTTCTTAAGAAAAAGGGAGTTAATACAGTTTTTAAAGATTCATTTTTAAGGGTAAATATGAAAGTTGTAATCCCTAATATTAATTATGTGTTGTTTTGGGAAAATAGGTTTATCAAAAATCACATCATGATATTCGTTAAAGAAGATAACTAACTCTTGTTTAGTGGGTCTTCAATAATATAAGAACATATTTAATGAGTGAAAGAGATAGAAATATGATAGTCACTATATGAAATTTAAGGATAAGTGAAATTAGGAGTAGGCATACCTATAGATCAAGACAAACTAAGAGTACAATAACACTTCTTCATCCATTAGTGAGAAATCGATATAAAGGTAATAACAACTTTTATAGAAAAGAAAGACTATATCTAAATTATCATGAGATTAATTTAAGGGATGATGCTATTATACACTGTACTAGTACGTTAGCATTTTTATGGAAAGACCTAACATGATAGACAGATCTCAAGGAATTAACTAGCACTTATTGGAATACCCCTTAACACATGATAAACGTCGTGTGCATTTATAACTATAGTTATGAAATTATCCATATACTTATGTGTATATATATATATATATATATATATATATTCTAAGGAGATTAACTACTATTGATGATAAAAGAAAGATTGAGGACATCCATAAATCGGCTAATTATGACATAATTCTTGATAAAGAATAGCTGCCACGTGATACATGAACGATATACCACGTGGTAATACATATATATATATATATATATATATATATACATATATAATATATTATAATCACGTGAACTCATAAAATAAGAACTAATATTCACATATTAACACGCACACACACATACACATACACACATACACACACACATATATATATATATATATATATATATATATATATATATATATATATATATATATGTATATATATATATATATATACATAAGTATATGGATAATTGCATAACTGCGTTGTTTTAATCTAAGGAGCAGTTTATCACGCGTTAACTATGCCAATAAAACAATTATATATATATATATATATATTAAATATATGTATATATATATATATATATATATATATATATATATATATAATATCGTGATTCGATTAGATCGTCCGAGTTAACCGTAACCTAACATTCAGTTCACTCAATATCTCAGCCACGATCGGTTACACGTCGATTTCCACGCGGTACTAATCGGAATGCGCACGGAACGCTAATTCTAGGCGGGGATCGGATGAATATTTCGCGGTCTCGAAGACAACGCGGCGACTGGCTAAGCTAACGATCGTTAAGGCGGCGTGTGTGCGAGGCGGTGTGCGGTGCGGCTAGGCATGTGTGCTGTGTTCACAATCATGTACGCCGTTGCCATGATAGCAGTGTTCGTCTACATATCGTTGAGAAACTTCAATAAAGCAGGTAACAATACCATATATCACTATATACTATATATATACTATAATATAAACATTAACTAATAATATAGTAACACTATTGTGCTATGCACCAAAGTCGTTGCCATAGTTTACATATTTATTCATCTGTAGCTATATTCGTATACGTATAATATTCGGTACTTGTCGACACTTTCAAGGCTGCGTATTATACTATATATATAGTATATATACAATATAATATATAGTATATACTATAGTATATATTTAATATATTAATTATAATATTAAATTGTTATTAAACATACATTATATATATACTAGATATATATAAATTTATATATATCGGTATATTATATTATTATTCAATATATATATATATTAAATATGTATTATAATATAAGGTATACTTTATTATATCATATTTATAATTAATTATTTACAAATAAAATTTATAAATCCATTTTCTTAAATTACTATATGTATATATTCTATAGAGTATAATAGAATAACAAATATTTATAGAGTTTTTAATTAATATCGTCTTCCTTATAATTCATAATTCTTCTCTAAATAAGGTATCACATTTCTTGTCTCTTCTTGTGTGATATCTAGGCATAATATAAATTGATGTAATATATATATATATATATATATGGAATATACAATTGTAATATATAATTTAAATTATATAATATTAAATTAATATTAATTGAATATATTATATTCTAAATAAATTAAATAAATATTATATTCTAAATAAATTAAATTATATATTAATTTGTATAGTAATTAACATGATAATTTAATTATAAATAGTACTTTTTTATTATGAAAATATGAATACTATTATATTAAATAATACATTATTATTATTATTATTATTATTATTATTATTATTATTATTATTATTATTATTATTATTATTATTATTATTATTATTATTATTATTATTATTATTATTATTATTATTATTATTATTATTATTATTATTATTATTATTATTATTATTATTATTATTATTATTATTATTATTATTATTATTATTATTATTATTATTATTATTATTATTATTATTATTATTATTATTATTATTATTATTATTATTATTATTATTATTATTATTATTATTATTATTATTATTATTATTATTATTATTATTATTATTATTATTATTATTATTATTATTATTATTATTATTATTATTATTATTATTATTATTATTATTATTATTATTATTATTATTATTATTATTATTATTATTATTATTATTATTATTATTATTATTATTATTATTATTATTATTATTATTATTATTATTATTATTATTATTATTATTATTATTATTATTATTATTATTATTATTATTATTATTATTATTATTATTATTATTATTATTATTATTATTATTATTATTATTATTATTATTATTATTATTATTATTATTATTATTATTATTATTATTATTATTATTATTATTATTATTATTATTATTATTATTATTATTATTATTATTATTATTATTATTATTATTATTATTATTATTATTATTATTATTATTATTATTGATTGATAATTTATTTAAGCAAATACATAGATGAAAAAAAAAACGAAAGTATAAAGTATAAATATTTGCTAACGATAACATACGTTATAGAAATAAACAAAGAATAATACGAAATTAAAAAATTAAAGAAATTAAAACGTTTTACAGTTACCGTAAAAATAAACGAAAAACAATCGAAATAGAAATAAATCATATAGTAAAAATAAACGAAAAATGATCAAAATAGAAATAAAAGATAGCGTACAAATAATCGAAAATAGAAATAAAATACATTATTTTATAAGTGCATCGAAATATTCAATTTCTACTTTAACTTTATAGAATTCTTCTTATCTTTGTACCCTGTTTTAGTAATACATTATTAGTTATATAGTTTAATATTTAAATGTTAAATTTAAATTATAAATAATAAATATATTATAAACAGAACATGTTAAAAATCAAATAAACCAATACTAGAATAAAACAAATACTAGAATGAAACAAACAAATAAAGTAATACTTACCAAAATCTGTAATAATAGTAGGTAGTACTTTATTAATTTTATATTTTAATTGTATAATTCATTTGAAACATATATATGTATACAAACAGAACAAGTTACAAATAAAATAAACCAATATACCTATACAAAAACAGTTAATAACAAAACATACCAATAATATTACGAAACAAACAATATAATACTTATCACTATAATCTGAAATAATAGAAAATTATTAATATTGTATTTTAGTAATATAGTACATTTGAAACATATTTACAAAATATATATAAAACAAACATATAATACCGAACAAACAAAAATAAAATAATACTTCCCACTTTATCTGTAATAATAATGAATTATTAATTTTATATTATAGTATATTTGAAATATAGATAAAAAAAACCCGAATTTTCTATAACAAAAATAAATTTATAACAAAATATAATAAAGAACAAACAAAAATAAAATAATACTTCCCACTTTATCTGTAATAATAATGAATTATTAATTTTATATTATAATATATTTGAAATATAGATATAAAAACCCAAATGTTCTATAACAAAAACACATTAAAAAAAAAGTATTATTATATTATTTAATTATTGAATTAAGTTTACGAATAATATTAGTAATATTATTATTATATTATTAGATTGAAAACGTTTAATATTAATTTAATATTAAATGTAAAAATGCATGAACTTACATATACACTTTAATATAATATGTTATTCACTTATTGTAATATTATTTAATATTTATGTTATTAAATATGATTAATTAAATTAATGAATACATTAATAATAATATACATACATATATTATATAATATTGATAACAATTATATAATATTGATAGTAGTTTTACATTTAATGCGTTATTAAAAATACCTATAAATACATAATTTAACAATTTCTATTATATTTCATAAACGCCAAGTTATACAATGTAAATATATAGTATATATTAGTTATACACTGTATATAGTATTCAGCCTATACTTAATAATACTATAATTCATATAATTGATTTTAATCATATTGTTGCATTATTATTATAAATAAATTCTATATTTAATCACATGTATATTTTATATGTTTATATTTGAATAGTTACAATCATATTACAATCATTTATAAGCAACTATAGTTATAGCATATATGCATATGTAGCATATGTAGCATATGTGCTTCGGTTACCAACTATTTACACTTCTAAATCATTGATATTAATATGATTATAATAGTATATAGTCCACTGATCACTAACATTGATTTACGTATAATCATTGATCGTCAACTTAACAGAACTAATTTATATCAATGATATTAATACGATTATAATCAATGATAGCTAACTGATCATAAATTTAAATCAATGCTTAATTACGAATTATTAATCGAGTGAATATCAATGATTGTAATCAAATTGTAATCTGTAATCGTAATCAATACATAGCCCCATGATAGTCATATTATTAGGGGAAAGTAACCGAATACGGACAGTTCACGAATACGGACAATCTCGGTATCTCAGAAACCATAAATCCTACAAAAAAATGTTTAATGAATAGAATATTCATAATTATATAAATAGTCTTAATAAGTATTTTTATTTTTTAATTATTAAAAATTGTGCTGATATATATAATAGACTGATATTTTATTTACTTTTATAAATTTATGAAAAAAAAGTCAACTTAAAACCTTCTCAAGAATATACAAATGTATCGATATAAAATATAACAATATATTATTAAAAACCAAAGCATTCTAAACATTATATACACACTTGCTATATTTGTTATCAATACTTAATTAAGTTATAACCATATATCTAGAGGTCATATAACTCCCTAATACGGACACTCTAAATGTCTTAATAATGATACCTTATAAACAATCAGCGCGCAGCGTATGAACTATTCTGATTTTCATAAAAATCGCGTGCGTTATAATATTAATACCACCAATAAATCTAAATCTAAGAATGTTATTATTTATATACTTAAATTGTATTATTAATTAATAAAATAATAGAAATTAATAAATCAATTAAATTAAATTAAATTATAAATAATGTAATTGTAATTTATCTGATTGATTCATAAACTGTACTTACTTACTTTTTTTTGGTTTATGGACTGCAAGTGCGTGAGCAATCGGCCGTCCGTGGGAGGGAAATTATTGAGTGGGAGGGAAGGCAAGGGAGAAGTCTTTAGGTGGCGTTTAAAGGAGGGAGTTAATGACTTTATTCGTAGGTGTTTGGGTAGGGAGTTCTAGTGGTAAGGGGCAGAGAGGGCTAAGGAGCGTATATTTGAAGAATGGAGTTTGTATAAATGGGAGGTGGTAAGGATAAAGGTATTGGAGGAACGGGTCTGGAGTGTAGTAATTGGTGTTTGTAGATGTAGGAGGGAGGCAAGGTAGTCAGGGGAATTGTGGTGAATAGCTTTGTGGATGGTTAGGGAGAATTTGTACTTTATAAGATAGGGGACTGGCAGCCAGTGTAGTTGTTTTAGGAGTGGAGTAATGGAGTCATGGGAATGTCGGGGAAGTAAATGGACGCAGCGAACTACAGCGTTTTTGTGTCGTTGTAGTTTTATGAGTTTGTAAATAATATATAGTTTATCTAGTGGTATATAGGGACCGTATTATAATACAGATTGTCCGTATTCGGACATGGGTACCGAATACGGACACCCCCGTTATATATGGAATTAAAAGATTAAATACAAATTTAAAATCACAATAATATCTATAATCATATATTATTAATATATTGTAATTTTTGAATAAAAAAGAATGTTAAGACCATTTATTGTTAAAGTGTCCGTATTAGGTTACTTTCCCCTACCACTAGATAAACTCAATAAAAGACAACATTTTTTGTTATAATATTAATATATTATTATTCGAACTACAGAAATTGTAATTTTTTATGTTATCTTCTTCTACATATATTAGTATAACATATAGAAGGATATACAAAAATGCATATTTTATTATAATATGTGTCTATTAAAAAATCATAAAAAGTTATAATAACATATCGTAATATAGAGCATATCATATATGATAATATATATAATAATTATAGACTAATTAGAATTATTCTTTGAAAACTAGTTTTGTTTTGTATCTTTTACATGGTCAAAATATAGGTGCACCGCGTTACCTTATATATATACAAATTCCAACTTTCTATAGTATAAGTCACTCTATAAATATTAATTTAAATATACAAAATATAATATGCATTTGATAGAATATGGAAATGTATTATCATCGACTGTATACAGTGATATGTATTACAATCATATTATTATATATCATCATATAATATTATATATATATACATATATATATATATATATATATATATATATATATATATATATATATGTAACAAAGTTGAGTTCGTGTATACTTTATTAAGACAAAGACCTGTTGAATATAACAATGATAATCTAATATAATAATAATAATAATAATAATAATAGTACATACCCGCTGACATGCAGAATGATGAATGCGGCTATATTACCGATTGGCATTAATTCTATAGCACAATAACAAAATATAATTTGCAGACGATAAAAATATAAAATAACATAAAAACGAACATTGATATTGCTAAGGCTATGCAATTAACACAGAGCGTGACACTAAAATCTAGTTTTAAGTTTTTATGTAGATATATCTGTGTACCTTATGTAATGCATTTACATGTACATTACATTAATCGATATATCAACAACTGACTTTATAACATACACCCCCTCCGTTATGAAGTGGTCTCACACTCACAATTTAATTATGTCACCCGAGGTTTTTTTACGCGATTACTTCGACGCAGAGATGGACCCGGCACTGGGCTATCTATCGTCGACAAAGGCACACTTACGCTTGTAAGGTTATCGCGACGCAATCTGGTCGCTTTCAATATCTCTGCCCTATTTACAATCCTAGCCTTTGTTATAGGCATTACCGTACACGTTTGTGGGGAAGGCCGGTCGATGACAATTAGAGGATGTGATGAGTATTTATCCTGAATCTTGTTTCGACCCAATGGGTGACTACGGATAAATACTTCATCACCCACTTTCACGTCATCAAAAGATTTAGGAGTTTTGGTCGCATGTTTATTACGCCTCTCTCTTTCAGCCTGGTGCCATACTCGATTTAGTGAGGTCAATTCTTCCTTCTTCGGGTTACAAAGCACGCTGTCAATAGGTAGGATTGGTTCTCGCCCGAAGAAGAGGAAAAATGGAGACTCCCCTGTCGAAGCATGCACCCCACAATTATATGCGTACACGAGATTGTCAATATACCGGGGCCACTCAGATTTCTTTTCTTGCGATATTGTACATAACAATCCATGCAGGGTACGATTAAAACGCTCAGTCTGACCGTTACCTTGGGGGTGGTATGCGGTAGTTCTACTTTTCTCTACGCCATGTTCCTCACATAAATCACGAATGACCTCTGATTCAAAGTTACGTCCTTGATCAGAGTGTATCCGAGATGGTATTCCATACTGGAACCAATATTGGCGTAGAGCTCTAGTGGAACAGGATACTCTATCCTGTTCGCAGCGCCAATTGTAACAAAGTTGAGTTCGTGTATACTTTATTAAGACAAAGACCTGTTGAATATAACAATGATAATCTAATATAATAATAATAATAATAATAATAGTACATACCCGCTGACATGCAGAATGATGAATGCGGCTATATTACCGATTGGCATTAATTCTATAGCACAATAACAAAATATAATTTGCAGACGATAAAAATATAAAATAACATAAAAACGAACATTGATATTGCTAAGGCTATGCAATTAACACAGAGCGTGACACTAAAATCTAGTTTTAAGTTTTTATGTAGATATATCTGTGTACCTTATGTAATGCATTTACATGTACATTACATTAATCGATATATCAACAACTGACTTTATAACATATATATATATATATATATATTTAATGCCATTCATATTTTACGGGTTTTTTTAAATTTAAATATTTCAACATATATGTATACTCAAGTTAATATATCTGATATATATATATATATATATATATATATATATGCATGCGTGTGTGCGCGTGAATATATATGTGTATGTGTGAGTGTGTGCGCTTGCGCGAGTGTGTGAATATCTCTCATAATTAGAAAGAGATAAAAATCGATACTAAAAAATAAGAAACCACTTTTATACGTTATATATTAAATTGATTTCTCCGGCGCGTAATAAATCCCATAGTGCGACCTATCAATCATCGGGGATGACGCCTACCGGAAACATATCGTACTACGTAGCACCTATAGGTGATCTATAGTATACTATATAGGGGTACTATACCCGCATGTACACGGTACCTATATCATCGTAGTGCGTCGTGTTTAAACAACGTTAGTTCGAATACGACACGACCTACGTGAGTATCGACGCTAATCGATTACCGCCACCGCCAACCTATTTATAGTATCGTTATATAACCTATGACGTAACGCTCGCGATACAATAGCACGTTTCACTGAGGAGGCGGTCATTATTTCCGACCACGAGATCACGTGACTCGCGTATAAAACACTATAAAACACACGCGTGACCGTTAGCACTAGCGCTAATCGGCGGTCGTTTAACGTGGGGACACCGCCGCTACCACTAGCGCTACGGGTACGACTAATGCGGACACGATGGCTCCGCGCTATCGCCTCGCTTAAACAATACGACAACTGTGCTAGGTAGCTATGTGTGTTACGTAATGATAATCTATTGTAAGTAAGAATTAGCGGTTATCGATCGGCGGTTATCGATTTCTGATGTCAGGTAGGTATGCGCAGGTAAAGTAGTAGTAGTAGTAGTAGTAGTAGTAGGCGGTAGTAGTAGTAGTAGTAGTAGTAGTAGTAGTAATAGTGGTGGTAATTGTGGCGGTGGTTATTTATATATTTCGATGGTATTTTTTACGTTCGCAGAAAATCATAATTGTCTTAATATACAAGAATAATACACACACACACATATATATATATATATATATATATTATATTGAATAATAATAATACAATACTATAGAAACATTGACATCGTTGTAATATATTTAATAATACATATAATATAACCATTAAAATATATAACAAATAAATAGGCAAATACATTATATACATATATTATAATACTATAGTATACTTATTATAAATACTTGTGAGCTTATACATTATATATTGTACCTGTTCGGTTTATATTTAATGTACAAATAAACCTAATATTATCTATAATTATATTTATATTATCGACGAATCATATAACATTAATAACATATATTATATATATATATATATATATACAGTTCATATTAACTAGTTGTTATGCCATATTAGATTATTGACAGTTATTCAAAATGTTCTAATTAGTTAAAGTTATGAAACATATTTCTTCATATTAATTATATAATTAAAATACTTCGAAATAACTAGATAATAATAATTATATAAAATAATATATATATATATATATATATATATATATATATATATACGACGTATTAACTATTGTCTGGTTACCCACATCTTTCCTACAATTCCAGAAACGCGTATGCTCATATATTATCCCAATATTATGAAATTCCTTCCACCATTCATCATATATATCCCCATTTATCCTTTATTTAATACAACGTGTAAATCCTACATTAACTAGTCTACCTACATTTATATTTATTATCTCATTATTGAATAATGATTATTCATTTATAGTCTTTAATATTTTATTTGTATTTATATTATAATATCGTTCGCTTATATATTATTGTTATTGTTCATATTTTTTATTTCTGATTATTATTTTGTGTGAACTACTAGGAGTATTTATCACGTGATATTGTTGTTGTTCTGTGTACCTACTAGTACAAGGCTACTACATTATATAACCACCACTATCAACATCATCATCATCATCACACACACACACACACATATATATAATATATAATAATGCCAGAACAAGAAACGATTAACATAAGTTATATTAACTGTTACCCTAGTTTAACATTGTCGGGTACCATTACGGAATACATCATATTACGTGATAGATTATATAACTTATAGCGATAACTATACCTATATATATTGTATTCTATAGGATAGATACGACACAGTCGCGACATTGTGTACTTAGATTTGGTAGAAAAAACATGAAAACGAAACTTACATAGGTTAAATTTCCGGAAATATTTTTTATTTATAATGTCAATTTATATCAAACTATAATTGATGTACAAATACATATTTGAAATATAAAATAATACGTTTTAAATTATTATTAATTATTAATTATTGTTAATTACTAATATATAACAAAGCATGCTTTCGTAAATGATATGAATATGAAATGTTAGTTTTAAATGATATGCATATCTATGTGTCGAGTAAAAGCTAATTTATATTGTATGTGAATATATAGAAAAATGAAAATATTGTTGTATAGAAATCGCAGAAAATCTTAATATATTTCAGTGATTTCTATACAACTGATAACATTGACAGGGAGTCGTCATACGTTGCATAGCTAGAGAGTGTTATAACTTTGCTTCGTAAAATCTTTGATTATATCATCTAATATTTTGATTATATCACCTATATTTTATCGAAATTTTGAATTATTGTAATATATGATTTTAATTATTAGTATTCTTTTTGTTTAGATTGGTGTTTATATATATCGACTATAGACAAAATACGTAGTAAAAAGTTAAATATTTGTTAATGATAACCAGGCCCAGTTATTTTGGGCCAAAGTCCAAAATAAAGAAAAAGTCCCAAAATAGCTTATTTTGGGCTTTTCAAAATCCTTATTTTGGGTTATTTTGGGCCTTTTTTAAAAAACTACAAAATACGTTAATATCCATCATAATGTAATATTCATATTATACATTTAATAACTATCATATTATATACCATATATAATATACTATTTTTGTATATTTTATAAGTTATCAATATAATTTATTTAATTAAAAAATTATAAAAAAAATTACATTTTTAATTTTTATTAAATAATAATGAGTAATAATAATTCATTGTTTTTATAATAACTGTCGTTTATAAAAGTGATGATAATAGATTGTATTGTTTTGAATGAAGCATTAGCCTACCTTGAAGGCTAATTTAATTATAATTATTTTTTATATATTTTAGTATAACAAAATCTGACTCCATAGCAGATGTTACAGGAATAATGGTTGCTATGTCACAGACAAATTATTTTTATTTTTTATATTTAATATACTTCTTCGCAATTTTTACTTAAAAATATTATTAGTTCTTTTGGCTCTCTTTCATATTCTTCTATAATTTCTTTATACTCGAATCTATATCGTAGTTATATTGTTTCGTAAAAAAAATATGTTGTCTATCTTTATTTCTATTGAAAATATTGCCAAACACTTTTCTTTACATATTTACAATGCTTTGTTACTCGATCATATCTTGGCTATTATGTGGTGAATTGTTAGAATCTCTTTCAACCGATATTAATAGAATTTTTTGTAGTTTTAATATATTTATGGCAATATTTTGATAAAATAAATGTAGTTGAAATGTATCAAAATAAAATAAGTTATCATTCGAATACGATCCAATATCAAATTTATAGTATATATTAATAACATAATTATCATATACAGCCATGATTGTTCAGTTTTTGGTGTTGATATTTTAATCAAAATAGCCATGGTTTTTTTGTTTTTTTTTTAATATTTTATATAAAATTATTGTAAAATAATATATTAATTTCAATACTAATAATATAATTTAATATTAGCAAAGGCTTTGATATTAGTATGAATATTTTTAATAATAGTGCCGTCTGGAGTGAAGTGTGAGTTACATAGTTGTTCCGTTTTTGTTGTTGGTTTATTCGGTTTTTTTATATAAAATAATTGAATATTAATTTCAATACTATAGTATTATTTAATATTTGTATTAATACTTTTACAATAGTTTAGCTTATGTATTATATAAAGTTATTCATTTAATAAACATGCCTGGCCCAAAGAAAAATAAAATTTAGAAAGAATTTACTGAATAACTAATAAATATTAGTATAAATTATACTATATAGTATATATTATATTTTTTAATATAATATATATGAAATATCTAATAATAATTATAGAAGTATTTATTACAAATAACATTCTATATAAAAATTTATTAATACAAATTATTATATTGATAAAAACCACTATTTTTCACACAAAAAAAACAAATAAACGGCAAAAAACCAACGACTCTGTATATAGCACATTTAATATAGGTTAGCAGACAATTCACTTAACATTATACAAATATAAACCATATTATGTAAATATAATACAAACATTTATAAAGTTAGCTGATAATGTCCTATTTCATTATAATTAATTAATGAAATAATATTATGAATTAATTGTTTAAATTAAATGTATCAATTATTTCTTGTATAATCCGCAATTGAAAACTACATTAAAAATATTATTAAAATTTAGAAAATTTTTAAACTTACAATTTTTGAAAGCAGTTAATAAATTATTGATGATAATTATTTCTTCATGAATTGTCAAATTAAGATTCTGTAATTTCTTAAATGTTAGACCAGTTCTTGTCGAAATCGTATTAAATATTCCCAAAAAAACCCACCATTCCTTCTTTAATAAATTAATATCTTCCTAATAAATCCCTACTAATTGATTCTATCACTATACATCAATTGTATATAAATGAATCAAATGATAAAATGTGTATTGTATTATATTTAATATCTATAGATATAACTCTTAAATGAATATATTTATATATTTCAATATAAATAATATTGAAGATGTATGTAGAAAATCAGAAATAATTTGTGTGCCATCATTTTTTTTATCATTCATTTTAATGATTATAAATTGAGAGATATTGATTATAAAAGTATATTATATATATTCATTATTATGATAACATTTATGATATCCATCATTATGATAAAACATACAATAATAATGATTTTCATTTTGAAACAAATAGATAAATGAATATTTATACTGAATATTACTTATATATTTTATATATATATGTATACATTTTATACTTATTAGCCAGTTAAATTGTTTAAAAAATATAGTAAAAATTAAATATAATTAGTTAAAATAAGAGAAAAAGAGAAAAAAAGAGAAAAAGTAAAAAATCCCAAAATAAAATAAAAAGCCCAAAATAAGTTATTTTGGGCTTTTCAAAATTCTTATTTTGGGCTTTTTGATTTTATTTTGGGCTTTGGCCCAAAATAACTGGCCTGATGATAACACATTATTGAAATAAATAAAGTGAATAATACGACATTTAAAATCCAAAGAATGTTACAAGTTGTTGAGTTTTATATTAAATAATATAGTAAATTTGAAACATATATTTATTGTATATATATATAAATCCAATAATAATTCAAAATAAATAAATAATAATGCAATACTTATTTTTTTTAAATTTGTAATAATAGTAAATTATTAATTTATATTATTATAGTAAATTTGATAATGTACATACAAACCTAAATATTCAATAAAGAGAAAAAACCGAAGATATGAAAATAAGAAAGATAAACAATAAATTAAATTCAAATTATAAATTTATGTCAAAATGAATTTAAGTTATTTGTCAAAATAGATGTAGTTTATTTTATATTTAAAATATGAAACAGAAAAATATTTTATTATTTCATTATCTAGTGAATTCCATAAATTAAAAATTATTTTTAATTATATTTTAATGATATTGTCATAATAATTTATAAATACAATATAATACATATATTTTTTACAATATTGTTATATAACCTCTAGTTATACAAGTATATGAAATGTTAAGGATATCAGATATAGTTATATCTGTATAGTTATTTGAAATTATAAAAATTGAGGATAGATCTAATTTAAATATGTTCATTTCAATTAATTATAAATTATAATATTATATAATATATCTTTATATGATTTACATTAATATGTGGTGAATTTGTATATCCTAAACATTTTATACTCGCTTTTCAAGTAAATAATATCGACACTTTTCAAATTTGTCTATTAGATAACGAAATGTATTAACTTTAGAAAAAAGTGATATAAATTAATGAAGGATATCCTAAAATTGGTGTAAAATATATTGTTAGTATTTAAAAAGCTTTAAAAAGTGCATAGTAAGCATATTAAAGTTAAATTCAACGAAACTATGCAGTTATACAAAAACAATAAATATATTATTAAACAAAACGCTATTTTTAAATTTGATTCCTATATATTTATAAAAAGAACTTTTCTATTTGAATATTATTGATCAAATAAATATATAAACCTTTCTAAAAGTCACAACTAAAATAATTATAATGATTACTATTCAGTTATTATATATTATTTAATTGCTGTTTATTTTCCTATTTTAAATATAAATTGTAAAATATAAATTTCATTCCCAGATCTATTGGATTATAATATGTAAATATATAAATATTAATATTTAAAGGGAATAATATTATTATAATATGACATACTAATAGAAATATACGGTGTTATATACATGTTATTGAATTGATCTATAGATCATATATAGAATAAACCTATATATAGTTATATGAATTAAATCTACTGTATTAATAATTAATGTATCTCATGATTTATTTAAATATTAGTCATCTTTTAGGGGAAAGTAACTGTTACGGACACTTTAACAATAAATAGTCTTAACATTTTATGACTCAATTTTTTTTCTCAAATTTACAATATATTAAGATTATATGGTTATAAATATTAATGAGATTTTAAAATTTTATTTAATCTTTTTATTCAATATATAACGTGCTTTTCCGTATTCGGTACCCATGTCCGAATACTAAACCCTATATACCACTAGATAAATTCTATATTACACAGTTCTGCATTTTAAAAATAATTTTCTCTCTTGTAAGATATGTTAATTGATTATAGACCAGTTTGTAATGCTGATTACGAATATTGTATTAGTTTTTCTGAGTCACGTCAGGTTTTTTATTTATTTCATTTTTAAATATTTGTCAAAATCATAAATTATCAAAAAAATTACATATATTATCATAGTTATAAAAATATAAATAGTTAATATATAATATTTATTATGTACAGATGGTATTTTAAAGTAAAGATAATAATTATTATAACATACAGACTGAATATATTAAACGTTAATGAAAGGTTTTTTGATTGCTTTTCTGTTATATTCATGACTGGGTTTATCTCTCATTAAACTACAACAGTAATCTGCGCACATATTGACATCCATTCTTCCTTGATATATTTCCTCCATTGTACTTATATCCTGGTGAACACGTTCGCCTTGTTCTTCACTGTAGTCACCACAGTTTGATGGAAAGTAATCAAGATGAGAGTTTAAGAAATTCATTTTGATTGACATTCTTGAACCAAGGATTCTGAAATTATTCATAAGTACATCAACTATTTCTTCATACTCTGGACCGCGATTATTTCCTAAGAAATTTTGTATGACTGATTTCAATGATATCCATGCTTGGATTTCATCATTGGTCATTGATTCATCAAAATTACTATTCGAAATCAATTCACGAATCTGAGGTCCATTGAGTATACCAGCATTTATCTTTGCTTCACTTATATACTTAAATTTTGATCTTAAAAATTGAAATGCTCCACCTTCCTTTACTAGTGCCTTTATGTAATTTTTCATTAATCCGAGTTTTATATGTAGGGGAGGCAGTAACATATTATACCGCTGTACAAGTGGTTCCATCATCGCATTGTGCTGTCCAATGTTCATATGTTCCCGAAGTGGCCATTCACATTTATTGAAATGTCGATCATCTGCTCTACTATCCCATAAACACAAGACACAGGGATATTTGGTATACCCAGCTTGCATGCCCAATAATATAGTTATCATCTGGAAACATATTATCATTAGTATAGTATAAAATAAATATTTAAAACCTTTAAAACCTTTAAATCACCACACATTTTCCAATTTTGTTGATAGTATCCAATTTTATCTAGAACTATTTTCATATTGGCATAGGTTCCATTCATTGCTATTGAATATCCAATAGGTATGGAACCTATTTGTTGATTGCCGTTATGTAATACAACTACCTTCAGAATTCTCATAGATGAATCAATGAATAATCTCCATTCAGTTGGGTCATATTCAATCCCCATTTCATTTATTAAGCCAACTATGTTACAACAATATACTAATTCTTCTTCAGCTAGGAAATATTTCCTGAATTTTGCATCTCGATGTCGATACCATGCAAATTTCATTGTCTTAGATAGTAAGTGTTTTTCTTTTAACCTTGACCCGAGTAATTTTGACGATTCCTTGGATAACCCCAAATCTCTAATTAAATCATTTTGATCAGCTTGATCAAATAATTGTGGTTCAATCTTTACTTCAATTGGTTGGTAGATCTCATTACATTCAATTATATCTTCATCCGATGATGTACATAACGATGAATCAATATCGCTTGACGGGTTGGGTATTGGTATTTCATCATTATGTGGAACCGGTTTAATTGCTGAAGGAACGTTTGAATATACCACATGCATTTTATTCTTCTTATTTACCCCTAACAAATAATTATAACCTTAGGTTAATTTAATTTTAATTTAGGTGACTTAAGTATATACTTAACATATAAATGTTAAATATATAAATTAATTATATTAAATACAATTAATATTTTATTAATACAATACGTTAATAGGTATATAATACCTATATTAAATTAATATAGCTTACCCTTTAAATTTGTCATACAAAAATAACAGTCGTTAGAATGGTCTTTACCTTCTCTCCATATCATTGGTATTCCAAAGGCCAATTTAGATATTTTTTTTCTACTCCAGTTGTTTAAGTTCCTAACACATGAGGGACAACATAGATGTGGAGCGAATTGTTTATCTTGATCTCCAAGTTTAACTCCAAAGTATGTTTTATATAGATATTTTATTTTGCTGTTTATTGATATTTTCAGCCAAGTAATTTTACCGCATATATAACAAAATCAATCTGGATTATTTATACATCTTCTTCTATCCATGGTTAACTAAATACAACTTATCTACTTGAAATATTAAATGATTATGAGAGTTAATTTATACGAATAATAATTATATGCAATTTATTATAAGTAAATTGCTAATTTCATTATATGTATAAATATGTAAAAATGCCAAAAAAAATTGCATAATTTATTCATTTTAAATTCATTTCAAGTGTCATTTTTTAATATATTTCAAAAATTATGCCAATTCAAATATATTATAATTATATATATCAATATTAATATTATAGTAATATATTCTAAATTTAAAATAATTATAATTAGAAACAATTAATCACTTTATAAAAACATCATATTTAAAAAAAAATCCAATTTTTCAATATTTGTCATTATTTAAAAATGAAATAAATAAAAAACTTGACGTGACTCTGAAAAATAATAAAATATTCGTAATCAGTGTTAAAAACTGAGCTAGAATCAGTTATAACATCTAACAAGAGAAAAATCATGCAGACCAGTGTTATTGATGAAACAATCAGATAAATTACAATTAAATTATTTATAATTAATTTTATGAATAATTTAATATAATTTAATTAGTAATTAATTTTTAATTTTTATTATTTTCTTAATTAATAACACAAGTTAAGTATCTACATTTTTAAAATTTGTAGATTTAGATTTATTGGTGGTATTAATATTATATCCCACGCGATTTTATGAAAATCAGAATAGTTCACGCGATGCGTGCTGATTGGTTATAGTGTGTCCGTATTAAGACATCTAAAGTGTCCGTATTATGGATTTATATGACCCTTTTATTATTTAAACCCCCCCTATTAATACCTCTCCCCTTATTTCACCCTCACCCAACACACCCCTCTCATTTACTTCACTTCCCCTTACTCATACTATCCCCTCACCCCTCCCCACAATTAACCACCCTCCAACTCACCTCAATGCTGCTTTTATCGTAATAAAATTCCTTCTGTAATTTCCCTCATGACCGACCATGACCTCGACATCCTCTTCATCACAGAAACCTGGCTATCTCCTCTGGATTCTCCTCACATTGCTGCTCTTAACACTCCCCCCTACTGCTTCATTCACAATCCTCGCGACTCTCCCCATCCTGGTGGCGGCACCGGAATACTTTACAAATCTTCTCTAACTATCTCTAATATTTCCTATCACTCGTTCTCCCACTCTGAAGCCCTTAGCTGCGCCATCAGTTCACCCTTCTCCCGGACCTTCAACACTACCCTTTTCTACCGTCCTCCCTCTCCCTCCATCGACCCATTCCTAGATGAATTCCGCCTCTTACTACACACAATATCCCCTAACACCATTATATTAGGTGATTTTAACTTCTCTAACACACCCTCGATCCGGTCCCTCAACAATCTACTTACCTCTTTCAACCTTATCCAACACGTCACCTCCCCACCCATATTCAAGGCAATATCCTTGACCTCATAATCTCCCCCAAAACTAACAAAATCATCACCAACCTTACTATCGGACCACCCTTCTCCGACCACTTCATAATACTCCTCAACCTTAGCCACCCCAAACCAACTCGACCCTAAGGGGTACCACCAGAACCTCACGAAAAATACACAACCTCCCCATTCCTGATTTTATTGCTGATATCTCCTCCCTACCTACCACTACGTCCGCTGAACTTCATCAATCCCTTTCAACTACCCTTGACAAATATGCCCCTCTCGTCACTAGAACCACCATCACTCGTACTGACTCCTCCTGGTACACCTCATCCTTACTAAAACAAAAGCGCATTCTGCGCACAGCTGAAAAACACTACCTAAAACATCCCTCCCCTACTTCACTTACTTCCTACAACAACCTGAAAAACATCCACCGTAAAGCCATCACTATCGTCAAAGCCACTCACATCACCCTAAAATTCAACAAACTTTCCAATGATAGTAAATCCATACACCGACTCTCTGCCCAACTACTTGGTCACTCACACAAAGCTCCTCTCCCCACTACCACCCCCGAACAATTACCACTCCTCTTTGACAAATATTTCAACGATAAACTTTCCATCACCCTTTCCACCCTTCCCACCCCTGTCATTCCCACCACTCCCATCACCTTTCCCTTCTCCCTTGACAAATTTGAATCTCCCCCACTTGATCAAATCATCTCCCTTCTCAAATCTACCTCTTCAACCTCATCCCTTGACCCTCTTCCCCTCCCAATACTAAAGCAGATAACTAACACTGTTGCAACTCCCCTTCATCAAATCATTTGCGGTTCACTTTCTTCCGGCTCCGTCCCTCCCGATTTCAAAAAAGCAGTCATTACCCCTATCCTTAAAAAGCCCCACCTTGATTTTCTGTCCCCCTCCAACTACCGACCCATCTCTAACCTCTCAATACACTCTAAGATCCTTGAACGTGTTATCTCCTCCCAACTTATTACATACCTTACAACCAACAACATCCCCAACATCTTCCAAAGCGCCTACCTCCCCCACAAATCTACTGAATCCGCCCTAACCCTCATTACCTCCGACCTACTCTCTGGCCTTAACAACAACCGTGGCACTATACTCGTCCTTCTCGACATGTCCTCCGCTCTCGACACCCTTGACCACAATGTCCTAATACACAGACTCTCCGCTATCGGCATCACCGGCATTGCCCTTAACTGGTTCACCTCCTACATTACTAACCGCTCTTCCTCAGTCATGATTAATACACACTCGTCCCCCTCCCGCTCCATAACTCACGGTGTCCCCCAGGGCTCTGTCCTCGGCCCACTCCTCTTCAATATTTACCTCCTCCCTATATTTGACATCTTCACTGACTACCCCGACATCTCCTTCCATACTTACGCCGACGACCTTCAACTATATCTTAACTGCACATACTTCCCTACTTATGCCCCTGACCGACTCTCCTCTTGTATAAAGTCCATACACCACTGGCTTACCTCCAACTCTCTAAAACTTAACCCCACTAAAACGGAAGCTATTTTTCTCCACTTACCCCTACGCTCCTCCACTCTCCCTGAACAACCCCCCATATCACTCGACAACACCCCACTCCCCTACTCTCAACATGTCCGAAACCTTGGCTTCCATATTGATACCACCCTTTCCCTTGATTATAATCTTATACACATGCACAAATCCATCCACTACCACCTACACTGCCTCCGCTTAATCCGACGCTCCATTCCCCTCCCCATCGTTATTACCATTGCCTCCTCCTACATCATCCCCTTATTCGACTATTGCAACTCCCTACTCTTTAACCTCCCTGAATATAAACTCATCAAACTATAACGACTCCAAAACGCTGTAGTTCGCTGCGTCCACTTACTTTCCCGTCGTTCTTATGACTCCATTACACCTCTCCTAAAACAACTACACTGGCTGCCAGTCCCCTACCGCATACAGTACAAACTTTCCCTGACTATCCACAAAGCTATTCACCACAACTCCCCTGACTACCTTGCCTCCCTCCTACATCTACACACACCCATCACTCCACTCCAGACCCGTTCCTCCAACACCTTTATCCTTACCACTCCCCATCTACACAAACTCAACTCTTCCAATATACGATCCTTTGCCCTCTATGCCCCTTACCACTGGAACTCCCTGCCCAATCACCTACGAACAAACTCATCAACTCCCTCCTTTAAACGCCACATTAAGACTTATTATTTCTCCCTTGCCTTCCCTCCCACGGACGGCCGATTGCTAACGCACTGATGCAGTCCATAAACCAAAAAAAGTAAAAAAGTAAAGTATATAGGTATATATATCTATAGATATATTCTTATAACTAAATTAATATTTGATAACAAATATAGAAATTATGTATATAATGTTTATATGCTTTACTTTTTAATAATATAGTGTTGTATTTTATATCAATATATTTGTATAATATTGTAAAATATTGTTAAGTCGAACTTTTTTTCATAAATTTAAAAAAGTAATAAAAAAATCAGTTTATTGGATATATCAGCACTATTTTGAATTATAAAAAAATAAAAAAATACTTATTTAGACTATTTATATAATCATGAATATTTTATTCGTTAACATTTTTTTTGGATTTATGGTTTCTGAGATACCATCGGTACTTTCGAGAGTGTCCGTATTCGTACACTGTCCGTAATCGGTTGCTTTCCCCTAGTTGTAATCAAGGATTTTCTGAACGAAAATATTTAAAACCTTATATTATTATATTTAATATAATAATGATCCAATTAAATAACATGCTGTCTACTAATTTACGATTTATTTATAAATAACATTTAAAATTAAATTGAACTTAAATTAAACCTAATTTAAAATTGTATTTAAATAAATTATAAATTGAAACATAAAATGTAAATAATACATGTGTATCCATCTCGTGGCTGGTTTTTAATCTATATTAAATAATTATATAGCTTAGATATATATCCCTATAGGGATTGATCCATCATTTCTTCGCCAAATATGTGTTGTAATAACACATTATGGATAATTCATTATAATTTTATCAGAGTTACATATCATTTTTTGAACTGAAATAAAATATTAATTTAATATGTTTATGTTGGTATCGAAAAATAAAATACTATTATTTGATGTAGGTAATCAAACAATGCTAACAATGCTAACAATCAAAGGATAAACCACATATAATAAATGCTGACTCTTTTTAATGCTTATATAAAATATTATTATATTTTTTTAAATTATCGTGTTAATACTTTCTTGCTAGATGAATATGCTATGTCCTTTGTTCTATGTATTATCTATATGCTTTGTTATTTGTTTGTTCTACCCATTTATATTTATGTTATAAGTTATTTTCAAACATTTTTTAAATGCGTATCCATTTTCGATACATTACGATTACTAATATTACTAGTAATTATTACTCAATGTATACATTGCGAATAATATAAATAATAATAATAATATAATAAACATCGGTTTCCGTCGGATCTTAGCCACGAACGTGTATTAGGGAGGCAGTGCCACATTTAAATGTTGCTTATATATACATAAGCAATAGGAAATTGATAGATATAAAATGTCAATAAATACCATTTATATTTCTTATATTCTTATATTCTTATATTTCTTATATATCTTATGCGTATACGTGATTATTCAATTATTAATATAATTATTATGATTCTATGTATTGGTAAAGCAATGTAATACATATTGCACAAATATTTCAGGAAATATGTATATGTGATATATTAAATTATTATTAATAAAAAAAACGAACTAAAATTATCTATTATAAAAGTATGTTTCTAATCTTTGACTTACATAGTTTAAATAAATCTTATCAATATGGTTAATTCATGCGAGTAATAAAATCACATATCTAATATATTGTGTATACACTTTAATACTAACGTTTGATATACTTTAATCTTGACTATTTATTACAGAGAGAATACGTAATCATGCCACTATGTTTTATATCAGTCAATATATGCATAAGTTCAATAGTGCTATTTACTTCCAATGATTTATTTTACCCATCCAATTTTCCTTGGTGTAAATTGTGTATACACGTATAATAGTAATATAAATGAGCCGATATTTGACGAGCGGTTTCAAGTATTTCAAGTATTAAGATTTCGTATCGGTTTAGATCGCTGTTTATATTCTTTCGATTACTAATCGATTACGAGTATCGATACGTTCGTTATTTAGATTTCGAGAATTCAATAATAAATTCGGGTACCTGAAATAATATCGAGTGTATTTTATAAACTGTTATATTTCTAATATTTGAAATATTCATTGTAAACATGTTAATTACAAATATCATGTTAGCCTATATATTTTGTGTTATTATTCTACTTGTTTTAAAAAAACTTATTTTGTTTGGACAATATTAACTGAATACATATTATTTATTATAGATTAATTCCGAAATAGTAGTAGGAAATATATAGATAATGGAGGGTTGAATTAAATACAAATCTATTGCGTGGTGGGAACAGAATAAATCACAACTTCCGATTATATATATTATATATATAATCGGGAATTGTGATTTATATATAATATATAATGTATATATATATATATATATATATAATAGCTAAACCATATGTAGCATCTGGCAATATATTTTTAATTTGAAAGAATATTCAACTCGGCAGGGAATATAATTTGGGAACTACGAAATTCACTGATATAGTTATGTTGATATAGTTAAAGTCACATTATTAAAAAATACACATTATGCTTTTAATAGAGTCTATAGAACTAAACTATTACAAAAGTTTGTACGTTGTTCAAACAATTGTACTAGGGATAAAAATAGATTTATTATACCGAAATGTAGAATTAATATTAGTTGTTATGCTGTACATTATGCAAGTATTCAATTAGGGAATAATCTAAGTAACAAATTAAAAATTATAAAAAGTTATTTATAACAAAATTAAAAATTGCTTACCTACCTATTTACTAATTAAATGTTGTTTTACATGTTTGATGGACTTAATGGTGACTATTACTTTATTCAAGCTGATTTGATAGAAGTGGAACAGATCCTCAAAGACATTATTTTTATTTTATTTTTTTCTTGTATTAAGCTCCGTGATTATTTATTTATTATTATGAATTACTAATATGTAAATTGTTTACTAATTATTATTATATAGTTCAGATGGATTAACATAGGGATTATATTTCTGATTGTTTGAAAGGCTAAATAAATCACTAAGTATGACACTCCTGGGTGTGGGCTACCCATATGGGATTTTAGCAACCCCGAAGCTTCCTTCACTTATATATTCCCTTTGATTATCCTTCAATACACATACATGTTTGAATGTATAATATTTAATTGCATTATTATTTACTCTGACTAAACACCTCGAAAGTCAATTTGACTATTTTGTTTAACCATTTATTGTTAAAAATTAATTTTGTTTGCTATAATAAATTATCCTTATCCTTATCCTTATATATCAGCACGTATGCTCGTTTATACATAACTATTTATGAATGTTTGTCTTAGATAAATATATGATATAGTATATTTTATATAGGCTTGTTGTAACAAGCGTTGTGTTAGTTAGTTATATCTAGTATGTAGTAGTGACTACCTACTATATAATACAACTATTTATAATGAATTCATTATTTTCATTATTTGGAAAAAGTTTCGATCGGTTTCGATCTTTATCGTTTGAAACTGAAATAGTTTCATAACCTTAACATTGGAATCGTTTACATCACTAATTTATACTTATTATTTTAAACCTTCATATTTTCGTAATCCATTATGGCGAGTAACATGTCCAAACCAACATATAGGAACCTATGTATACTACAAATAGTTTCATTATTTGTATTAGTTATAGAAGTCGTTCGTAATGATATGCTAGAGATTATATTGCATTATAAATGGATTAATTAGTTTTAATTTAACGACAAGTTATTAGTGTACGTTATCCTCTTCATTATAACTGACTTTGAGGCTCACTTGACTAAGGCGTCGGCCACAGAAGCAGTAGGACGTGGGTTCGAGCCTCGTCTTCACCATTAAAATATGCTTTAAAATATTATTTATAAGTGATCTTATATAATTATTTATAAATAATGTATCGGCTCTCGTTAAAATCATGTATTCCTTAACACGAGAGCGACTTCGAATGGACATTAGAGCCAAATGGTTATAACTGAAAACGTCATCTATATTCCTGGATAGGGTGAAAGGTCTCATCAAAATAAAATAAAATAACAATAACAATTGTAGTGTAATATTGTTTCTAGTCCATGTATATATACATATCATATCTTATCTTTATAATTGTTTTTATAGTCAGATAATTCTTATGGCCTCTAGGATATTCTAATATACGACATTTTCTAGTGTCGTTCTTATATATCATATCTCTTCACTACTTACATTTATATTCCGTTCGTATTGACCTCGTTATGCATATTTTCATACTTGATATTAATGATTATTTCACTTGTGATCACGTGTTCCGTAATAACGTGCTTGTTTCGATAACCTATATAACCTTTAATAACCTTCAATAGCCAATAGGTAATCGTTATAATATTTAGAAATAGCACTAGAAAATAGTGGTATATGCGATAATAATATAATAATTCGTATGTCTACAAATTGTTTTTAATATTTAATATTTTCTCTTTTTACTGGTATACTAATACAATATAAAATGTATTAATTGCTACTGTTCATCAAATCGTTGTAATTAGTAAATATCTTATCTTGGTTGATTAGCTTTCTACCAGACATTAATAATTATGTAGGATCATGATCATATAATGTAACTTGCTTAACATGCTATAGGTAAATTGTATTGCTAGTAGAAATCATATATTCCTCATATAAACTGCCATCTTGAATACATATTCAACCGTATTTGTTTGAAGGACAATATACAATACTTGAGTTATCATTTAGGATTGAATACTTTTTAATTTTATAAGTAATTCAAAAAGTGTCCAATCTACATGAGCAGATTATTGTATATTACAGATATACTAAAGTATACAGATGTATGTATTATTCACGTGAAAGAATACGTTTTTGAAATATATGAAATTGTATTATAATTAGTTTTATGTTCGATTGGTTTTTCATAATTGCTCTGCAATTTAAAAAGCAGCTAACTTCATTTTACCTCTACGGAATCTACATTTTTTATATACAAGAATTTCTTCCGCTTGTAAATTTAATCTTTTTATAATAATTCGAGGAATAATTTCGATTTTACGATTAATCAAGCAACAGTTACGGTAGTTTGAATATTTACTCGAATCTTTCTTTATATTCGTAATGAATAATAATTCGTAAAAATTGTTTGTGATAGCGTGAATTTAAATCCGATGGTTTTCTATTTAAATAATTTGCAAATAGTTTGTGATGATGATAACGGAGACATATTATTCTTATCTACATTATTTTAAATGTTGTTTTCATAGTTTTTTTATAGGTTTATAGGTACCTAAATTACAAAATACATGCTAAGAATATTTATCTTATAAATTAAAATTTAATAGATTAATCATTTAAATATAATAAAATATGAAGCTTAGATAAATCTTCTGTGATTATATATATATACATATATATATATATATATATATATATATATATATATGGGAAGGTATCCGATTAACGACCCCATCTTACAATTGTTATTTGATAAAATGTAATATTCTGTTTTTACTTTTTAAATATTTGAATAATAACTTTTTTTAAATCATTGTATATATTTAATTAATTAAAATAAAACTTAATTTTTTTCATGATATTATAGATCAATAAAATGTTTATAATTATTATAAAAATAATTTAATTTGAATAACTATTAACCAATATATCTTAATTATAGCAAACCATATGATTTTCCTATTACCGACCCCCTAAATTACCCTAATACCGACCTCATGTGAGTTATAATATCCAATAAAAATAGATCAGTATTTTACTTTAAAATATGTCGTAAGTTGTTTGTGTATCATTGATATAGATTTAGGATTCATGATTGCAGTTGATTATATACATGCTTATTAATAACTAAATATTAAATAATAATATACACTATAGTGTTAAAATATATTTTAATATTATTATTATACATATTACTATAAAAACATAAATTAATGATATAATGTTATAATTAATTATATTTATGTATATCTATTATTTTGATTGGATATTATAATACTACAATTATTTATACAGTGATTATTTTAGGGTGTCGGTAATAGGAGAAGGGGGTCGGTATTAAGGACATCTATTATATTGATAACCCCCTGTTTATTCTTGTCAATATAATTATATCAACAATTTAAAATAGCTAAATTATTCAAAATTAAAAATAAATATATTTAATATTAAATAATGTATTACAAATAATCATTTAGGGGTCGATAATAGGATACTTTCCCCTACATATATAGGAATACAACCACTTTATCCTCATTTAATTATTATGTATTAATTCATCTATCATCATTTTATGCCCACATTTATGTTGAATAATGGACATTTCGTATATTTCTATTGCATTTCTATTTTTCATATCTAATTATGAATACACACACACTTATATATAAATATATTACTTTTAGTTATAATAAAATAAATACATATTATTTAAAATTAATTAAATAAGATATATATTATAATTTTATGTACACACACACACATATATATATATATATATATATAAATATAATATATACGAATATTAATGCTGTCAGACGTGGTAATATGCGATATGAAACACGACGACATATGCTACGTTAGAGAAACGGAAGTAGATAGATTGCCGTACGAAGACGCGCGACTTCACTGCCAATCAAAAGTTAGTATCCGTGTACATATTACGTGACTTGAATTAATCACTACAGTAATGTAACGTTACGTAATTCATATTCTTATATATATATATATATATATATATATATATATATATATATACATACATACATATATACTTATACATTTTAATGTGCATTATAGTGTATGTAGATACTAATATAATTAAACTACATTTAGTTTATTAGTTTATTAATAGTACATCAAATATGTTACATAAATCATATATTACCGTATAATAGCCGATATATTTGCTGGAGATATGTAATAATACTAAATAATATTACTATTACTAACAAAATGTAATTATCGTTACTAATAATAATTATAATACAAATAATTAATAATTCAAATAGAATTTATAATATTAATAATATTAATAATAATACGCGCTCTGGTAAGTTGATTTTTATATTTAAATATTGGTTGTTCAAAGATATATACACAGGGGAAGGTCTCCGATTACCGACCCCTAAATGATTATTTGTAATAAATTATTCAATATTAAATATATTTATTTAAAATTTTGTAAATAGGTTAATATTATGGCAATGAATAATGTGTCTATTATAAATTGTTGATATAATTATATTTACAAGAATAAACTGGGGGGTCGGTAATCGGATACCTGTTCCTAATACCGACCCCCTTCTCCTATTACCGACCCTCTAAAATAATCGTGGTATAAATAATTGTAGTATTATAATATCCAATAAAAATAGTAGATATACATAAATATAATTAATTATAACATGCAAACAATTTATATTTTAATGAATTTATGTTTTTATAGTAATATGTATAATAATAATATTAAAATATATTTTAACACTATAGTGTATATTATTATTTAATATTTAGTTATTAATAAGCATGTATATAATCGAATGTAATCATGAATCCTTAATCTATATCAATGATACACAAACAACTTATGACATATTTTATAGTAAAATACTGATCTATTTTGATTGGATATTATAAATCACATGGGGTCGGTATTAGGGTAATTTAGGGTGTCGGTATTAGGAAAATCATATGGGTTGCTATAATTAATATATTTTGGTTAATAGTTATTCAAATTGAATTATTTTAATAATAGTTATAAAGATTATATTTATCTACAATATTATGCACATTATTAAGTTTTCTTTTAATTAATAAAGTTTTATAATGATTTAAAAAAATTTATTATTCAAATATTTAAAAAGTAAAAACAGAATATTACATTTTATCAAATAACAATTGTAGGATTGAATATTTTGTAAAACAATATACTTATTCATATTTATCATTAAATTGCCAACAGTTCATGTATATATAATTTTTTGATTTCTCTTATAGTTACTGAGATACGAGATGGGGTCGGTATTAAGAGGGGGTCGGTAATCGGAGACTTTCCCCTATTAACATACTAAATTAAATGCTAACACAAATTTTCGAATTTGAATTTTAGAAAGATCGTCGTTCCAACTTATTATGGGATAGATACAATATTTAACATTGACTAGATATGATATCATATGACATTTCAAACCCATTTCAAACCCATTTAAAACCCAATATATTAATACTCAATTGATGTTGATGACATTCTCATAGTAATTAATATATATATATATATATATATATATCTAAAAGAAATATAATTTATTTTAAATGTCATTGAGTTTACAACATATTAAATATTTCCAAGATACATATACATTTACATTTATGTTAATATATTTAATAAATTAACAAAATATTAAACAAATATATATATATATATATATATATATATATATATATATATATATAGTATATGCAGTATTAAAATATAATATATATATATATATATATATACTGCCAACTCCCGATAAGTCGAACTCGCAAGGGACCGGGAAAAGTGTCCGACTTAGCGAGATATCCGACTCATCCGAGATTCTTATTATCGCCTATTTAGTAATTAAATACAATTCTTAAAATAATGTCCGAAATTAAATTGAAGATTAAATTGTTTGTTTCTATATAAATATGTAACATAGGACACTATCCGCAGTATGTTATTGGTATATTCATATGTTATAATGTCTATTTTTATGAAAGTTACCTGATAATAGAATATTATTTCCCTGATTATTCTTGAACCATGTATATATTTCTGTATCAATGTCAAAATGTACGCATTTCTTATATTCTTTAGATTATTTTCGTGAATATTAATTTGCCTGTATAACTCATCATTAGTTTGTATCCATCCATATAATGTTGATTGTCTGATCTAATGTTGATATTATATTCATTCATAATAATTTGTTTCTTTTCTCCATTTTTATTTCTTTTTATAGCTAAATGTTTGTCATTAATAGAAATTAAAGTAGTTTTTTTATAGATTGTATTATTCTCGTATTTATAAAATGAATGATGATACAATTAATAGCGATTGTAGATATGTAAAATAACTCGTATTTCATTGGTTTACAATTTCGTTAGAAACTTGATTGCGATTCAACTCAATGACACTGAATACATGCTGCACATTCACTTCATATGAATATATATCTTAATTAGACACATTTCATAATACTGCATTGCTAAATATTACATATGTGAAGTATAATATATTCACTATTTTTATAAATAGATATTTTAATTATACGCATTACAATTTAATACTACCTAATGTATTAACAATGTAATACTATTCATAACTATGATATACATTATTCAAAGTATAAGTTTCTGATAATTTATAAAAAGTCCGACTTATAAAGTATAACAATTATAAAATTGACTATATTATTTGTCCGCCTTATAGAAAAATCCGACTTATCCAATCCACATTATCCGACTTATCCGATTACTTTAACATGGAAATAGATACAACTCCAACAAAAAGAACTAAATATGTCCGAAGTATCGATAAATCCGCCTTATTCGTTGTCAGATTTACCGAAAGTTGACTGCAATACACACACACACATATATATTTTATATAAATAATTATTAATAATAAAAAAAATACAAAACAAATATTATTAACTTATATATTAATATAGTTATGAATTTATTACACATATTAATCCTCATATGATATTAATAACACATACATAATTCGTAAATTACTGTTTATAATACAAGTTTATAACATACGTCAATACATTGAAAATACTGTTACTTTATATATAATGTGTGGTATATTATTATATCTATATTTTAGTCAATTTTAATAAAAAAAAAGGAATGCAATATTACATTGAAAAATCAACATGATTACATTATTATAATCTGAATATGAACATTATTACACTCAGATATTATATACAAATTATATATCAATGTTATATATGTTCTTCTTATGTTATGTTTAGTATAATATGCATAATATTTTATAAAATGGCCAATACATTCATGTATGATCTATTTTAGCTGGTGTAAGGTAGACACATTGACGTACACGTGACATGCACGTGACATATGTATGACATTCACGTGACATTCACGCGATATCCACGTGACACCCACGTGACACTCGTGTGACACTAACATAATCTAGACACCGAGTATAACATTTGCGTAGGGAGGCGACATGCTAGTCATACGAAACCAGGAAGAGGAGAAGCTCGTAGACACCCTACTATCGATGCATAGCGACGTGACCAGCACCTGGATAGGGGCCATACAACACATTGACGACTGGTACTGGATCAAAGGTAACGTAACGCTCTTACATGTGTACTATAATAATGCCATTCACTTGGTCACTAAGTCAATTCGTATTCCCAAAAAAAAAAGTCAACGTTCTTTTTATAATTAATGTAATATATAGGATTACGTATACGTATGGTACCATTTTTATTGGTATGAAATTCATTAGTAAGAATCAACATGATTCGAAATAGCTGGTACCAATTTTGGACCAATATTAACCCATTCACGATAGTCAATTGACCTATAACATTTGTATATTCCATATACATGTTACGATGTGGTCAGTATGATACTAGCTCGCTTAATTGAATTAACTTCCATGCATACGTCCTATGTTAATCTCATCCCGACAGACATACATTCAGATTGACCAAATTATCCGAGCTTAGATTTAACATGTGTTATGGTTGGAAGCGGGGCCAGTATATTTTCCGATTGAAAACTTCGTAGTATATATATATATAATGTGTACATAAAATGTGTACATAAATGATAGTTACTTTTCTAAATAATATTTTATATTATTCTATTTATTGAAAATGTTGAATGTGTAGGCCTACCGGGTACACATATCAGATACATTGTAATGGGTACCATATAAGGGTATGTGCATACCCTCTGTTTAGTATAAGGGAGCGATGCATAATCCCGTAGACTACTTACTTAGACACGGCATCTAACTGTATCTGATAGTACTATGATTAACTAATATATGACTTACATAAAAAGAATATCAGTAATTTCGTACCATAACAAAATTCAATTTTAAGTATACGTCATATATATATATTTCGATTTGACTTTTTTTTTAGTACGAATTGATTTTTTTTGGTACGAAATGATTCGGTATGAATTGACTTGGTACGAAATGAATTGTTACGAATTGACTTGGTACGAAATTACCGTTACTCCAGATTTCTCGATACTACTAAGTAACCACGTCCACTCGGTAGACAATAAGAACATACTGGAACAGGGCTGTTACAAGGACTACCTAGCGATCAGGGACATGGTGTACACGGTGGACATCGCAGAGCTGGTACCCTCGATGTGCGTTCGCTACTGCGCTAAAGAAGGTTTCCTGTACGCCGGTGTTCAGGTGAGGGGTTACGTCATAGCTATAGTTACGTCATTAAGCTATCGATTACGTCATAGTTATCGATTACGTAATAATCGTGTACGACGTTACAGCGTTTAGAGGGCGTGCGATATGGGGGTTACACGGGCGCTCTATATATACCCTATAGGTTGGGAGGTGCTGGAAATGTGCATGCACATTATATTAATTCACTATACAATTTTTTTTTAAATAGAAGAACATTCGGATAGGGTGTTAGCAAGGACAAGTGTCTTTGGTGTTAGTATTCTTCTAATTTAACCATAGATATTGAGTGAGGCCTCACTCTAATGTCTATGAATTTAACACACTTTTATATATATATTTTGTGAATAATATGTATATATATATAGTATGTATTTAATAACTTATTAACATATAATGCTATACAATAATAATAATATAGTATTATGTATGCAATATAAATAATGATATATCCTTCATTATTGAATGAAGTATATATAAAGTAATATATACTTATTCGCAAAATGTGTATAATTATAATGTTATTGTATTTATTAAATACTTAATAATGATTGTATATATATATATATATATATATATATATATATATATATACATTAATTATAATAACATACACTTTTTAGTAAGTTCGGAACAGCGAATTACACTTCATTAGTGATTATTGTAATTTGTATTAAATATTTGTCATTTAATATTATTTAATAAGTCTCACAAAATAATTATATATGCATATTTTATATTTACTTCTATCTCTGTAAATATATGATAGATGACAAACTGACATATGATGCATTGTCAAGGTCACGTTTAGAATTACTTGACCTCTATTATTTCCGCTTTGATAGTCATCTATTTTTAGTATATATATATATATATTGATTTTATAATGTATGCATTCATTGTTAATTTATCATTAATAATATTAATATACTAATATGTTCCAATATATATACATATATATATATATACAAAAGGATATATATATAATATATATATATATATATATATATATATATATATACGATAATCAGTTACATACATATGTATACATGTATGAACGGCTTGTTATCATTTAAATATAATTTCAATTTAATATTATTTAATTTATTTTATAAAATATACATACTTTCAATTTTTGATAATTTGTTAATACAAATATCTAAGTATGCACTTGATATGTCCATAAAACTATTAATATTAATCTCATCACCTATAGATGAACCTTTAATATATATTAGTAAATTTTAATTTTAATAAGTACTTTTCTATATTTAAAACTCATCTATAATCCTGATAACTGTATACATATTTTAACTAATACATTTTCTAAATTATTAGAAAAATTCATTTTCTCAAGATTTCTCTTTATACTTTTTATAGCATAATTAGTCATTTGGATTTCGGAAAGACTTTAGTATACTCTATTCTATAGAAAAACAGAAAATTATTTACTTTAAAAAGCATTCGACGCAGTCAACCATGATATATTCTTAACAAGTTTGAATTTCATGTAATAAGAATCACATCTCTCTCATGGTTAACTTCTATAATAACAATGGCTCTCAGTTAATAACTTACATTAACTATATTTAACTATAGTTAACTATAGTTAACATTAACTATAGTACTTACATCCTATAGGATGTTAACATTAACCCATATGTACAATATCACTAATATAGGTTATGTTATCCCCCGGGCATCTATTCTTGGACCGCCCATTTTCTTGTATCTATCAATGACGTGTCTGACTGCTCCGTTAAGAGTAATGTTATACTATTTGCCGATGACATAAATATTATAATTAGTGAATATTCAGCCAACAAACTTGAAAGTAAATTACAACTAGCAATCAGTGATATAATGATATGGATAAGTTCTAATAATTTAACGATACTCGTTAATTAAAGTTGATTAATAAACGTTAATTAATATTGATAAAACTCACTGCAAATCCTTCATAAACAATATATAATTTAATATAGTAATTGAAGAGTTTAGTTCTATTATAGTAAACAAAGTTCATAGGTCAAAGCATCGATAGTTTATTGAACTGCAAATCTCATATTAAATTCCTTCAAAATAAATTATTAAAAATTAATAATAAAAATGTATCCTTCTGCCTTCAAGAATCAGCTATGAATATACTGTAGTATGCAATGTTGTATCTCCATTTAATTAATTATTTAGAAATATGTTATCATAGTTGTAGGCGTTATAATCTATAAACTGTATTCACGTTATAAAAAAAAGTATTGAAATCAGTTTTTTCTAAATATATTTATTTGAGCTCAACAAACTGTTACTAGACTATAACTTATTAAATATCTTTGATTTATGTAAATATAAAACACTATTATTTATGCATTGAATATATTATAAAACTATCAGTGTATTCCGTGTATCTGTGTATAAACATTTATAAATTAATACTAAATACATTTATAAAATAATAACTAATAACAATTAATACAAAATGTACAATTTATTAATAAAACCATATAATACATATAACTATAGTTATGTATACATCAATAACGCATTAATGTATCATTACTTTGGAATGAATCAAATTTGTATAATGAAAATTATATATATTTTTCTATTCAGAAATAATATTTGTGATTATATTTTTTGTTCAACTATTTTTTTCAACCTAAACTTTTATTTTAACATTTAAAAATGTTAATATTTTTAATAAATTGTGATCTTTATTTTAATTTTACATTAATTTCTTATTTTGTATTCATAGTATATATTCTAGTTAGTCTTCAAAAATGTACACACAAAAAATAAAAATAAAAATGTATTATATATAATACAATCAAATATAAAAACCATCAAAAATCATCATGTAACACATACACATATAAAATTAATATATTAAATATTGATTATAATTTAACTCTACGTTTTACTTGTTACTCCTAGTCAATATATATAGTATTAATATTTTTATTAAATAGGCGTATTAACCTATCGTGTCTGATTTTTGTTATTTTATATTTTAATGTTGATTTATTATTAATTTTATATTTGTATATATTACATGATGAGTTTTGTTAATTTTATCAAGTTTTTCATGTTATATTATCAAATTTTAATAATAATTAGATTTAGTAAAGTAAACTTAGATATAACTTTATGTATAAATAGCAAATATTACGTATTACTAGAGTATACGTATATGCAAGTGTATGGGTTAACCTATAACTTATAGTTATACATCTCAGGGTACACTTTCGAAAATTCGCGCTAATATATATTCGTATATACGAATATTAGCGATTTGAAATAGTCAAACATATCATATTATCCCGAATATGTGGTTTAAAGATAGACTATGCATTCACGAGTGGCATTAGCACAACGCTACGGTATTAGTACTATAGCGTAGTTATACCGATATTGACCCCTGACCCCATACCACCACCACTAGTCGGGGTCGGAATGTTACTGCGACGACTCGTACGGAAGGTACGGTATCACGACCGGAAACGTGTCCTGTACCGTGTCATGCGTGGCTAACAATAGCGTTCTGTGCGGAGGCTGGGCTCGTAACTCTATCTACTCCATTAATGGTTAGTGTGTGTAGTAGTAGTAGTAGTAGTAGTTGTAGTAGTAGTAGTGGTAGTAGTAGTATTAGTAGTAGTAGTAGTAGTAGTATTTTAAAATTTTCAAGAATATTTGTAATACAATTTTAGGAATATAATATTATGGCGACATCCATAATAATATATAAAATAAAATAATAATAATACCTTATTTACTTTACCAGATCGAGCTTGCTCGGTAATCCATGACATGGTGTTTCTAACCTTCTCTATCCTCCATCGCCTTTTTCATCTCGCCTATCGTTGTTCGTATCGTCTCTTAGTTGATAGATGTACGTCTTTGCTGGTCTTCGGCGTTTTCGTTTACCATGATGTAGTTGTTAGAGTATTAGATGGCATACCAGTTCATCTTTGCTTCTCCAACAGTGTCCGGCAAACCTTAATCTTTGTATTCGTATTGATTTGGTGATTTTTGGAATACCACAATATATACCTAGTTATTCATTTATTAGATGATCTCTCCAGGATGTATTCGTTATAGAATGAAGCATACGATTGTAGTCTCCGTCAATCTTATTTTCTATCGATTGTGTTAGAGTCCATGTAACGTATCCGTAAACATGTACGAATTCAACTACTGCTCTAAAAATTTCTTTTGAGACCTTCACTTAACTTTGATTTCCATATTATATGCTATTTAAAGCCGCCCAGACTTTAGCGATTCTTATATTTACATTTCTGTTAGATGACTTAATATAATTTCCTATATATTTGAAGTCTTCTATTCGTTTTATCATATTTCCGCCTATACTTTCCATACGTAGGCTATTGTTCTGGTTGAAATTGATGTATTCTGTTTTATCAGTATTAATGTTAAGTCCAATTTCTTTTGCGGCTTATTCAATTTTTAGTAATAGAGTATTCTATTACTTATAGGCATCTTTTAAGGTATTACTTGTTACAATAATGTCGTCAGCGTAGTCTATGTCGGTAATTTGTTCTGTGGGATATCGTCTGCTTCTTCCTTCAGTTAAAATAAATCACAGATCTAGGTCATTGTCCAAAGATGTTTTTAGAATATAGTCGAAGCAGATTATAAAAATAATTGGTCCTAGTGTGTCTCCCTGTAACACTCCAGTGGTAATCTCAAAAAAAGGTGTATCTCCGTATGCTGAACGTACCTACGTCGTACCATTGATCGAGTGTTATTATAGAGCATCATGATTGAGTTAACTGTTTCTTCCGGTATGCCATATTTTATAAGTATTTCTTTCATCTTTTTGCGGTTTATTGTATCAAATACTTTTGAAAATTCAATGAAGAGGATAGTTAGTAGTAGATTTGTATCTTTTACTCCTTCTAATATTCGTCTAATTGTCAGAATTTGTCCTGTCGTATATCTATTTTTACGGAAACCATTTTGGTTTCGCCTTAGAATTGGGTCAATTTCTGGTCTAATTCTGTTTAATAACATTAAGTTATATATTTTGGCTGATATTGCTGTTAGTGTTATACATTAAGTTGTATATTTTGTGTGGATTTTATCACTTCTTCTTTTGTGAAGGGACCAGTTTTTATCTCAAGTTTATTCAGGATTTAAGTTGAATTTTCACTATGTATTGTTGATTGGATATTAGCTCTTTAAAATGATTATGCCAAAGTTTGATTAGTTCTTTATCACTAGTTTCTTTCAGTTTCGTTTTATTGGATTTCTTCCTTGCGCTGACTTCGTTTATTGTTTTCTAAGCTAGTGCAGATTTCTTATTTGTTGCGCTGTTTGAATTTCATTTATTTTTATATTTATATAGTACTTTTGTTATAAATCGTAAGAATTTTCTAGAGATTTTTTGTGCTTCAATAAAATTGTCGATATTTACTTGTGTAGGTGCGCTATCTTTCAGTTTTGCTACTTTGTGCAGTATATCTCGTTTTTAATAGATTTCTGCTGTTTTCCATGGTATTCGTTTCTTTAATTTGAGTTTCAATGGTATTACTTTATTCGCTGTTTCTTTGCATGCTTTTTCAAATTGTGTATATCTCGTGTTGATTGGTGACGTTGATGAGGCAAAGAGCTGATAAACTGTTTTTTACTTTTATAATGAACTCTTTTCTGATATTAGTATCATGTTGCAATGTTGCCCAGTCGTATGGTTTGCATTTTCTATCTTTAATTGTGTTCGCTCTGAGACTCAGTTTTATATCTGCAGTTATGATTTGATGATCAAATGCAATACTATTAAACGAATTGTAAGCTCTGCAGTTTTTTTACACTATTCTTCCATTTTCTGTTTATAATTATGAAGTCAATCTGTGATTTATATTCATTTTGTGAGTTATGTGTCCTATTTTAAAACCTTTAGATGCACTTAATAGTTTTGAAGTAGAACTCTCATTTTTCTTTTTATCATTTTCATTTTTATTTTTATTTTTATTCATATTTTTTTTTATTTCTCTCTCTCGGTCACTAATTTTTTGACTCTACCTAAGGTGTTATTACAGGGCGTTTTTTTGTCCGGCACTATTTATTTGTTATTCGCAGTTAACCATTATATATAATGACCTTTCCCCTATCCGCAACCTGAGTAGTCGGTGGATGGGAGTTGTCATCACTACACCACTACAATAGACATCCATAATAATATATAAAATAAAAATAATAATTAGAATTAATTATATGAAAATGTGTTAGAGTGTATTAAAATGCAGTTAATAAAGTAGTAGTTATAACTATAGTCCAGTTCAAGTAAGTATATATCTAGTTTTTTTAGTTAAATTTGTTTAAGTGATTTTCGTTATAACTATAGTTATAGACCTGGCTAGTTTATTCCATTGAGATGAGTAGTTAGTATATATATATATATATATATATATATATATATATATATATGTATATATATATATATATATATACAAATACTCTATTGAGTGTTTTTCTTAGTGTATACACTAATATAGTATACACTATATATAATATACACTGTAAACACTGCATATGCAAGTTATATATACGACATTGTATTAATTAAACATCACGACATATATATATATATATATATATATATATATATATATCACGTGATATGATATCACTGGTTGCATAATATCGATACTAGACAATCTCAGGTATTAGGCGACACCGCTATAGCTGTATATATATCTTATAATATAATACAAAAAATCATATTTAATAATACCATAAATAATATCTATACATACATTCATTCATCTAAATTGATTATATAATTATCAATACCTACACAACTTTATCTAAAAATCATATATATATATATATATTTATAAATAGTGTAATATAATATGCGTATTAATTATAATTATGATATATATTAATAAACCATATTAATCATTACAACATAGGTATTTATTATAGCATGTTCTTATAAATGAATATTAATGTTAATTATGTGACTATATTAAAGTATTGATGCTAACGATTTATTAGCACAGTCCATTATATTATTCAATATTACGTTTGTTACTCATGCGATCAATAATTAATTAATACTAATTAGTTGGATTAATCTTTAATACTTCTAATCTAAAAATGTATGTATTACGTAATATATATGCATATTAATTTACGAAACTGCAATAACATGAATAATGCAACACAATCCTATAGTATATATATATACTCCACGTTCAAAAAACACATGTGTGCACACAAACATTTGTAAGTATACGTACACTGTATGACGTACAGACACATGTAAATCTACACAAGCACATATCTAATAGATGATATATAAGTATACTTATGCACACGTACAATGTACAACGTAAATTGTACGTCATACGTCGTATATATATACCCTATACATAAATTGTTAACATTATATTAGGATATGCTTTATAAAGTAGGGTAAAGTAACCGAATACGGACAGTGCCCGAATATGGACACTCTCGGTATATCAGAAAGCATAAATACTACAAAAAAAATGTTTAATGAATAAAATATTCATAATTATAAAAATAGTCTAAAAAAGTATTTTTTATTTTTTAATAATTCAAAATATTGCTGATATATCCAACAGTGATTTTTTTATTACGATTTTAAATTTATGAAAAAAATGACAGTTTAAAACCTTCTAAAGAATATACAAATGTATTGATATAAATATAACACTATATTATTAAAAAATAAACATTCTAAAATTATATATATATAATTTCTATATTTGTAATCAAATATTCATTAAGTTAAAATCATATATCTCGAGGTCATATAAGTTCCTAATACGGACACTCTATATATCTTAATATGGATACCCTATAACCAATCAGGGCGCAGCGTATGAACTATTCTGATTTTCATAAAAATCGCGTGCGTTATAATATTAATACCCCCAATAAAGCTAAATCAAAAATGTGTATTAATTAAATACTTGAATTGATTATTAATTAAATAAATGATAAAAATAAATAAATTATTAAATAATTAAATTAGAATAAATTATTCATAATTATTCATTAATTATAAATAATTTAATTGTAATTTGTCTGATTGATTCATCAATAATATATAATGTATCTAGTAGTATATAGGATGTCCGTATTATAACACAGGGTGTCCGTATTCGGACATGGGTACCGAAAACGGACACCCCCTTTATCTATGGAATTAAAAGATTAAATAAAATTTTAAAATCACAATAATATCTATAATCATATAATATTAATATATTGTAATTTTTGAATAAATTAATGAGTTATACAATGCATTGTATAACATGTTAAGACCATGTATTGTTAAACTATTCGTATTGGGTTACTTTCCACTAGTAATAGTATAATATAGTGATATTAAAATGTTAATAATGTTTTAAAAGATATTATTTAATATTTAAATAAAGTAATACTTACGAAAGTAAATAGTTCATACCGTAATGAACGAAGTAACTTCATTCTCTATGTTCATACATTTGAAAATTAAAAATAAAAGAATGAAAATTAAAACATTAAAACATTAATTACAATGTATTACTCAATACGTATACTATTCTATTACACTATATACAACTCACTTTGCTTATTCGAATCATAGTATAACTTATATATATATATATAATTCGCTGTATTATAATACATTATTATAATTAAATATCAGAATTCATATAATACCAACACACGCCACTACTGTATAATAACATACACCTATAGATATATGGTATAGGTATAAGTATATATATAGATATAATGATACTTTAAGTATACCGCCTATGTAATATATTAATAATCTGTGAGTATCTAACACAACCAAATACCTAGGGAATAATTATCAATAATTATACAAATTAAATGCTCGAGCTCGAATATATATCTATGGATTAATATTTTAAAACATGAAGATATTTACTATAATGGACATTGTTTCTATGAATAATTTGATACTCGCAAATAGTATGATAATATAATTGAAGTTAAAATGGCATATTCTTTAATATAGATAATATATTATATTTATATATGTTTATATATATTTATATATATATATTAAATATGTTTAAAAATATATATCATATCTATAATTAACAAATGTATAAACTTAAATAAACTTCATAACATTATACAACATATTTTAGAATATTTTAAATAATACATACTATTATTATATAATCAAATAGATAGATAGATAGATAGATTACAAGTTTATTGCATTACTGGTTATAGGTAACCTGTATAAAGAAAGTTATAATTATATATTAACATATAATTATATAACATATAAATAAAATATATAAATGTGATAATAGTAATACAAAACGACACGATACAAAAAAACAAGAAATAAACTGAGAAGTAAAATAAAAATAAAACATTGGATTATACGAGCCGTTGAATTGTCAAATATTCAATAATCATAGTAATGGATAGTTAAAAAAGTATGAATAGATTCATTCAATTATTTGATGACATTAACACATAAGGTATTATTTATCACATAAGTATATATATATATATATTTCATTAATTACTCTTCTTATTTCCCGGAACGTTAGAAAATCTCTAAATGAGAAATCTCACATTAGAAATTGATCAACATAAACCTGAATTTAGTACTAATAAATCATCATCGTACATTGTTTATATATATTTATTTTAGTTACTAATCATAATCAGAGTTTAGGCATTATCCTTGAAGAATGAAAACGCAAAGGTTAAAAGTCATTCACCCAATGTGATTGTGGGGTGGTGGTACATAGAAATAGAATTAAAATAATATTAAATAAAATATTTGATAATATATATATATCAGTGTTCAATACAAATAGATGACTAATAATACACCAATTATAATCAATACACAAAAAAGGTTCATTTAAAATTGAAATTTATAAAAAATAATAAATCATCTTAATCTATAAATATAATATAATACACATAATATAATAATACCATATATTTTTTTAATAATTATTAATTATGTAATCAATCTTATAAAGATACTATATAAACATTTTGTCGGATAAAACTTAGGTATTATATCATATTATACAATTATTAATATGTAATAACTTATTGTGGTTAGGAAGTTCTGTAGAATGGTCATACTTGCAGCCGGATAACTTGCAAGGATATGAGATGTGCGCCTATCTACACAGCAAAGACAATAAATACAAAATGGCCGACGATAATTGCACGACACCTTATAGCTCAATTTGTAACTTTGGTTAGATTAACGAAGTAAAGTATTGCTCATATATAATATATAATACACACATATATATATATATATATATATATATATATATATTCTATATAAATATCCTATAGAATATATATAGGATAAACGAGAATATACATATTTAACACTTCATAAATATTGTAATTTCGTTATTTATATAACATTATAAGTTATGCACTATTATAAATATGAATCCTAATTTAGATCAACAGTAATAACTTGACATATACGTTTTAAGAACTAATAAATAATTATTATGAGTATTTCATATATTATGAGTAATTCATATGTATCTATATTATTAAAAATAATTTATATTTATTTCAAAATAAATTCATATTCAACTAAATGATATACATTTAATAGTAAAGTATGCTATTTACTATACTACATACAATTATACATATATACATTATTAAAAATAATTTATATTTATTTCAAAATAAATTCATATTCAACTAAATGATATACATTTAATAGTAAAGTATGTTATATACTATACTGAATACAATTATAAATATACAACTATTAGTTCAGTACGATCAATGATCAACATAATGTTATGTATGTTATACTGACTCAGCATTAAAAATGATTAGATTTGAAACTTGGGTTAATTTGAAATGTTGTAATAATTAGCATATTTTGGTTTAGTTAATCCATCACATTACATCACTAATATATATATATATATATATATTAATAATTACCACTATACTACTAGATATAGATGATTGTCCGTCGACTGCCAACATCACCACGGACATCTGCTTCCGTATCAATGCCGACTTGCTGAGCTGGTACGCAGCCAGGCAGTTCTGCATCGAACAGGGCGGGGATCTTATCAGTAGCCAATCGGAAGCCAGGAGGCTGATGGGGGGCGTATCCAACGCGACGTCGTTACGTAAGCACTGGATAGGCGCCACTAGATCCAAGTGGTACTGGGTAACAGGTCAGTAGCGGGTCAGTTGGATCAGTAGGGGTCAGTTGGGGCCCTTTGGAGGGGTTACATTGTTACTGGGTAAATTACAAGGTTTATGTGGTACTAAATAACATATCAGTTGGTGGTCAGTGTTGGGTCAGTGTAGGCCCTTCATTGTAGGGTCAGACTAGGGATATTTTCAAATACTACTGAATAACAACATACTATATCCAAGTAATACTGGGTAATAGGGTAGTAGGGATCAATGGGGGAGAGAGAGTTAGTAGGGTTTATTAAATTGGTACTTGGTACTATACATTATAATGTCTCTATTGAGCCACATGGTAACTTATAATAATGAGTTGTGTTGTAGGGGAGGTGTTTAAATAGTACTCGGTAATAATACAATAGAACACAGTAATATTACGTTAAGGTCAGTAAGGCGATAATGAGGAGTTTACTTGATATTAACATATTATTTATTTGATATTATATTGTTTCATACTATACAATGAATAGTATGAATGTACATTGTACATTGTACACTGTACAATGTACAATGTACAGTGTACAGTATTCATAAACCGATATTATCGTGTATGGTGTATAAGTGGACCAATGTCCACAATATACATGCATAGTTATGCATATTATCTTGTTTCAATTACATGTAATTGAAAAAATTACATGCATGTAGTTACATAAATATCTGTTAAATAATAAAATGATTAAAGGTTGACATTACTAAACTACATTATTACAATGGTTTACACACTATAGCAGTTATAGCTGCTGTATATTGTGTTGGTATTTATTATAACTTATTATTACAATAATAACATTTATCTTATCTTATCTTATCTTATATGTATTATTATTATTATTATTATTAAACTAAAAATATAAATATATATATTGTTATTTTATTATATTATATATATATATATATATATATATACAGTCAACTCCCGATAAGTCGGACTCACAATTGCGATTTCCCGGTCCCTTAAGGGACCTGGAAAAGTGTCCGATATATATACATATATATTATAATACATGTAATAATATATTTTGAAACAAATTATGTAAACATTTTGAATATAAATTAATGTAAATACTTATTATTTGTTAAATTATAAATAATTAAATGATCTATAGTACACAATAATCATTTACATCGTCATATAGAGTTATGTTATATAGGGGATATCATTATGATGTGTTAGTATAATAGCGTTAGGATACATATTTAAAAGTATGTTAATATTAAACATGTTTATTAATACATTGCATAATGATCACGTAACAGGTGACATAATGACCTTCAACAAGTTCAACTACAAGTCACCGAGGGAGAGGAACAATAGCTGCGTAACGTGGACCCTGAACAATTGGGAGGATATCGACTGCAATGCATCATTGCCTTTCTTCTGTAGAATAGGTTATTTCGAGATAAACTATATATATATATATATATATATATATATATATATATATATATATATATATATATATATATATATAGTTTACCCTATAGGGTTTAGGGTTATATGTTAAATAAAATAACGTAATACATTAATATGACTGAAATAAATGAATACAAAATAGTATATTATAATTAGTTATAAATGCCATTGTATTAGTTACTATATATTTAGTTAGAACATAATTTAGTTAATTATTTAGTTATATTGTGTAGGTATCATGTATAATCTATACGGTATTCGAAGTTTTCTACTTCAGTGGTTACAGTTCGGCGTATTATAAGTAGTAGTAATGTAGAGTTTCTATACAATAATACAACACATATATATATATACATACATACTATTATATACTATTAGTATATACTATTATTACATAAAAAATGAAATATATGATTAAAATAATACTAGTATTATAAACCATTATTAATTCATACGTTATACAGTTATCTTGTTTAGGTATATATATATTATATAAATATTATTATATAGTTATACTGTAATTAATTGACTAATAACTACATATTTGCATAAGGCTTAGTTGTATTACATTATTATGGGGGCTTACTTTATAATTTCCATTTATAACAAAATATATATTTTTTGTATCTACAAAATAATTTATATAATAATTATAAATAATAATAAATGATTTTTTTTATAATACCTACTATCAAAAATAAACATTCATTGTAATATGATAAAAATATTTAACTAAACTTTGACAGCTATTTTCTCAGTATATTAATATGGTGAATATTTACTCTACTAACAATTCTGGAACTATTTTATTCTTTGATATACATTATTGAAATTTTCAGTATAATTAGATGACACAAATATGCATAGATATTCCATTTAAAATAATATATAATTTATTGATTAATATGATAATCATGTTACTATCATTATAATGATAATAATTCAATAATAATTATTCATCATTTTAAATAAAAGTATGCATTTAAATTTTGTTTATTATAAATATAATATATATATTATAAATAAAATAATGGTTGTTCTATAGAAATATGTATTAATATTATATCTTTGAAAAATTATGTAAAATTATTTAATATCTTACAATTTGGAGAGCTTTAAAATATGATGGGTTTTCATTTACGTGCAATCGCGTGAAGGATGCCTAGGCTATTTTCATAATACAATTTAGAAATAATTTATAATTAATTAAATAACTAAACTTTTTAAAAACCTTTTACTGCAAAGCTTGGTAACTAATCTTATATTAGTAGATACTCATATAGAATACTGTATACCATACTAATACATGCAATAAAGTTGTATCTCTATAAAGTATGAATACATTACGTTTACTTAAACACGTCTCAGATGAAACCGACAGTACTACAGCGGGCAGTGAGAACTTGTTTACTACATCGACCACGTGGTTTGGGGATATAACCTCTGACCCTCGGCAGAGTAAAACTATTTCCGATAGCGATAAAACAACAGTAACGTTTGTATTCATGCTATAAATGATTATATATTTCAAAAGGGTAATTTTTAATGCATATATCTATATGGAATAAATTTAAATTTAAATCATATACAAAATATGTAATTCTACGAAATATACCAGCGCGCAAACTATATATATATATAGCTTATATAATATATAGTTTTGATAGGTTACGTGAGATTACATAATATTTAAATTATATAATATAATTATAACATACAGTAATCAAATTTTCTCTTCCGTTAAAGAAGAAATAAAAGAAGGGAAACTATCTCTAACGCATAAAGGTTAAATAATATTAACACTTCCGATATACAACGAATAGGGGATAATGGGTAATAAAGAGGTAATATGTAATATGTAATATTGGAGTGAATGAGCTAATAATTAGTATACATAATAAAATATACAGTGTACAATGATCGCTGTACATTATACACTGTACATTGTACATTATACACTGTACAATGTATAGTGTACACTTCAGTGTTGCATTCACGTTGTATTGTTAAAGGTGAATTATACGCGTTCACATAATCACATAGACTATAGTTATATACATACTTATACGGGTATGACCGTATTATGCACCAGGTACATAATTTGGGGTAATTATACCCCTTGAAGATAATGTACCCGTGAATATGTGTTTGTTTATAACAAGATACCTTATTACCTATCTGTAGATGTTAATATATCTATACTAATTAGTCAGATAAGATAATATATTATATTATTCTGATACCTTAAAATAGAATGTATGACGTAAATATATATATATATATATATTACTATGGATCTAATATATGTTTAACAGAACTTCATTGATTTTCTATGAAATTAAGAATAACTCTTAATTAAATACATATTCTATTATACAGATCATGTTTTCACAACTTTCCAGAGCGTAGACTAATTCTTTATTAAATCTCCATTCGTAACGTTATATCTTCATCCTTGAATGAACAATATACATCAGCACTATTTAGAATTAGTGAATATTAGGTTTATATCGAAGTTAAAGATGCCTGGAAAGATGCCTGGACTAATACTCAATAGAATATTACGTAATGGTATGTACCTATAACTTACTTATTAATTACTCATTATTTACTGGTTCGAGCGGGTTTCTCGAGCATTCATTAAAATTATTTTCCACACATCCCTATCTTTCATTGCATTTGTCATATCGCCAATATCCAGTTCCGCATCGTCTTTACATTGATCTAAAATGGTTTTGTGAGGGCGCCCTACATTAGTTTTATAATGATTTGGATTCCATAGTATGATTGTTCACACAATTTATTTGTCCCTTCTATAGCAATGACCCGTATTTCTAATTATTCTGTAACATATTAACCTGTGCCGTCGAGTCGTATCAGACCCCTGGCGACATCGATGACAGCAGTTCTACAACTCCTCCTACATCTTGAGGCTCGAATCATATTGAATATAGTTGCATAGAAGTTTTTCTTTATTCTATCCAGCCATCTTTGCCGTGGTCTCCCTCTGCTTCAATAACCCCCCATTCTCCCTACCATCACTTCATATTCCATTCCGCCTACTCTTATAATAAGGCCAATTAACATAATGATGCCTTGACTATCCTTGACTCAAGCTTCCATTCTGGTTTTATATTATCAATAACCCCTACATTTGTATTCCTGTCGATCCATGTTACTCGTAGCAGATGTCTTCAACACCATAACTCAAAAGCATCGATCATATTTCTCTCAAGCTTTCTCATTGTCCAAGATTCTGCTACCTATAAGACTATAGGGAAAACTAAAGCTTTAAAGCCTACATTTACAAGCCTAATCTTTGTTCTGAGTGTAATTCCTCTATCTTTCCAGATTTTCGTTAGTTCCAAATTGAAGATCTACCCATTGCTAACTTTCTGCGTATTTCCTTCTCACATAATCCATCCTTGGTTATTAGAGATCCCAGGAAAATAAAGTGTGATACTACTTCAATATGTTTTCCATCTACTACCATTTCTCCTTGCTCTTCAGTCATCATTACTTTAGTTTTGCCTAAATTTAGATAAAGACCTGCCTTTTCACTAGCCAACTTAACTCTTTCCATAATTTTTATTAGATCGTTTTTAGTTTTAGCGAACAGTGTTGTGTCGTCAGCATATCTCAGGTTAGTAATCTTTCTACCTCCAATACTAATTCCCCCATCCCAATCTTCTAATGCTTCTCTCATTATGTTTTCTGCATATATGTTAAACTGTAAGTGGGTAATATACATCCTTGACTTACCCCTTTCCCTATGTTTATAGTATCAGTTTCACCTAATTCTGTTCTTATAGTGGCTTCTTGTTTAGTATAGAGCTTTCTCAGTAGGACTATTAGGTGAACTGGAACTCCCATTTCTTGGAGTATCACCCATAGTCTCTCATGATCTACGCAGTCGAAGGCCTTTTTATAGTCGATGAAACACATATATACATTCCTGTTGTGTTCTTTGGCTGTTTCCATCATCCACCGCAAATTATCTATATGATCTCTTGTTCCTCTTCCTTTTCTAAAATCTGCTTGTTCAATAGGTAGTTCTGGGATAAGGAAATGTTTTAATCTTTTCTGAATAATTCGAAGGAATATCTTGCTAGCATGAGAGATCAGAGCAATAGTTCGATAGTTCCCACATTCTTTCGTATCTCCTTTCTTGTATATCGGGAGATAAACAGATTTATTCCAATATCTTAGTCATTCCTTAGTCCTATATGTTATTGAAAATAATTAACATTATTTTTATAGATGCATCTCCACCTGCTTTCAGAAGGTCTATAGGTATACCATCGTATCCATATGATTTCCGATTTGATATATGCTTCATAGCGTCCTTACCTCTGTCTCTAATATATGAGGTTCATCTTCATATCTAGTTTCGGGGAAAGTATCAATGATTTTAGGATCTCTCCTGTAAAGCTCTTCTGTGTATTGTTGCCATCTAATTTGTACTTCTATTTCTTCAGTAGCCGTCTTTCCGGAATTTAGATTCATAACTCTAATTCTAGCGGTTTATGATCCAGTTATATATTTTATTTCCTTGTATAGATATCTTGATCTTCCCTTTTTATTGTTTTCTTCTATTTTTCTGTATTTCTCTCTTAAATTGATCTGCTTATCATACCTTGCTTTTTTTAGGAATTCTGCATTTAGTTTTTTATATTTTTCTATTTCACCTTTTCTTTTTACCTCTTTTCTCTCCTCCGCTATTTTTATTGTTTCTTCGGTTTACCATTGTGTAACTTTCCTTTTCTTTAATTTTGGTATCCATTTATCAGCCGTCTCTATCATAGCATCACGTATATCAATCCATAAATCTACAGGATTTTTGCCATCTACTGAATATATTCTTGACATCTACAATATATTTCGTATCAATGTTTTCTAGATCATATTTTTGAGTAGTCTTATTTCTTTTAGTTTGTTTGAGCTTTATCTTGACAATAGCTATTAACAAATTATGATCTGTCCCACACTCTGCTCCAGGGATAGTTGTTACTATTTTTATAGAGATTTTCCATCTACCTGTACATAAGATATAATCAATCTGGTTTTTAGTAATGTTATCCGGTGACTTCCAAGTATATAGTCTTCTTGCATGTTGTTTGAACATTGTAACATAACAGCAAGACTATTTCGACTGCAGAAATCTATCATGGTACCACCTCTTTTATTTCTAATACCCAGTCCAAAACTACCAGTTACTCCAGCTGTGTTTTGTTTACCCACTTTAGCATTCCAATCGACAATGACATACATTATGTCACCTTTTGGAGTTATATCGATTGCTTTTTGTAGTGCATATTAGAAATAATCCATCTCCTCTTCCTTTTCATCTGCTGTTGAAGTTGGAGCGTATGAATGTGAAATGAATAAGTTTACTTTGGATACGAATTGTTATTGTTCTGTCACTTATAGGATTGAACCCATTGAAAAACACATTTTTTTATTTTTTCTGATCATATGAATGCCACTCCTTTTCTTTCAATTTTATCGTTACCACTAAAATATACTGAATAGTTATCGGATTTTACTAGTCCTATCACCTTCCACTTCGTCTCATTTATTCCTATTAAATATATCCCATTCCTTCCCTTTTCCCATGTACTAATTTCTGTATTTCTATTATTCATTGTTCTGACATTCCAAGTCGCTATACTTATATATTTTTAAAATTGTAAGTAGCTATTAATATCTGTGTATTTCAAGACAATTTTCTCAGAAACAATCCTTCCTTGCGGATTTAAGATAGCCTCGTCACCCTTACCAACTGAACTTACACGATAGTTTCGCTCATCCCAGGTAATTATTTAAAGGCTGTCCAACCTGGGGGGCTCATTTTCTAGCCTTATTACATTTATTTCTATTTGTGCTGTCATTATTCTTTACCTATGACTAATTATCAATAATTAGAGTGTAATATAATAATATGTTATATATTAATATATTGATGTGAATATACAAATTTCCGATTAAAACTTACATGAATTCACGCATAAATAAACTTATACTATAGTATAATTATACTTTAATTTATACTAGCAAATTATTAACATTTACATTAAATAGTAACTTAACAAGGGCCGTCTACTATATATATATATTATATAAGGAATTAATAAGTAAATTTCAACTCGTACATAATAAATATTTAGAACACGTTTACGTATATGATTGAATGAATGAATGTTTATTTATACATAAAAATAACGTTAGACGTTCTCTATTGTATAAAAAAAATATAAAATAACAAAATACACAAAAAAATATAAATAAATTGAAAATAATAAAATTAATTTTTACTAATTAATAACAATAAATTAGATTAAAAATAGGAATAATTAACATTAGTTCTTAGTCCTACAAGTAGCGTATTTAATAGGTCGGCTGCAGCTACACTGAAATAATGTTTTCCATATCTCGATAGCTTGTAATTCCTCTTTTGTAATAACCGAGTAGACGCGTTTCCTCTTGTAAACTTTGAATTGTATGATGTCATTCAAATAACTCGCAAGACGATTCTTCAGTACCTTAAAAATTAGTTTTAAATAGCTGAATGTAGATCTCTGATACATATTTAACCATTTAGAATTAACTAAGTGATACTTGACTAATTCATGGTCATATAATTGTACACGATGTAAAACTCTTATCGATAATATAATGATTCTATCTAAGGATTTAATAGAAGTAGCAGGAAGGCCATAATATAGATAACAACAATAATTGATACAATAATTATATATAATTTATATAGGTTATCATCAAAAATAAAACCAAGGTTTTTAACATTATTGCAATTAACAATTGTGATAGAATCAATGAAGACAGAAGGAAAAACTGATGATGTTATAGATATATTTAGAAGTTGAGTTTTATTCATATTCAATATTAAGCTATTTTGTAAAAACCAATTTGTAACCATATTAATACAATCAATTAGAGCTACATTATCAGATGAATTGGCTATTACTGTAAGCTCAATATACAATTGAATATCATCAGCAAAAATTTGATATTTTACAGATGGAAAATTAGATATAATATTTTTATGAGGTAAGATATACAGAGAAAATAGTAATGACCCTAATACAGAACCTTGAGGCACTCCATAATAGATTTTACAAGTAGATACATAATGGTTATCAATTTTTATCGAAAATGTTCTTTCAGATAAGTACGATTTAATCCAAGCTAGAGGAATACCTACAATACCAATATCTTCGAAACGTTTAATTAAAATAGAATGATCAATAGTTTCAAATGCCGCATATAGATCTAATAAAATAAGCTGTATATTAGAATTATTATCAAGCTTATTAAGAAAATCATCAAGAATAGAAAGAAGAAGTGTTTCAGGACTATTGAATTTCCTATATGCACTTTGTCTAGTGTCAAATAATGAATTGCAATTAGATAATTGATTAATTGCTTGGAAACTATTCTTTTCAATATTTTACTTATAAAAGGTAATTGGGATATTGTTCTATAATTAGATAAACACTCAATATCCAATCCTGGTTTCTTTAGAATAGGTTTTATTATAGCATGTTTTAAAGATAAAGGTACAATACCAGAATGGAGAGAAATATTAATAATATTTAAAATAAATGGAATCAGTAAAAGCAAGCTTATGAAAAAGAGATAGAGGCAATGGATCGATAGGAGAAGAAAATTTAGAAGACCAACATAAGATCTAACACTTCTGAGAAAGAAGTAGAAGAAAAAGAGTAAAAATATAAACCACACCCAAGTAAAATATCATAACATAAAGGAATAAAAGACACATTATTTTTTATAAACTTAATTTTAGAAATAATATTTGAAAAAAATAGAAAAATTAGAACATAATATTAAATTAGGTAGAATAGGACATATAACTAACTCTGTTTTAGTTAAAGAGTTTATAAAAGAATAAATATTTCTAGTATTATTTTCAAAGGAACTAAAAGTATTATAATAATAATTTTTGTTAGCAATTAGAATAGATGATATATAAAAATACCTATGATTAACAAATTTAGTATATGTTTTATTAGAATATTTAATTTTATATAAGTTTTCAAGTTTTCATAAATGTCTTTTTATTTTATGCAATTCACTATTAAACCATGGACAATTATAATGTATTGTAACTAAAAATCTCCTAATAGGTGAATATATATCTAATAAATTTAGAATAGAACTATTGAAGTAATCAAGATTTAGATTACAATTTAAAGTAAATTGATAACCATCAACTCCTAACACATGCGCAAACCTTTGCAATCCCCACGTAGTGCGCACACACACACACATTCACTCTTAACGTTCGCGCACCTCACACAGTGTTCATCGGAGTAGGTATGGCTGTAGTGGTGGCCATTCTGGTGAGCATGTCTTACACTATCATAATGAAGAAACACAATGCCAGGTTCTACTACAGTATACTATAACTGTATACGTCGTACTACAGTATGATGATGATACTACTACAATAGCATCAATAACATGCGGATTTACTAGTATTTAATTATATATATATATATATATATATATATTTATATTGAATTGAATTGAATAATCATTTATTGAGTTAATTCAATTTTGTTATTTTCTTATTTTTAAAATGTTGTTCTTTCTTTATTTTTGTTTTCTTCCTAAATCGGCTACCAGCAATTATCGCGAAATATAATATATACATATATTATATATATATATATATATATATATATATATATATATATATATATATATATTATACTATAACCTACTTAATGCCACTAATTCTATAGAACAGACGTCGGCACACAGAAATCTTAAGAAGAAAGCTATTCACTATTCACTTATTATAAATCTATGGTACGGTTTATAATCGTTGTTCAATTACATTAATTGATAATTAAAAAATATGATATTAGTTTTAATTGTATGTGTACATATATGTATATATTTTAGTTATCAAAACATTACGATATTCTTTGTCACTCACTACTTAACTATTATGATGAATCATCAAATATTTATATATTTTAAATTATACATCCAATATTGGTTATATTATTGTTATATTATACACATATGTTATATTATACATATATATATATATATATATATATATATATATATATATATATATATATATGATACACTATTACTATTAATTTATTGTTATTTTTTTTGATTATTTTTTTATTTATATTTACATACTGGTTATTATAACTAATAATATTATTTCTATTAATTTTATTTTATATTGATTATTTTTTATTTTATCAAATGTATAATAGAAAGAATAAAGTTAACATATTTGCTAAGAATGGTGTTTGCATTATTAAGATATATAATATCATATATATTTGAAAAATAAATAATGTTAACATTATAAGATTTACATCAAAAATAAATAATTGCTTAATTAAATATTAAATAAATTGTGAATAGATTCGAAATCTCAAATATAAATACGTAGTAATGATGGTTCATATAATTCGAATATTCTTAAAAATATTACATGAGATATGAATATATTATTAATTGTAAATTTTATATTATAACTTAGCGTACCTTTTTGTATTCTTACCAGCTATATTGGTATACCAGGTCGAGATTGCCCGGAATTGATTGACACGTACTTTCCATTCCTCTCGATTCGTCGTTGTGTTTGTTAGCTCATCTTAGTTGCAGCTCGTATCTTCAATTAGCTGACCTATGAATACTTTAGCAGGACGCCATCGAGATTCTCATCCATGTATGGGTAGCCATATCAGCATATCGCTAACAACCTCATTCTTACTTCTCCAGCAGTGGACTGAGAGGGCATCCTTTGTTCACGGATTGTGACTGTAATCTTTGTTATCTGACCATAGAAGTCTTTATTGGACATATGTTGTCTCCAGAAAACATTTAGAGCTGACCGTAACATTCTGGTGTAAGTTCCATTTATGTTTACTCCGAGGCTGATGGCTCCATGTTATAACGACTTATACAAATACAGATTTAACTGCGGCTCTGAAAAAGTTCCTATGTATCTTATTGAAAGGTTTTATTTCCATATGTTATTTAGGTTATTCAATACGTATTGAATACAGTTCGGTACCTCACATACTTTGCCCATTCGGATGATAACGTCATTCTTAGTGTAGGCGATGTAACTACCGAGGTATTTAAAATATTATACATTCTTGATTTCGTATAATAAAATTATATTAAAAGATAAATATATATATATATATATTTATATTTCATGGTATAAAACAAACATATTACCAATTGGTATAAATCGAAATATGTATATAATATATACGAGGAATACCAACAAAACATATATAGAAAATAATTCTAAAAAATAATAACAAAATTGATACAACATATTCTTTAAAATTAAATTAAATATGCATTGTTCTATATATGAGTAGACAAAGTTTGTCTAAACGCTATTATGAGTTTATTGTATAATAGAGTACAACTATTATGTATACAGTATTAACTATATATAGTTAATTGCTTCAAATTGATAATAAACAATATATATATATATATATATATTAAAAAGACTAAGGGAGATATGCGATGATATACCATATTAGTTAGCAATTGTCATTGCCTATAAGATAATATGTATAACTTTTAACAATACTCTGAATGAATATATCGTGGATAGCAAAATATATAGTATATGGTGTACTATATATGGTGTACTATATGGTGTATACACCATCTGACACCAGGATTATGTTAACGATTGTTAACGCTTCTCTATAGAGAATCTCTATCGCTATATATAGCGAATCTCCATCGAGTTGGTGTCATGATTAAACTAGTTATAACTATACACTATAGTGTCGTATTTCTTGTAATTATTATAGCAATTATACCACATACACACATATGCACACTCCACTAGATGCGATAGGTATACGTATACGTATTAATAGTAATTAAACATTATATCGATAACTTAATAAGACGTTAACACATACGCTAAACGTTTGAACTAAAGTTTTGAAATAAACTAAATGTAATTAAATATTTAGACATCAATTAATATATTTTTATTATCAAACTAGGATAACTATACTTATTAACAATAACTTATAATGTGTATTATAATTAATATATGTTAATAGTCTATAGTATAGACTCTATACATTTCGTATTCAATTGTTTCCTATTTTAATAACATAGTTTTAATAACAAATTGTGAATTTTTGATTCTTATTAATTTTACAAAATAGAATTATTGAACACAATATTTATTTAATATATAATCTTATTTTTATAGCAGGGGGTATTTATATTATTAGTCTGTATATCCATAATGGAAACCCATTTATAAAACATTCTTTATCCTATTACTAATACGAGATTGATTATAATTGTATATTAATGTATATTAAATGTAAGCGTTAACAAGCGAGCTTGTTATTTTATATACTAATATATGTTAATACTATATTATTATAACACATATGAATGCAAACATACATGTTGATTATGGGCGTCTTAGGATAATAAAAATAAAAACAAAAATAAATAGAAAATGAAGGAACGGATAAAACAATAGAATGAAATACAATAATTAAAAATGGACATACCGTTTACGTTAAACAACGAAAGTGACATACTACATCTAATATCGGTAGAGAATTCAGGCTTGTCGTTACAATAACCGATAAAGCTGATAAGGAGTAGGCTGATGATGTTTAACGTTGCACTATTGTCATCACATGACACTTCCGGCTTGATCTATTTGACTACTGAATAACGATAGTATTGGCTATATATTTAGTGGAAATCCAAGGATGTATGGCCTTATTCGTAATGTAAAATATCTTATTCCGACAGAAATATCAACATTCAAGCCAGCCGAGTCACCGAATTAAAGCTAAGATATAAACTATTGAGGCATAGTAAAGTTTATACAACACAAGTATAGAACGACGTATAATACGCTCGCATTTATATTATATTAATATATTAATTAAGTCAAGTATGTATATTGTATGTTAACATAGTACAAATATGTAAATATGTTATTAAAATCTTAAATAAAATATTTAATAATTACATTTAGTTAATTGTAAAACTAAAATAGTTTTGAAATATAAATCAAAACAATAAATAAACAGAAATAAACAAAAGGGTTCGTTGAAATATATAAATATAATATAACGATTATATATTATAATGTATATATGTAAGCTACCAGTAAATTCGTATAAATAAAGTGTGTAATATATGTAGAATCATAAGTGTTCACTATGCATGATATACCATGGCATATTACACTTATTAATGTCTTCACGTGTATCCACTCCCACTCCTGTTATGTCACCCGGAGAGAATACTTTGTTCGCAACTCATATACGATATACGAGGACATGGGTATAATGGCACAAACAATGTTGATACCCGTGGTCTTATCCATAATTTGTCGTGTACGGTATGAGTAGTTATGAAGGTTCTAGATGTTTTCCTGAAAGAGTATTCGAAGCATAGAATTTCCGAACATAGTACGTGGTAGGAATGGGAATTAAATAGGTCGATAATGTATACTGAAGTACAATCAATTAAGCATATATATCATGGAAGTATTATTTAATATATATCTATATTTAGCTATATATTAAATAATACTTCCATGATACATACTATTAAGTATGACTATAACGTGTATGTTATACGATGATGATAAAGTATGTTAGACATGCATGAGGTCAAAGCTTTGATTTATCAAAAGCGTAGAGATCAGCATATATCATATATGATATGTATACAGATATCGAATACTAATAATAATGCGGTAATATCGGTGACCTGCGTTAGAGGTGTTCGATCATTTAGTGTCGATCTACTTAGTGTATATATACATATAGGTACATATACCTATAGGTAAAGATACAACAGGATCATTCGAGCGAATAAGGTTTAACCAGGATGACGGATGACATAACCGTGTTTTGTGGCAAGTAGACTAATTGTTAAACAAGTGACGTTCCCCTTCACGGGTGAAAATCTAATGGACCACATTATCGAGACGTTCATAATGCATGTTTAGGTCGGCGAAATGATGTAAACTTATATTTCTATAGAAGAGCTAGACAAATAGAAGAATGTGAGTATTTATATCGGCCAATGGGATTAACTGACCACCATCTGTTAGATAATATATAGTAGAAGGTGTAGGAGCGCGCTTAGTATATGAGTAATAACGGGTGAAAACTGTTAGAATGCGATTTTTTTTATATAATTAATTCGAAGAAAATAATTAAAGGTACATTTTTGTGAGCTGGAATCTATGCAGTCGAATGTTTATCTATTTCTACGCCTTGTAATTTATTTAAATCACGTGATCAACTTTTATTTGGTCGACGTATAGCCGATTTGTATAAAATAACGGACCGCCACAATTTTTTCTTTCCACACGCCCATTGTATTCGTCATACTATATACACAGATTTTTCATAGGAAAGGTATACCTTTAAAAATAGAATTACACGAATTCGCGTGAGTGATATATATATCACTCACGCGAAATCGTGTAATTCTATTTTGTATACAAAAACCAACAGCGTCACCTATGTAGTGTTAATTTTCGGAATTATCTGTTTTTTATAATGTAAATTCGTTCAAACTATGCACTTTTAAAATGAAAAATCATATGCTTTAAATTATTATTTGTATTATGAAAACTAAGAGTTCATTACTAATATATAACAAAGCAATAGGATATGTTTATTTTAAATGCTATATATATATTTATATGGTAGAAAAAGTTAATTTATATTGCATGTAATTTAACAAAGAAATGAAAACATTGTATAAAATAGTATATACTATAGTATGCAAAAGCGGCAAACCTAAACAAACCTAATTGGATTTCGCTACTGCTGCTAGCAGCGGGATGTATGAATAATGACTAACGACGTTGCGTAGATAGGGAGTGTTATATCTTGGCTTCTCAAAATATTTGGCATATATGTAAAACTTGATGATTTATGTTATTCGTGTCATTAGTAGGTATATTAGTAGTATATTTGGGCGAGCGAGTTAAATAAATGTAATCAACGATGAACTAAAGTATACATGCTAAAATTCATCTCACTCGCATGCACCCAAAAAAGTACACTAAGAATTATTCTTCGCGTATTGGATATTGTGGTGATTCATTAGGAGGAAAATAGCATTATTACGTAATACAACACCCGGTATCGAATGTGTATTGGCATTTTCAATGGGGTAACATGTTAAACTCAACTATAAAGAAGCCTGGTAGTGCGCTAATAGCTAGGACATGTAGCTACTTAATGACGTACACATATAGTATAATACGTACTTATCATTGATAAGTAGTTATGGAGAGCTTAAGAATCGAAGAGGAAAATCTAGAAAATAATAAAGGAGATTTTATTTAATATTTAAGGAGAATATTTAATGTAATGTGAACATGTGGTTTAATACATTCAAATGTGTCTACGGTGTAGCTGAGGTAACCGATAATATCATACATAATATCCTATACACTACGCTGGTTACATACATTTTATGTGAAAGGTATTTTTACACGATAATTAAGTCCACCAAAATGTGTCGCAAACTTTTCATTATACTTTTACGATAGGTGATGGTAGATTTTACATAGAACGTCGGAGATATTTAGTTAACATAACTCTATTTATATACAATATTTATGTATAATATTAATATGTATTAATCAATTATTTTGAGGAGAGATATGTTCACGATGTACATTATACATTGTACATTATACCTACATTGTGTAAAAACATAAGTGAAATAGAAATTTACATTAAATCATAAATGAATATATTATTTCAATAACGTTTGTATTGCTTTATCGATATTAAATATTGTGTGATGAAACTTTATAATTATGTTTATTATAACATTCATGACCTACTGTGAAGATAGAAGAACATTAAAAAACAGTCTACTCTATTGTACAATCTATTTAACACCTCCTTCTGCTAAAGCTATTACATTATTCGTAATGCCATATATACTTTCACAACGTCTCAATACCACGTAAACAACTACATTGATATACCAAATTATATATCATCAATATATTGAATATATTATTTATAATGTGTACCTAACTTGTATCATATTTAACATATATATATATTATGTAATATTAAACCATCGGTATATATATATATATATATATATATATTTATATATTTATATATATATATATACGAGCGACATTATGCTGATCTCAGACCTACAACGTTACATACTTAACGTACATGATAATTAATAACGCGATTATATAATAGGCAATAACCTATAACAACCCTACATACAAAATAACTAATACCATACACATTATTCACACACATGTAACCAGAATGAGATGTCAATCGAAAGCATAGCTATAGGGATACTGATCGTACTGGCAATACTGCAGACTCTAGTCATCTCCACCATACTAATCGTCATCTTCGTATTCATACAACAGATTTCCATAGGTGGGTTGGTATTGTGTAATGTATTGTTTCGTATCGCTTATCACGCCTGCCACTCGTATTTCGTATTATCTAATATCTACGGATATATATAGTGAAGTATATCTACCTATATATATTACAATTATATTAATTATTATACAAGACATTTACAATTTCAGATATATTTTAAAAATTAAAAACTTAAATATTTTAAATCACATTTAATATAACAATCTTACATATTATAATGTTCATTCTAATCCTCTACTTTGTATGGATTTCGTATAGATTTAGTTCTTCCCTGCAGGCCATTGTATTTATATGTTTAATTATAATTTAATATATGTAAACTAAGTAATTTATTCTATATATATATATATATATATTTTTATCTATATATATATATCCACTTTGTTTACATAGCAACCAATATATAGTTGTGTTAATAACTGCTTAGCTTTTAAATATCTTTTAATTGTATTATTATTATAAAGATAAGTACGTATTCATTTATTTTTTATATTATCTATTATATTAATATATATTAAATATTAATATCCAACTTATTTGAAATACATAATAGTTGTCTTTAAATTATAATCATATCTTATTTAGATATATTTATATTTAGTATTTGTTTACATTTTATTATAACAAAATAAAAATCCTAAAAAATAAATAATAATCACAAATATAATAGAATTATAAATTCGATAAATTAATTAAATTCAAATATATATTACATACTGTTTATGTATATTTATACTTAGCTACATTATTTACTATTTATAAAATTAATTAACTAGTAGTTTATAATAATATTATAACTGATATTCTCCCGTGGATCTCCCTTGGGAATTTGCTTTTGGTAGTCGGATCTACCAACCTTCATTTGAGGTTAGCTACCAACTTACACCTAGATAGTCTACTGCTGTATTTACTTACATACAGATCCATCAATTCTACCTCGGACGATACACTGCCTTAAATCTCAGACATATCGGACCATCATTGCCCGGCTGCCACCAAGCATACCAGGAGCCTACTAAAGTCAACCGGTGCTTGTCAAGTCAACTCGTCATATAGCAAAACGGACTGAATACCAAACTTCTTCACAAATATACCTGTTACGACCAGTTTTTATACATTTATTATTATATTTATTATTATCTATTTCATTCAATTTAATCCCACAATCTCAAGTATACCATGTCCTCTAATTGTTCACATTGTAACCTTCCCGCATGCGAATATTATCTCAAATGTAAAACATGTCCATCTATTTTACATTATAATTGTTTATACCCCGCAGCTATTATTTCTAAATCCTGGTTTCATTCTAAAAACCCCCCTCCCGCTTATGCTATTGCTATATTTAATTCACCTAACTTCATCTTCTCATGTTCCTCATGCCTAGCCTTAAATAAGTTTCCTTCGACTAATCATACAACTACTCCACCCATTACTATGCCATATTCACCTTCTACTTTAACTGACAAATCTATACATAATACTTGTTCCAAGGTAACGCCAAATATAACATCTGATATATATTCTTCTACTACGACTATTAATATCCAGCCCAAGCATCAGCCCAATGCTAATACTTCTAGAAACATTCCAAAGCTAATGGACTTAAAATTTTCCTCAAATCACACACCAACCCCTATATTATCTAGTTCAACTTCCTCAAAGTCTTCATCCTTACGCTCCATAGATAATTCCCTCATACTAGTACTTGAACACCTTCTTCCTTATGAAGTTAACTATAATTTCATAGTATCATTAATTGCTATATAAAACTTCCACATTCTTATATTACTTCTGCCTCATTTCTTACCAGTACTGCTATATTACGTTTCACTAATATTTCTGCTCGTGATATATGTTTCTCCTCCCTTCTAAAAATCTCACCACATAGTAATTTTAAGCATATATTTATTCGTCATTATTTACCTGACTCTACTAGACTTCTTGGTAAGGTACTATATCATGCCCTAAAACAAAAACTCACGCCCATTTTGTATAAAGTATTTTTTAATAATCGTTCCCAAACATTTGAACTTAGGGATAAAAAAAATCCTCTTTCATATCCCCCTTTTCTTATCCCTGAATCTGATCTAACAAAATGGTTTGATTCTTTTGATCACTATAAGAAATCATTTATAAATAATTCTTCCTCTCAAGCCTGACTATCCTCTAATATAGCCTTGATCAATATTCGCTCCTTGAGATCAAATATATCCCTTCTGTTCCCATACCTTAAATTACAAAAATGTATTATAATCGCATTGACTGAGACCTGGATTTCTAATAATGACTCTGATATATTTGCCTCCATCTTGGACTTTGGATATACACTCTATCTCGCTCCACGACAAACGGGCCGTGGTGGTGGGGTAGGATTTATGATACGTAATGATGTTTACCTATCTCCATCCATTTCATTCCCCCCCTTTTCATATAGTGATTGTATTTCGCTGACCCTCAAGCTTCCTAACTTAACTCTACATCTTACCGTTATCTATCGTCCCCCAAAACCTGAAACCAGTTTATTCTTTGATGAATTTCATGATTTTATCCATAAACTTCCTTCATCTTCATCCTATCTACCAATAGTTCTTGGTGACTTAAACTATCACTATAATTCTCCCATATATCCCCATGGTGACTTTAAACTCCTAACTGAGTCTCTTTCCTTGTGCCAACATATATCATTTCCTACCCATTCTAGTGGCAATACACTTGATATGATATTTACACCCCTATCCAGTCCTCTTATTAGATGTATAAACCCTAACTCCTTTCAAAAAATTGAACTACTAACTGATCATTTTATTATTGAATTCTCTATAAATCTAAAATTCACAAATATTAAACGAAAACGTATTACATATAGAGATTTTAAGTCTATCGACCTACCAAGATTTGTAAACAATATCAAAACTGAGATCTCTTCTTCATCTTCCCTCTGTCCGGTACTCCTAAACTCCACTCTCCTAAATATTATCAATATACATGCATCTACAAAAACTACATTAATTACCGACCGCCCTTTTTCTCCCTGGTTCTCCCACGAACTTCTCATCTTCAAGAAGAGTGTTCGAAAATTTGAGAAGAAATTTCTTAAAAATCCTTCTACTGAAACTAAATTAGCACTATCACTAGCTAGAAAAAATTACAAATCTACTATATCTCGTTCAAAATCTGTCTATTATAACAAAAAGATAGCATTGATATCCTCCAATCCTCGCAAATTATTTAAAATAGCAAATAAAATTCTCTCTCCTCCAGATGAAAAAATCCTCCCCATTTTACCTAACACGTCAAATTTTCAACTGTGTTCTCTTTTTGAAAAATTCTTTAAACATAAAATTGCAAGCATTAATAATATTATTTGCGCATCTACTCAACCCATACTCAATCCTACCATATATATTACCCATCATATTGACTCATTAAGTACATTCACTATTCCTTCACTGTATGAAGTAAATGACCTACTCATGAAATCTCACTGTACCTCCCCCACTGATCCCCTACCTTTATCATTATATCACAAACTTTCACCCTTATTCTCTCCTATTTTCTTGGATATTATTGCGAACTCACTAAACTCTGGCCAAGTTTCACCCTGTCTCAAGACTGCCATAATATCCCCTATTCTAAAAAAACAAAACTTAGACCCAAACTCATTTAACAATTATCGCCCGATCTCCCACCTACCCTTATTAAGTAAAATATTAGAAAGAATTGTTTCCAAACAACTCATAGCCCATGTAAATAAAAATAATCTTTTCGACCCGTTTCAAAGCGCTTTTCGTAAGGGTCATTCAACCGAAACAGCTCTCCTACGTATTACTGACACTATATTATCTACCTTAAATAGCAACACGTGTTGCCAGCTAATCCTACTTGATCTATCATCTACTTTTGATACCCTGGACCATAACATATTAATCTCGCGACTTACTTTAATGCTTAGCATTAAAATGGTTTACTTCATATCTCACTAACAGGAATATCTCTATTATGATTGACAAATCTTACTCGCCTCTTTCTCCTCTTAACCACGGTATTCCCCAAGGATCTGTTCTAGGTCCATCCCTCTTTTCTATTTATATCCGCCCTATTGCTGATCTAATTAAGAAATTTCCAAATATCTACTACCATATTTTTGCTGATGATATCCAACTGTTTACCTTTTTCCCTATAAATTCTCATAATACCATTAACTCTGAATTAATCGAGTGTGCTAACTCCATAAGATTATGGCTCCTCTCCAATAAACTACTAATTAATTCCTCTAAGACTACTGTACTTAACATATCTACTTCTGAAACTTCCTTTCCAAACTTTACTCTAAATAACATGATTATTTCTCCTTCTCATTCCTCCAAAAACCTAGGATTAGTATTTGATGACAAATTATCATTTAAGAATCACATATCATCCATTACAAAATCATCCAACTTTCATCTCTTCAGAATTAAAAAAATACGGACATCACTTTCCAGAAACCTTACTAAAACTCTAATTAATGCTCTTGTACTTTCACGTATTGATTACTGTTCTTCCCTACTGAATTTACTTCCTGCTAAAGCTACTGCTCCACTTAATCGGATTATCCGTTCCTCAATACGTACTACTTACTGTTTAACTCGACTGGATCACTCTACTACAACATCTCATCAATCATCTCGTATGTGGCTACCCTTCTCCCTCAGGTGTAAATTACGTATACTATCTATAATCCATAAATCAATATATTCTTTTACCCCTAGCTATATCTCTGATCTAATTAAAAAACGTACTATATTATCTTCTCTTCGTTACCAAAATGCTCCTCTACTTATCTCCCAGAACTCTAGTAAAACTTCCCTAAATTCTAGAGCTTTTAAAAATTCCGGTCCAACCCTATGGAATTCCCTCCCTCCTACCATTCGTTCTATTAGATCCCACAAAAGATTTATAAATCTTACTTCTTCTTATCTCTCTACCCATAATCATTAAATCATCCAACTTATTATTTGTATCCGTGTTATATTAAATTTATATCATTATTAAATTGTTATTGTATTATTATTATCTTATTATTATATAACACTATACTATATCAATGCAGTCTGTAGTATATACAACTACACCATATCAATGCAGACTGTAGTATATAATAGTCCTTTATATTGTTTATTATTGTTTTTCCGTTGTATATTGAATGTATATTATTATCATATTATTATCGTATTACTATTATTTTATTATTATTTTCTTCCCGCACGAGCGAAGGGGTCTACATGACCCTATTTTAGTGCTAATAAACTCAATATCATCATCATCATCATATATATATTAAATAATATACTAGTATACTATACATGTGTTAATTTATTTAAGTGTTAATATATCTACTTCACCTTCTCTATTTGTATCTATATCCCTCTGTAGTATACATAATATGTATTACATATATATATATATATATATATATATATATATATATTATAAGTTAATTAAACACTTCGCTTATTACTCTCATAAGTATACTTATATAAAAAAGTAGAATAACGTCATAAGATGAATTAAGAGTTAATAAGAGAATATTACTTTGGTTGTGTTCGTTAAGAATATTTGTGTACAGAAAATTATAATCTAAAAAATCTCAAAATTGTATTGATGATTATAGTAATGTGTGTACACTTAGAATTATTTATTATATTTCATGAATTACACACTGTTGTTATGATGGTTAAACTAAGTATGTGAATGAACTTAGAGTATTTATGAATAATAGTGTACCTAAATGTATTAATAATGAGATTAATTTATATTTTTTACTATTTATATATATTTAATAATATTCTATTAATAATTATAAATATGTTTATAATCTTATTGATATTATATTTATTATTATATATATACATGTATATATATATTACTCGATTGGTTAATATGAAGTTTCATAATAACTGATCAATAATTAATTATAATCAGATATACATAATCAATAAGTAAACGCCTAATTAACAAGCGATTACGTAATCTATAAACTAATCAACCGTGTGCACACGTTATCAGGTCAATCATCTGAAGGTAGGATATCACTTGGTCCTGATCGAGAGAAGTCAACCAATCAGCAATCGTCCTTGAACCAGGGCAGCAGCAGTTCCCAATACCCAGCACACGTAGACTAAGTAGATACCGTTAGTAATGGGTACCATGTATATCATACGTATGTGTATGTAGGTGTATACATACACGTGTAATTACTCTACTCTATTTAAATAATTATATTTCTTTGAGTTTAGTTTTACGTGAGTATAATATAGTAAATGTATAATATAATAGAGTTAATAACTTATATATATATATAATATATTAATTAATAGATTTATATATATGTATATATATAATTATATATATATATATATATATATATATATATATATAGAATTGGCACAATATTTCAAAGTTATTATGATTAGATATATAAATCTAAACTCTATACAACAATATATATATATATATATATATATATATATATATATATATATATATATATATTGTATGCATACATATCCGATAAATAAACACTATAATATATGTAAATAGTATTTTCTAAATACTATATAATAAATATTATATAAAAACTATAACACGCGTATAATTATACAACATTACTAAATAGAGTTACCAGAGCGTGGCACACCACACGCACCAATCGGCCCGGTGACACACCGAAGTGACACGTGACACGTGACCTGAACATGTCCGCAATGCTATGGGTACTGGTAGTGGTGAACCTAGTGCAATTAGTAGTCAACACCGTGATAATGATGCTATTGTTGACCATGTTCAAAGCGATGGCGCCGCCTAGTTCGGAAGGTTAACAATACACGCGAATAATACGCGCGAATAATACACGCGAATAATAAACGCGAATAATACACTCGAATAAAACTTTCGAATTAGCGATTCATTAGCCAATTAACGCTTTTAAACGGTCGAAACTAAATACGCCCACAACGCAGCGCAGTACGCGCGTACACACACATACGCACACACACATACGCACACACACGTACGCACACACACGTACGCACACACGTGAGTATACACGCGCGTACACGCACCTCACTAAACGTATCGCTTCAGATCCCAGACTGATTATCGGGCTGTTAGACGCCACTGAAGAAGACGTCAAGAAAGTCAAAAGTAAGTTAGCCAGTAAGGTCACCAGCAAGGTAACCAGCAAAGACATTAGCAAGGATTCTAGCAAGGTCATCAGCCAGGATAAAATCAAGGTCACCGACGAATTGAACACGGGGTTGCGAAACAGGATTAGCGTTGTTCAGTCGGATCAAAGACAACAACAACACAAATAACAATAACAACAAGTAATGGAATGAATGTGGTTCGTATACGTTATTGTATTTATAGTTAATATTTAACTGCCGGTGTGGCTCAGTCGGCAAATGCGTCAGACACACAAACAGTAGGACGCGGGTTCGAGCCTCATCCGGACCATTAAAATAGGTCTTAAAATAGTATTTAGAAATGATATTATATAATTGTGTATAAATAAATGATCGGCTCTCACCAAAACGCCTTAACAAGAGATCGGATTAGATAGGAATTATACCTATATGATTATAAGTGAAAACTTCATCTAAGTTCCTGGATGGGATGAAAGGACTCCACCAAATAAAATAATAAAAATAAATAATATATATATGAAAACTAATAATTCCTTTTGCTTCATATATTCTTGTATAAACTAAATAAACCTCTCTTACAAATTAATCAATTACCTTTAGATCGATACACAGTAACTCTGCCTACCTCTTCGCGTAATATACTTTTTCACATATATCCTCACACCTACACCCACTAACCTACAGTTGAATAACAATAACAATAACAATAACTATATCGTGATGATATAGTACGCATGATGGTAGGGTATGATGTGTACACTACATATTGATAGTCGTTATACAATGTGTTCATTAAATTGAGACTTGTTCTCATTATCTTAATATATAAGTATCTCTCTCAATCTCTGTTTACATATTTAGAAATACAAACATAATTGTATATACATACTTATAACTCACATTCCAACAAAGGTATCTTAATCCTTGATGAATATTTAAACTATATTAACTATAGGTAATGTATACATATAATAATCAGGAATAAATAAATAGTTCGGATAAAATCATTATAAACAGAAATAATTACATACTTAAAAAATTTGGTTTAATGAAATAAAATTACAAATATTATAAAACTATCACCATATAATTATTATTAAATAATATGAAATGAAATTACTATATACAAAATTGATAATTTACTAAAAAGAAAATAAATCTGACTGTAACATTTATATGGTTAATTTTTATATATTTTTCATTATCAAAATAAAAAAACATTTACTAAGACATAGAATGTCATTCAGAAAACCTAGTTTATGTAGGGTATACATTTTGGTTGTAACTATACTTGGTATATTATTAGTGTTATTGTTATTGTTATTGTTATTGTTGGATACATTTCATCCCATCCAGGAGCTTAGATGACATTTTTACAAATAACCATAGGCTCTAATGTCCCTTCGAAGCCGCTCTCATAGTAATGCATCTATGGTTTTAACGAAATCCTCAATTTATTTATACATAATTATATAAGATCACTTTTAAATATTATTTTAAGACCCATTTTAATGGTTCAGATGGGGCTTGAACCCACGTCCTACATCATGTGTGTCTGATGCGTTAACCAACTGAGCCACACAGGTATTTAACTATGTATACATAATTGTGTATGTATATACGGCATCAATGATATAAAATATTACTAATAGTAAATATTACTGCTGGATATATTACAAAACTTATTTTAAAACCTGTATAGGTACCTACAAAAACCTACATTGAAAATATCACAACTTATCAACCAAAGAAAACCCTAAACTTTGTCTACTTCTCATATGGCTAAAATAAATGCATAAAATACTCCAATTTACCACAAACAATAACACACTCAATCATTACACTAATACCAAATATTTTTCCAAGCAAAGATATAGCACTCATTATCTACGTAACGTAGATTTAGGTTAGACGCGAATTGTATACATTAATGTTTTCATTGTTCTATTAAATTACATGTAATATAAATTAGCCTTTACTATCCTCATAGATTTGTATATCATTTAACAATACAATACCCTATTACTTTGTTATATATTAGTAATAAAAACTTAGTTTACGTTATATAAATAATAATGTAAAACATATGTTTTTGTAATTTAAAAGATTATAGTTTTATACACATTTGTCCAAAATACTACTTATGTAGATGGCGCTATTCATGTTATTCTATTCATGTTATCAAAATAGAAGATGTCACGTATACTTATAAGTATTATTTAATCTGATATATATCTTTCCTTGGATATATATTTATCAATGCCTATAAAAACCATCTATAGAAAATGTATTTCCTGAAAACAGCAGACCAGTGTATACTTTATCTTGTTATCAAATATAATAAATACACCATGAATAATAAATTAGATAATCAAAGATAAAATAAATATAAACAAAATAATGATATTGAGACTTTACTACTTGACCTAGCTAAATATATATATCTTTCAAAAACCAAAATAATCATTATGTAATTCTTACAATATGTGTATTTAGTAAATACTATTTACTATACTTTATAGTATATTTATATTGTATACATAATTCATAAACAACATTTCTCAAACCTATAATACATTGGGATCAACACCAATAACTTCACTAATATGATCTTACATAAAAAGTAAAAATGTCACTGTTAAATAAAATAAAACAAACAAACTACCTTGAAATATGAGTTTCCCAAATATTTTCCTCTAATTTTCAATATATACACATCCGATATTAACTCCATATTAACTACACATAATATTAACTATTATATGTATGCCGGTGATATCCAATTATATACATCAACTCCTTTAAATAACCTCACAACAAATATAACCTAAATAAATAAATGTATTCTTGAACTAGAATGTAAGTCAACAATACCTACCTACAATTTAATAAGCTGAAAACCAAATATATTTTCAATTGCACTAATTATAGTATATTTACAAATTTTATATTAAGGATAATAATTATATAATTAATATATAATTTTGTTTATATATTTATATAACTTTTATAAGTTCATATAGTTTCCTAAACATATATATATATATATATATATATATATATATATATATATATATATATATATATATTAATATAGATATTAGTATTATTGATTAATTAATAACATTACAATAAACATTATGTTTCTCTCTAAAACCAGGTGAATTAGCTCCACCCCACATCATAACGTGATCACCGAGCACCCAGAACATATCCCCAATAACAATAGAACAACACACGAACACCGCGACTCTCGACCCGTAACTAAAGTCCCCGTAACGCACGCCTCCACCATCATGATATATGAACGCATACTGACGGGTCTAGTGAAGGCGTGGCTATACGTATCACAACATCCGGCCGCCTCCTCTCACGCGGTCGTCTACGCCTACAAGATCTTCTGGCACAAGATCATCTTCGTACTGATGCACACGCTTCGGTTCATGGCGAATATGCTGTCCATACTTCACGTCAGCTTCGAACTCGAGTACGAGGTGGATACTTGAAGTCACGTGGTTACTTGAGATCACGTGTATACTCGAGGTCACGTGGATACTTTAGATCACGTGGATACTTGAGGTCACGTGTATACTCAAGGGCACGTGAATACATAAGGTCACGTGGATATTTGAGGTCACGTGGATACTCAAGGTCACGTGGGCTACATGTGTTGGTTACGTAATAGTGGTAATAAATGTCGGGCTAATCGTGAATTGTGTCTTGTACTCTACATAATATATTTTACATAATCCTATACAGATTTAGTATATCAATAATTCGCCTGCCATTTAAGTAAGTTGCGTAATCTAGTTTCAAAATAAGTATCATTTCTATAAAAGTAAATTGTAATTCTATTTACTCAACACATTATACCTCCGTCTCACACTCTAGTAAGTTTAACTCTCGTCCACTGCTAGTTAATATCTCTTATAAGGTATATATATATAATATGTATACATATTAATATTATTTACGAAAATGTATTATTTATAATGAATGAATGAATGTTTATTTATACACAAAAATAACGTTGGACGTTCTTTATTGTGTAAACAATAATCTGTAACAACATAATTTAGTATATTATATTGAATTACTCTACGTATAATACCTACGTATCTCTTATAAAGTACACATATTACATGCATTATAGTTAGTCAACAAAGAATATATTTATGATGTCTTCATTTCCTGCAGAATACTTACATCTCATATACTAAATGGGTTATTATATTCCTTATCATATGAATAAATTAATATTATAATTTTTAAAACGTAGATATTATATTCTATATCCGTTTTGAGATTTATTACTCTTTCTTTTTTTGCAAATAAATATATAATTTATTCCATGCATATAACTATTATTCCAATATTCAAAAACCTTCGAATCATTCTAAGTATTGATTATCGTCCCAACATTGATTCCAGTGAAATATTTATATATTTAAAATATCAAATATATGTATATATATATAACACATGGCATATGTACCTCAATAATGTTAATACATTTATTTATTTTTATTATTAGTTTTGTCTCCTGTTTTATGTCATTTTGAATATCTATTTTCTATATTCAATAAATTATATTATATTATTATTATTAGGTATTATATATATATATATATATACATTTAAATATATAATCCGCGCATATTATTAGGATGTGATCTCTCTACCGACAGCTTGATTCCTTTTAAAATAGTGTGTCACCGTCACCTATCCATGTAATGTAATGTAAACACTTTTAGTTTCCCGTATAATATCGTACCACTCTCGGGCTGTGCATAAATCTCCTTCAGATATAATTCAGGTATGTACCTAAGACGTACCTAATAGTCCATATGAATTTCGTAAATGTGAATTAAGATATAACGTTATATCCACGTAGAATTCGTTGGTTTCGTTCCACCAGTCCTCCGACTTAGCCATTATCAATTAGGTGGTTGTCTGAGAGTTTAAGTAGCTTACCACTATCAGGGGTGATTCCGTGGGGGTGATTCCAGGGGGTTCTTGGTGTACGAGGCCCCCATCATCAACAAATAAACATTTATGTTACCTTATAATATTAAATGTCCTTACACACATACATATTCCGGAATATTTGGAATATAATTATACCTTACGCCTAGCCTCACTGCACACTATTCAAACTACTATCTATGTATATAGTTATCCATATCTGGTTATCTGATAACTCACTTGAATTATATTCGTCTATAATTGAATCTATATTTTTCTTACATTACTTTATAAATTAGTTTACATATTACATTACACACTCCACCAATAACTTGTAATGGTCAATATATACGTTATTCCTCAAATATAATAAATATATATATATATACTTGTCGACAGTTTAATCATAACAAATTACTATGTGATTCATATGTAAGTTTACTATTAAGGTTATACCCTGTATTATAATACACCTAAACATTTATAATTATTTACCATTTAAAATATACATAATCTATTTTTAATATAATTTTATTGAAATAAGGTAATGTGTTGTGGTTGTTTCGATGTCCAGTTTTAGGTTTTTTAATAATGAAACAATGTAAAAGTGAACTTAAATAACTTAGAATATCCATTTAGTTCATAATTACAATAACCACAAAGATTTTCCGAAGGAAAGATATAACACTTACGCGAAATCGTGTAATTCGAATTTGTATACAAAATACCCTGGTGCCACCTATAGCGGGTTACTTTTAGGAACTATGCGTTGTTTATAATGTAAATTCGTATTTAACTATACACTTTTAAAATGTTAAATAATATGCTTTAAATTAATATTTATATGATGAAAACTAAGTGTTCATTACTAATATATAACAAACAAATATGATATGTATGTTTTAAATGCTATAAGTATATATTTAGTGAGTAAAAGCTAATTTATATTGCATGTAATTTAATAGAGCAATGAAAACATTGTTGTATGCAAACAGAGCCAAACCTAAATCTATTTCAGTGATTTCGATACTACTGCTAGCAGCGGTTGGGGCTATAACTAAATTACGTTGCATGCATAGGGAGTGTTATATCTTTGCTTCGCAAAATCTTTGATAACCATATACAGATTATGAAGTATCATATGAATATAAGTTTAAATTGATGTGGTCTTTATCATTACAAATATTAGATATATCTTTTATAAAATTAATCTAAAATAATTGACCTAGATGAGAGGTTATTGATTTTAGTAAACTATTAGAAAAGGGTAATAGGTACTTTAAAATATGAGAAGATCGGGATTTAAATAATTATATGTGCTAATAGAATTTAAAAAATGGATCAAGTTCAAGAGAATATATAGATAAATTAACGGATTCGAATGTTATGAAGTAAATTAGCTTTATCGAGCTAAGAGTAGAAAGGGAAATTATATTTTAAATAATTGGTATATCAAAAATGAGTCTGAAATTAAGTAGATAAGATTAAATAATATTGTTTTTAGTGTATATATATACATATTAATAATGGAATACATGATGTTTGAGTGAGTGATAGTATATAGCATACGTACATCTATGGAAATATATTTATCGAAATGAAATAAGTGAGGGTTTACTCGTAATTATCAAGTACTCCAACTACTTCCGCCATATGAGCGACGAGTAATTACAATGAAATAGAAAACTTAATTGAAAAGATATCCCCTCCTTAAAGAATATATAAAACTCATCAGATGAAATAAAAGTTTATTATTCTCAATTATACTTCAGATATTTAAGTATTAGGAGAAGTTATAATTAAGAAACTTCATAATAATTAAATAAACATAAATGTAATGGATATTTATATATTTGAAGGGATACAATAGCCTATAGGTTGTATACTCTCAGTAGATATATAATAGTCAGTTAGCTGAATAAACGGTAGTTGAATGGAAGAAAGGAGGGTGTATAATAAGGATGGGGATTATTTATTTATTACTTTATTCATGATCCTTCATGAGCCTCGAGGCTCTATCATACCTTTTTAGTTTACATTATTATTAATATTTTTGTATTATTAATATTCTTGTTAATTTCTACAAATTCATAAAGTTAGAAAAATCATCTACTTTTAAGTTTGCTTATATATGTAAGAAATTAATTATATATATTTAAATAATAACTTATTATTATTATCATTAGTGATGCTAATATATATTATTATAATTAAAATATATCGCACTAATTTGGTTTATATTAATAATCTTATGATCGGGAATATATAATAATAAATAATTTTATTCAAAAAATAACAAGACAACATCATTATTGCACAACGTCAATTAATTACGTAATCATGGAACGCCCATAACACGCCCATAATACGCCCAGATTACGTCCATATTAGGTGCCCGATCGCACTGGTGGCAGGTTAGCTCGGCTGATCCGTGTAGGCGCCACCGTAGAGGCCTTTCAGTCGAGAACTCGTGTACGACGCGACGTTAGCGTACGGATGTGGGCGTGTCGATTGTATCAAGTGGGAGGAGTCAGCGTGCGTAAAGTATGGCGACGCGGTGGAGGCCTGGTAGTAAGGGGAACCGTGCAGCAGCGGATCAAATGTCGGGGAACTCGTGCAAATAGAGCGATCTGTTTTAACGTGCAATACCTTATTATCTATCTTTATATATCTTTATATATATATATATATATATTGTTATTATTATTGTTATTGTTATTGTTATTGTTATTGTTATTTTTATTGTTATTGTTATTTTTTTTTTGGTGGAGTTCTTTCATACCATCCAGGAACTTAGATTTGTTCACTTATAACCATATATGTCTCTAATATCCCTTCGAAGCCGCTCACATATTAAGGAATTCGTAGTTTTAACTAGAGCCGATCATTTAATTATACACAATTATATAAGATAACTTCTAAATATTATTTTAAGACCTATTTTAATGATCGACGAGGCTCGAACTCGCGTCCTACTGCTTATGTGTATGACGCCTTAGCCAACTGAGCAACACAATCCGTTAATATATATATATATATATATATTATCGATATACTATCAAATATATTTATCAAAATATGCATCGATTAACTAGTCTAATTTTGTTCAATAATCTATTATTATATAAGTGTGTATTATATATATATAACTATATAATATATAGTATAAAGCATATAACATATACACCTCGTGGGACACTACGACACACCGTACCTGAATAAGCGTGGCCTGGAAGAGCGGCAGTAGGCAACAGGGAGTCTAGCTTAGAGAACGACGCGTAGCCTCGGGTCACCAGGGAAGGGGGCGTGGCTAACGAAGGCAACAGCGACGGGGGTAAGCCGCACGCACCGATAGGGTATCCGTGAGAGGCGGAGTGGGAACCGACCGACATTAACTGAGGGAAATCTGCTGATGGGCAGAGGGGGTTAGGAGTTACGTAATATCACGTGTGCAGGTCACGTGGGAGGTCACGTCGGTAGGTCACGTGGATATATCGATCGATAATGAACACACTCGATAGGTGCATAGGTGTGATAACAAGTTATGATATGTCAAGTATTGTAGCCTGTGGACTATGGCTCAGTGGGACAGTCAAAAGTAAGTAAGTGACCAGTCACGGATTCGACTCGGGGTAGTTTTTGTTTCACTATTGTGTTTATCGAGAACTATATATACATTAAATCAAAACACAAGTTTTTTTGTTATTATTATTTGTTTTGTATAATTCAGGGCCCCCCCCCACAATTATTTATAACATGTATCAGTTATTTATAACAGTCTACGACTTCTTGAGGGTTCCATTTGTATCCGATATTATTATTCGTGATTAAATAAATAAATACCATATATATGTGTCCACAGCCTAAGTGAATAGTCGAGCTATAAAATAGATCTTATGGTTTTGACACCTGCAGGTATTTATTGTTTTTTGTCTTATTTATGACTAAATTAGAAATTTAAATCAATAACACTAATCAAAAATATTAATATTTGCATTGTAATCTCCATGGTTTTCATATTTATAATGTGTGTAAATGAGTCGAGAATTAATATGTATCCATGTTATTTATTTGCAATTCTATACATGTATAGAATTGCAAACTAATATCATAAATACAAATGATTTATCGAATTAAAATATATATATATTATCATTATATACATATTATATGTATATAATTATATACTTACATATATATAAATATATATATATATATATATATATATATATATATATATATATATATATGTATATATATATATATATATATATATATATACATATGAACTATGGATATTACCATGACAATAATTACCTCTAATATCGCCTGTTTTACATTTTTTCGAAGACAACGTTCCCTGCATCTTCGATCTTATAGGCAAAGATACGTGGGACTGGTTGGCAGACGATATGCTGTCAATAGAACTTCAAGCGAGGATAGGTGATGTCAGATATGTTATAGCGATAATAATGCATAATAATCATAAGTATACATATAGAATGTATATATATATATATAGAATTAACTATATATATATCTAAGCTATACATAGCTTAGAAATCAAGGGTAAACAAATAAATGAGAGATATTTAGTTTCTGAAATATCGAATTATTATTAGATATATTTACATAGGTACGAAACCCAACTAGAATTTATGAACAGTCTGAATTAGCGGTATTTCTGAGATATACAGAGTAGTCGAAAATGTACGGTATACGACGGAGCACACTTCATCATTGAGTTTCACTATTGTGTGTGTGTTAACAGCTGGGACATCAACTAACCATTCGTCGGGGTCACAATCTCTGAAACCTTTAGCGAACGGATTACTCGCTATCTTTAGCTGTGTAATCTGTAATAACACACGTATAGCTTATTATGTTTATGTATACGTAATACGTAACAATATGATGCACCTATATAATATAATTATATATATATACATATATATTTGTTAACTAATGTCCTATCTTAAACCATGTAATCCTCAACTCAGTGAAACACAAACTTACTAAAAAAATTATTTCACTTGATTAATTTAATATTTTCCCTTTCCAGTGGAACTCGCTCTTTCCGTTACATCTTTCTTTCACTCACTAATAAGGATTTAATTATTGATTCCTTTGCACCCCATAATTCATTATTTCACGTATGATCATATAAATACCGTATTTAAATATATTTCATGCATACACATCGGAACAAGTTATAATAAATTGTTCGTTTATTTGTACTATATAATTTATTCCTATTTTCGATTATTTTTAATTTATTGGTAACAAAATGTAACTGTAAAACGTTTTAATTTCTTTAATTTGTTAATTTCGTATTATTCTTTGTTTATTTATATAACGTATTTTATCGCTGGCAAATATTTATACTTTATACTTTCGATTATATATTACGACTGTGTATTTAAATAAAAAATCTTACCTACCTCCACCACTATCCTAATATAATTTTTTAACCAGTAGTTACCTACTTATATATACACCATACATAGTACAATTCTACACTTATATAATTATATGTATTGCATCAATAAAATCGTTATTCTATTATGTATCACACATCCTACTCCTTTTGCACACATCCTTCGAAATATTACAAGATGGAATTCTACTGACATTTTTCTATTATCGTATTTTAGTTATATCATCCATAGATTATAACCACGAGTATATTTATAATATAGTATGGAATTCCTTTGTTTTTATTAATTCCCATTATCCATTCGTTCAAATCGCTTTAACAACTCTTTCCTAAACCAGCTCTATATGAGTTTCAGAATTTCACGTTTACACATTCTGCCCTCCACCTTATTCTATTTTAATATAAGCTTGTCATATATCCTAAGGTGATATTCCTCTATAAAAACAACGAGGAGTTTTCTCAGTGTATTTATTATACGGAGTAACTAACTTAAGTAATTAATATACAATTAAAACTTAACTTTAAAGTTGACTAAATTCCTAATTCTACTTTAATATTTATATTTCATTAAGAGTAGTTTTAATAGTAACTAAAAACGATTGTTCTTAAATATATATCCGTATATGTAAGATAACAATAGTATACTGCAGTATATGTGTCAAATAAACCCTGTGATTCTGATAGGCGGTTACGGCTGTGAATTGTGTTTCGGGGAAGATAAATGTTCTGAAGTTTTCGCTAGATTCCACGTTTTCCCCTTTATCCGCTACATACACAACATGAAACCGAGGCTGGTATCTATGCATCGAATTCAATATTATCTGTGTAATAGCGTGATTATTAGCATTACTATTTAGTAATCTCTATACACTTGTCTAATATATATATCGTATGCAATATAATACGCTCGGTAGTATCATTATGTTTTTAACTATACAAGGGTTTGATATTGCTTAGTATTCATGATTAATAAGTTCTATTATCTAGGTAATCTAAATAATAATAAATTACATACTTTTAATATATTATATATATATATATATATATATATATATATATATATGTTAAAATATATAGTATATGTTAAAATATATAGTATACATATATATTTGTCACTATTTAAATGTAAACTCTCCACGCACCTATTAACATTGTAACCTACCCTCCCTTTTCCTTTATTTGTATTGTACTTTATTTATTTTATTTTTGTTTCCTTCTCATGACGCCCATAACCACCACGTGATTTTGTAGTCAATAAAATATTTTAAAATATAAAATAAATATATGTCATGCAATAATTTTATATATAAACAATATAAACTAATATACATTGAATAATCAATAATTTATGTTATTTATATCTTACTCTAAAATGTAAATAATAGTAAATAGTAAATAATATAAATGAAAGTGTATTTTTTATTAATATTTATGATATCTTTAAATAAATCGTTTTTCATTATTATTGGCAGGTTTTTTAGATGTTCATCTATTATATTTGTACATATTAATGTACATAATGTACATAGTGTACATATTAAAAGATTATAATGTATCCTATAGTTATAGTATATTATACCGTTTAAATATCATTAACATTGTTATAAAAAAAGAAAACGTACTTATTTTTACTGAAATCAATATAAAATAAATAAATAAAAGTTATAAGTTAATAAAGGAAATACGTATACTTTATATAAGTCGACAGCTGGTGTATTCGTTATAAATATATACAAAATTAAACAAAACAACACTTAATAATAAGATAAATTCCCAATATATCACACTGGCACATTGACACGTTGACACTTCGTGACACGTGTCCGCGTAAACTAACGTGTCCGTTATCGTCGAGCACGTGATTGGTGAGTTTCAGTTTATCGAAGCTGACCACCTGTTTAGTCCACTGATTACCTGTGCCCGGGGAGTCGGGATGAACGTGCATTCGGCCCGGCATCTGAGTGTCCGCTTTACCCGCCACCACCTGACGTAATAGTGGACGCGTTATGACGTCATAGACGGTGGGGTATTACGTAACAACGGTGGTTGCGTAACTAGGGTACGTAATAAACGCCGTTCTCGTTGCCGGTATCTTATAAGAGATATATCTGCATATAGGTTCATACTAAATGTCGGTGTGATGTCGGATTCTAATGTGTAGCTAATATTAATATTTCTTAAATGTATTTCCTAGATACAAAACTTACAATAATGACATTTGTATAGGATTCATGTACATCGGGAGATATTGTATATTTATATATATATTTACATGCTCATAATATATATATATATATATATATATATATATATATATATATATATATATATATATATATATATATAAATATATACAGGGAAGGTTATGTTCACCTTATCAACGAGTGGCAGACGCTTATTACTTAGTGTACCATAGTTCAGAGCGACTTAAAACATAAATATAGCAGTGATATTCTATACAGACTGCCGTGTGAATATAATAGCATTGCGTAATATACACATAACTTAACAACGTATCGTATATATATATATATATATATATATATATATATATATATATATATATATATATTTATATATATATATATATATATATATATATATATATATATATTTATATAAATATGTATATTATACATATGGTATTATATATAAACAAATACGCATATATATATATATATATATATATATATATATATATATGTGTGTGTGTATATTACTACTGTAGTAGAATACTATTTTATATTTGTAATTATTACTATACTATAGTATAGGTCATATATGACCTATATAATATACTATAGTATATTATTAGTATATTATTAATATATATATATATATATATATATATATATATATATATATATTATATTACCAGTACGTAGTAAACATATCAGACATGTAAATATTATACCACATAGTATACGATATATCATTATTGTATACATCGAATCCGATCTGATAATTTATAATATTTTACCCGATCTGAGACTTTGAAATTCGTAATTACCAGAAACCATCAGTAACTGGCAGTTTTAAAAAACATAGTGACACTATAATCAAAGATTTTTCTGATGAAGCAAAAACCAACAGCGCCACCTACATAGGGTCACTTTTCGGAACTATTTGTTGTTTATAATGTAAATTCGTATCAAACTATGCCTTTTAAAATATAAAATAATATGCTTTAAATTATTATTTTTATTATGAAAACCAAGTGTTCATTACTAATATATAACAAAGCAATAGGTTATGCTATAACATTAAAACTATAGTTTTAAATGCTATACATATCTATGTGACAAGTAAAAGATAATGTATATTACATGTAGGGAAAAGTCTCCGATTTCCGACCCCAACATTATTATTTGTAATAACTTATTCAATATTAAATATATTTATTTGAAATTTGATAATTATGGTACTATTATGACAATGAATAATGTGGCTTTTTAAATTTTTGATATAATTAAATTTACAAGAATAAACAGAGGTGTCGGTAATCGGATACATGTGCCTAATACCGACCCCCTTATCATATTACCGACACCCTAAAATAATCGTGGTTAAAATAATTGTAGTATTATAATATCCAATAAAAATAGCAGATATATATATATATATATATATATATATATATATATATATATATATATATCTAATCAGAGATATATATATATATATATATATATATATATATATATATATATATATATATATATATATATATATATATATCTAATCAGAGATATATATATATATATATATATATATATATATATATATATATATATATATATATATGTATACATAAATATAATTAATTATAACATGCACGCAATTTATTTTGTATTGAATTTATGTTTTAATATTAATATTAAATTTAAATTTAAACTATATAGTAATTATACTAAAATAATGTATATTATTATTTAATATTTATTTATTTAATATTTATTTAATCAGTATGTATATAATCAACTGAAATCATGAATCCTAAATATATATATATATATATATATATATATATATATATATATCAATGATACACAAACATCTTACGACATATATTAAAATAAAATACTGATCTATTTTTATTGGATATTATAAATCACATGGGGTCGGTATTAGGGTAATTTAGGGGGTCGGTAATAGGACAATTATATGGGTTGCTATAATTAAGATATATTGGTTAATAGTTAGCAAATTAAATTATTTTTATAATAATTATAAAAATTTTATTTATCTACAATATTATGTACAAAATTAAGTTTTCTTTTAATTAATAAAGTAATTTCAATGATTTATAAAACGTTATTATTCAAATATTTAAAAAGTAAAAACAGAATATTACATCTTATCAAATAACAATTGTACGATTAAATATTTTTTAAGACAAAATACTTATTCATATTTATCATTAAATTAAAGTTGATGTATATATCATGTATTGATATATCTTATAGTTACTGAGATACGAGAGGGGTTCGGTATTAGGAGGGGGTCGGTAATCGGAGACTTTCCCCTAATTTAATTGAGAAATGAAAACATTGTAATATGCAAATCGCGGCAAACCTAAATGGATTTCGATGCTGCGGATAGCAGTGGGATGTATGAATACTAATCACGTTGCGTAGATAGGGGGTGTTATATCTTTGCTTCGCAAAATATTTTCTATAATTATATTAATTTACATCACTAATACATATATTTATATTGGATATATCCATATTACTTACTACAAAAGCTCTACTATAGTATATATATATATATATATATATATATATATATATATATATAGAGTATAATGTATATGATTTTATTAGCGTTAATAATATTATTAATGATTACAATACTTAAATATATTTTATAAGTTATATGTAACTATATATTAATATAAATTTGTATTTTTTTGTTATTTTATTTTGGCGTAATCCTTTCATAATATCCATGAACTTAAATTAAGTTTTTTCTAATAACAAAATATCTATCATGTCCCTTCAAAGCCGCTTTCATACTATATAATTTCTTTTTTAAGGATATATGATCCTTTTTTATACTCAATTATATAAGATAACTTGTAAATATTATAATATTAAATATTATAACTATAGTTCAAGAGCCATGATATTGGTCTGGACAGGGTTTGAATCAGGGTCCTAATTATCTGATGCCTTAGAATGCTGAACTATTGATTAACTACATCTGGTATCTACTATTAATAAAATCTAATAGAATAAAATGATATTAAATATATGTATGTATATATATATATATATATTGTATATTGTATATTATTTTACTCCTATACATAATAGAAACGTAGCCAATTAAAGTATACTTTATAGAAATAGTATCAACATTACTTAACTACCGAATATTAACTTCAATGCCCCAATAGATGTATACGTGGAGTATCGCGTCTATGTGCAATTAAAGCAGAACTAACCCAACTAAAGAATAACTAACCCAACTAAAGCATAACTAACCTAACTAATCCATAACTCACCCAACTAAAGCATAACTAACCCAACTAAAGCATAACTAACCCAATTAAAGCATAACTAACCCAACTAGAAGAATGGAAGGAGTAGCGGTACCTCTTGTCGTCCAGAGGTACGAAGTCCAGCATCACCATGTAGTTACTGGCGACGTCCAGTCCGTATAGACGTACTTGAAATGTGGGGAACATACGTCTGTCGGGTGTGAGGTAGGTAGGGTTCATGTGTGTCGGGTGTAGGTATGGGTTTATGTAGTATCGGGTGTAGGTATGGGTTCATGTGTGTCGGGTGTAGGGTAGGTATGGGTTCGTGTGTGGACAGTGTAGGGTGTAAGTATGGGTTTATGTAGTGTCGAGTGTAGGTATGGGTTTATGTAGTGTTAGGTGTAAGTATGGGTTTATGTAGTGTCGGGTGTAGGTATGGGTTTATGTAGTGTTGGATGTAGGTATGGTTTTAGGCGGGTATGTATACCCATAGGTATGGGTGTATGCACCCATGCCTAGTAACTATAGTTACTGCTGACATTTAGTCCGTATACGGTGTGTATATATACTACTATAGTCGTACTTTAAAGTTGTGTAACATAAGCCTGTATTGGTTGGAGTTTGGGTATAGTTATGTTAGAGGTGTAAATTATGCCGAGCTTTTTAATGCCGCACCTAAACTTTTGGTTATTGATGCAGAGCCGAGACATTAATTTTCGGAAGAAAAAAACCGGCCAGATCCGATTTGAGATCCTTACAAAAAGTTATTTAATTTTTAAATTAAATTACTTATATATACTTATATTTACATTATTTTCCCGGTCCATTTACCATTTATAATATTATGTTAATATTGTATTATTGTACGTTTTGTGATCGTTTTGCATTTTTATTTTGTATTATTAATTTATGTTTACATTATTAAAATTATATGAATATAATTCGTAATAAATTGAATTCACTTCACTTGCGATACCCACCACTATAGCAGTTGACACTCCAGGGGGCAGGTGCAGTTACTGTAGTGTGAAGGATTTAGATGGAGCATTTAGAGTGAGCCAACCATACTTTACGGAATATTGTAGTTAAATAGATCCTTTTAATATAACTCAATCATTAATAATTATAATATAATAATAATACACCAATGAAATAAAGACACATATATAAGTTATATATATGTACTTATATGTACGTATACGCACATACACAACACATACACACATATATATATATATATATATATAACATCTATATATATATATAATAAATTGTGTAATATACTATATACAACATCGGACGTAAGTGTGAATTAACGTTTCACAGATATCCTCTCTATTGATATATTTATGTACCTCATTACAAGAGGGTTCCTTTATTATGTACCCTCTAGTGTTTACTTAAATAAGGTCAAAGATCATTTATTACTAAACAACACAATTAATATTCACACTCAATGATACAAACATGTATACTATATATAGTATAATATATATGTACTATACTATAGTATCATAGTATGATATTATATTACTATATTGTTAATTTAATAATATACTTAATTTTAGTATAATTTATAAGTCATGTTATGAATTTAAAATTACCGTATATTTATTTAAAAAGTCTAAATAATATAGAATATATCGGATACATTTTAAAATCAATGTTTTTAATTAATTATTTTCATATTATTCTTATTTCATTAAATTTTGCTATAATATTATATGAATTATTATATAAATCATTTATTATATTTATAATATATATATGGGAAAGTAACCTAATAAGGACACTTTACCAATAAATGGTCTTAACATTTTATGACTCATTATTTGTATTCAAAAATTACAATATATCAAGATTATATGATTATAGATATTATTGTGATTTTAAAATGTTATTTAATATTTTAATTCCATAGATAACGGGGGTGTCCGTATTCGGTACCCATGTCTGAATACGGATACCTGTGTTATAATTGTGACACTATTTAGCTTTATTTGTGGTATTAATATTATAAAGCACGCGATTTTTATGAAAATCAGAATAGTTAATACGTTGCGCGCTGATCGGTTATATATACCCTATAGGGTATCCGAGGGACACAGACCGTATTAAGAAATCTAGAGTACCCGACGGACACTGTCCGTATTAGGGACATATATGACCTCTAGATATATGCTTATAACTTAATAAATATTTATTATCAAATATAGAAATTATATATATAATTTTTAGAATGATTTATTTTGTATTAATATATATATATATATATATATATATATATATATATATATATATATATATATATATATATATATATATATATATATATATATATAAATATAACACTATATATAGTTTTATATTTTATATCGATATATTTGTATATTCTTGAGATGTTTTTAAGGTTTTAAGTTGACATTTTTTTTTCATAAATTTAAAAACGTAATAAAATAATCAATTTATTGGATATATCAGTAATCTTTTGAATAATTAAAAAATAAAAAATACTTTTTTTAGACTATTTATATAATTATGAATATTTTATTCATTAAAATTTTTTTTGTAGGATTTATGGTTTCTGAAATACAGAGAGTGTTCGACGGACACTGTCCGTATTCAGGTACTATCAGTATTCGGTTACTTGCCTCATTATATATATATATATATATATATATACTATATTAAAAACATAATGATAGCTTAAAGTATTTATATATTTTATTTTATTTTAATATAGTTTTAGTTTACGTATTTATTTTATAATATATTCATGCTGGTTATAATGTTTATGAAATCAATCCTCAAATATGTTTATATCTTGTATATTATATTATATTGTATTATATTATATTATATTATATTTTATTATATTTTATTATATTATATTATATTATATTACATTATATTATATTATATTATATTATATTATATTATATTGTATTATATTATATTATATTACATTAAATTATATAATATTATATTATATTATATTATATTTTATTATTTATAATTAAATTATATAATAAATTAAATTTATAAAAAATATCTATATTTTATATTTATATTTATTAACTTACATATCTATATATTGAATTCAATTCTATTAATTTTAAATTTCAATATGATTTGCCGTTAATTATCTAGCCGTGATATAAGTTATATTTAGAAGTTACATTAGATGAATACATTATTGTATTGGCTATTATTTTGTAAACATTTTTAATAAATATTTAAATAATATATATTATATAAATGATAATTCATGTTGAATATTATTCGAATAAAAAGTGGAATATGAATATACTTTTAATATAAAATAAATATATTGTATTTCTTTTATTTACTTACTTACTTACTTATGTCGAACTCCCGTTCGACCCTTCTTTACAATTTTCTTCCAATCATCACGAATCATCATAACATTACGTATTTCATTCACATCATCTAGTCCAGTATCCTTTTTTAAATTATCAATGTACGTCACAGCTTTTCTTCCTCTGTTGCTTTTTCCAGACGTTGGTTGCCATAAAATCAGATCATGAGCTACTTCATCGTCGTGACGGATGCAGTGACCTGCTATTCGCAGACGACGAGTAGTTATAACATCGGTAATTTTTGGTAGTTCTTTATAGAGTTCAACATTTGTTATATGGTCTCTCCATGATACATTCAGAATCATTCTTAATAACCTTGTATAGCATCCATTTATTCTCCGTTCAAGTGATTTGTCGATCGTCCAAGTCTCACTGCAATATAGTAGGATACTTTCAATAGTGGCTTGAAAAGTCCTAATCTTTAGTTTTCTTTTTAACTTGGAATTCCAGAGTTTTTTCAACTTGTGACATGCCTGCCAAGCTAGTGCCTTTCGGATCTCAAAGTCTTTTGATGAGCTACTCATCCATGCACCCAAGTATTTAAAGTTATTTACTACTTTAATATCTTCATTTAGTAATGAGTGGATATTTATTGGTTCACTTTGAGAAAAAGCCATTATTTCAGTTTTTCTTGAGTTTATTTTTAAACCTAATTTTCTTTTATTTAGTAAACATTTTATTAATCTTGATGCGATATTTTTCGATGTAATGATACTTTTTAAATATGGTGTTATATTATAATTATTTAGGAATATTTATAATGTTAATGTTACAACATAATATCAATATTTGTTATTATAATATGCATGCTTATATATTTCATCTATATAACATATTGCATAATAATCATAAGCTGGTTGTATTCTATATGATAATATATATATATATATATATATATATATATATATATATATTTAATTTAATTTTTTAATATTTTAATATTCTAATGTATACATGTATACATCTATAGGTGTAAAATATACATGTATATTTTAGTACAATAATGAATATTAATTAATATTGGAAATGTTATAATGATATTAATACCTATAGGTTATAATTGTACTATACTTATAAGTGTAAGTCAGATTATTTACATTACAATAAATAAATATATGTTACATCGTCTTATCAATAATTACGTTTTCCAATATATAATTATCGGTATCTAATTATTTCTAAATATTCCTTAATTCATTAATGATGATATTAAATTAGGGTGCTGAATTATATTATCCATATGATTTATCTATATTTATTATTTCCGATTTAAATTATATTCAAATATAAAATATAAAAATAATTAACTTTATAAAGTAAATTTCCCTATTTATAGTAGTATTAATTTTCGATTTATTAGAAATGTTGTCAGTAGAAACGAAACTAAGCATGTAACTGGTTGTGTATACATACTCAAGATTAAATATTGAAAATAGTTATTGAGAAATATATAGTGAAAACGATTTTAACTTTTGTGAAAATTTATCTGGAATTTTCTGGTAATATACTTAAATGGATCAACAATAATTACTCGGAAAAAAAGGTATACCTTTTATTCTATACTATAGTATACCATATAATACAATGTTGTGTTATTTAATTATTTTTGATATATTAAAAAAAATGTGAATTATATATATTTATATATATCTGAATTCGTTTTATCATTTAAAATATGAAATACTTAGATACTTAATAATCGAACGATTAATAGAATTATAATCAATTTAGTTATTTTACTGGAATTAATTTCGTTAACTTAATTATTAACCTAGATAAAATTGAATTAATTCAAGGTAATTACCTTTACATTGACCATATATGATCAAGTATACTCTGACTTTGAATTGATACATTATATTTGAATATTAAAATAATGATGTTAAACAATTAATAATGCAACATTAAAACTATATACAATTAATAATACATACATTAATAATACATTTAATTTATAATTTAAATCAAAATAATCTTTCGTAAATAAATTCAACTTATTTATTATTATGAAACTTCAGAGAAGTATTGTTAATAAGTTGTATAATAACACTTTATAAATTATTATATAATTATAAATATATATTATAATATTTTCATACATTATAATTATTATTCTTTTTTACTCGATAAAGTATAAAATATAAATATATAGCTTACATTATAATAATACTATTTTATTTTCTTGATTGTACATTTTTTATAATTATATATTTAGTTTACATTTATTAAATCATTTACATATTTGATTAACATATTATATTATTTTCAGTATATTTCAATAATATAAATTATACATAACTACAATTTAAATAACTGTTTATACTCCATGTCCAGTAAAGGACATTTTTCGTGGTCTATTTATGAATTTTTACGAATTGCATAATAAATATATATACAAAGATATTTCTAAGTCTTCGAAAATATTTTATATATATATATGTATAATACTTCTATGAGTTTACTTTATATAGAAAACTTCAAATATATATATATATATATATATATATATATATATATATATATATATATATATATATATATATGTATAGGGGAAAGTATACTTTATAACCGAATACGGACACTCTCGGTATCTAAGAAACTATAAATTCTACAAAAAAAATTTTAATGAATAACATATTCAAAATTACATAAATAGTCTAAAAAGTATTTTTTATTTTTTAATTATTCAAAATATTGCTGATATATCCAATATAGTGATTTTTTTATTACGTTTTTAAATTTATTAAAAAAAATTCAACTTAAAACAATCTCAAGAATATACAAATGTATCGATATCAAATATAACAATATATTTAAAAAAAATAAAGTATTCTAAAATTATATATATAATTTCTATATTTGTTATGAAATATTATTAAGTTATACGCATATATCTAGAGGTCATATAAGTTCCAAATACGGACACTCTAGATGTCTTAATACGGACACCCTATAACCAATCAGCGCGCAGCGTATTATCTGAACTAGTTTGATTATAATAAAAATCGTGTGCGTTATAATATTAATACCACCAATAAAGTTAAATCTAAAAATTGTATTATTTAGATACTTAAATTGCATTATTAATTAAAAAAGAATAAAAATAAATAAATTATTAACTAATTAAATTAGATTAAGTTATTCATAAGAGTAATTATAAATAATGTAATTGTAATTTATCTGATTGTTTCATTAATAATATATAGTTTATCTAGTGGAATATAGAGTGTGTCCGTATTATAACACAGTGTGTCCGTATTCAGACATGGGCACCGAATACGGACACCCCCGTTATATATGGAATTAAAAGATTAAATAAAATTTTAAAATAACAATAATATCTATAACATTATAATATTAATATAGTGTAATTTTTGAATAAAAATAATGAGTCGTAAAATGTTAAGACCATTTATTGTTAAAGTGTCCGTATTAGGTAACTTTCCCTATGTGTGTTACATTTATAAATGAAATAAACTTGCATCACTCCAGCATATATTTTGATATATGATTATCTTAATAATTGTTCACACATTAGTTATTTAATTATAAACATATTCAATAATTAATTGAGGTAGTGATTTCATTTTAACTTAAAATAGATTATATTCTGAAATAAACAAATATAATTTTTATAAAAATATTATTTTAAGGAAATAAGTGGAATTCTATATCTCATTATTCATTATAATAAGGTACATTATTAAGAGGTTTCACTATATTTATATCTTGTAAAATTCTTATATAATTGTGTATAAATAGATGATCGACTCTCAATAAAACCATGGATACCTGAACATGAGAGCGGCTTAGAAGGGACATTTGAACCATATAATAATAATATCAGATTCAGTTGATGACCGAGATCAAAAACCCAGGTATGGTATAGAAGTTCTATTGAACTTATCGAGATATCAAACTCCTCTTGGTAATGAGAGAATTAATACAAAATGAATAAATATAATTTTTATAAAAATATTATTTTAAGGAAATAAGTGGAATTCTATATCTCATTATTCATTATAATAAGGTACATTATTAAGAGGTTTCACTATATTTATGATTCAGTTGATGACCGAGATCAAAAACCCAGGTATGGTATAGAAGTTCTATTGAACTTATCGATATATCAACCTCCTCTTGGTAATGAGAGAATTAATACAAAATGAATAAATACAAAATGAATAAATATAAATAAATATAAGATGGTTATAAGTGAAAACTTCATCTATGTGCCTGAATGGGATGAAAGAACTCCACCAAAATAAATAATAATAACAAGTTGTATATATTTATATATATAACAATACATATATTATAATGCATACAATATATCGATAATATAAGTAAACTGATAGATATATAGACATACTTTCATAACATTATTAAAAACATAAACAATTATCTATACGATTAACAGTATCATGTTTAGTATATTAGTTATATATATATATATATATATATATATATATAATATATATATATATATTCAGTATGTAGTTTAACATATTGATACTCGTATACATGTTTATAGTTATACACTTTTTATTATGATTTAACAATGTATTAATTTCAAGTGTACGTATATATATATATTACTTTATGGATTTATATAACACGAATGTCTATTAATTAGTGTTTATAATGTAAACTTGATGTACACGTCCATCGTACACACACATTGACGTTATCATGATAAATGGGTTTCTGTTGCGCCGCAAGTGAGTGCGCACACCCCCGCACACACACCCGCACTCGCACACGCACACACTTGTCGGTGAGTTATGCGAGAGCGCCTCTACCGAGTGAGCCCGCGCGCCGCTCGCGAATAATCTGGATCGAATTGACGTCAATCAACACCAGGGCGAGCGCGCGCATGTGTTCCATCGAGATCACGTGACTCGTTAATTTACCAAAGATAACGGAATTCACCGCCGCCGCCGCCGCCGCCGCACTAATAATAAATACCGCGGCGATCTATTTATAAGCGCGGCCACGTGTTTGTGTGCGCGTGTATTGGTCGCTACGAAGCGCCACTCCTCGATATCGATAAACAGGGAACGAATACCGCGTTACATTTACAAGTATTCTATGATTATATACATATATATAAGGTAATAATTAATCGGATTTAGAGCCGTGACCACATACATGCGATGACTAGGCTTTTAAGAATTATTTTGCCGAAAATAATATATTTTTTAATAAAATATAATATTTATATTATTTATATTTTTTATTTTTTGTTGGTTCTGTTTTTCATCCCATTCAGGAACTTATATGAAGTTTTCACGCAAAAGCAAATGGTTCTAATATCCCTTAGAACCATATCTCGTATTAAGGCATTCGAGAGACGATACTTTTGTATATATACACACTTATATAAGATCACTATTAAATATTATTCTAAGACCTATTTAATGGTCAGTACAGGGATTAAACCCGCATCCTACTACTGCATGTGTGTTTGGCGCCTTAGCCAACTGAGCTACACGGGTAATTCATATATCATATTCCCCGAAAACACTCCTTACGTATCGTCATAACTATGATATACCTATAGAACACACTTCCGCTCTATATAATATAGCGGTATCTTGGTCCAGACTAGTGATGTAAATGATGCTCACATCTAAAGCATGATGCAGTCTCAGTCTCAGTTACCTAAAGTCTCGACTCGGCTCGAGCTCGTTTTTTTTCCGAAAATGAAAGTCTCGGCTCGGCATTAAAAACCAAAAGTCTCGGCTCGGCATCAAAAGCTCGGCATCTTCGGTACATATCTCGGTGCGCGCGGACTAACCTGCCGGCCTTAGTGACGATCATCTCGGTGCCCAGGTGGTGGAACTCGTCCCACAGTTGTTTCATCTCTAGCTGAGCGAATACGTTGTCCAGCTTGTGATGACAAGGTTTACCAGCCTCCGACGTGCTCTTCACGTGAGCACTCGTCGTCTGCAGCTTAGGGGGCATTGGGATTTCTTTTGCGCCGGTGTTCCTAGCTATATTACCCTGTCGGATGGGGTCGTACCGGAGAAGAGTATTATCATAACGGTATATGTTTCTATTAATGTATTGTTATCATTATTATTATTATTATTATTATTATTATTATTATTATTATCATTATTATTATTATTATTATAGTTATTATTATTATAATTATTATTATTATTATTATTATTATTATAATTATTTCTATTATTATTATATTAATATTATTAATATTATTAATATATTATTATTTTAATATATATATATAAGATTCTATATAATATATGCTCAATAATTGCCCACTTACCTTTTTAACTTGACATCTTGATCCATAACCATGAAAACTTGTATTTTCTATACAATCTATTGTGGTGTTTCTAAAATTACTTATAAATACGCTAAGATTATATCGTGTGTAAATTAACTATAATACAAAAGTTAATATAGTAGTATTACGTGATTAAATACATAGTAATACATATGTATTATTACATTACATTACATTAATAAATATAATCAATATATATATATATATTATAATTATAATATTATACTGATATACGTATACGGTATATTTTACATGTGAGTTAATTATTATAGTATTACATAACATATTATTTAAAATGTTAATATTATATTATTTATAATATTAACATACAAAAATATGGTATATTTATTATACACTCGAAAGATCTTTGATGATATATTTTAAAGAAAGATTAAGGATTTTTAATGTAATTTTAGAAAGTATGTAATAATGTAACATAATATAGATGTGGATGTTTATAATCGATATATTATATATTATAATTATTTTAGAATTTTACCAGTAAAATAATTGTTATAAAAATGATAAATATAATTATGATTAAAATTAAATAATATATAAAAAAAATATAATTATTATTATCATTAATATAATATATTTATTTATGAATAACTTTTGTATTTATTATTTTTCTTAATTCTATCGAACATTAATGATTTCTATTTTTTATTGTACTACAAAATTATATTTTGATGTGTACACTTATTTCTAATATTTAACAAATTGCTAAATTATATTAAATTATCATATTATTAGAATATACATTCTTATTTATTGTTAATAACAACATTATTTATTTATCTGATCAGATAAAAATATAACATAAAAATATTAATTATAATTATTATTAAAAGAGCATAACAAAATATTATTGAAATAATATTAATAATTATAATAATTAAAATAATATCTATTTAATCTATTTATTATACATATGCATATGTATAATTGTAGGTAATATCTATTAGTTATGTACCTAAATCTATGGATCAAACTAAAGCTTTATAATGATATTAAAGAATTGATATATATATATAATATGAATTACAAAGCTACACCATTCCAATAGCATGAAACTGGAAATAATGAACAACTCCGAGTAATATTGAATATAATAATCTATTATATATATATATATATATTTATATATATATATATATATATATATATATATATATTCATACAACGATATGGAAATACATCGATAATAATTATTGCTGCGGCAAACAATTATAATTGTTTAAATGTTCATCATTACCGTAAAGATAACTTAACCTCAACGAAACTCTCACAAAACTCGAGATTAATTATATACAATTAGAAAATACTCCACGAAAGTTTGATTATTGCTTGTATCGATTGTAAGTAGTATCGGAATATAGCATGCAATACATACAACTGTAATCGTATACGCTATAGCGTAAGTGATCGATATATACAAATACTACTCTATATATATATATATATATATATAATATAATAATAATAATATGTATTAGAAGAATTTTAATTTTTGTTTTCTGTTAAATTATAATGATATTTATATAATATTTTCTTCTAAGGGGCTTACAAATAATAATACTATTTTCTGTTGTTGTTGCCCATAAAAAGTATATATATATATATAATACGTATGTATACGATTCGGTGCACTGGTCAACGTATTCTATAACAGCGTATCGGCGTATAATTATAAACTATTAGGGAATTTATAGTTTGTTTTCTTATTTATAGTTCAAAGTTCAAAGAGTTGTATTACTAATTCTACAATTAATTACAATAATTAATGATTATAAATACACATACACACATATATATACATATATTTATATATATATATAATATATTATATAATATATAATATAATATATATATATATATTATATGTTTATCTATCAGTATATATTCGATATATAATGAGTTAACTTATAAATATTACGTTATATATCATATAATTGCATTAAGGTACACAAGCTAATATTATTTAGGGTACAGTTTGATTATTGTTAGGATATTGATCGTATTTATTCAAATTGTACCCTAATCAGGGTACGGCTATGGGGACACTTATTATACCCTAAAAAAGGCACTCGATGTACCTTAATTTTTAACAGTGTAGTTCCTAAAAGTAATCCGATATAGGTGGTACTGGGATATTTTGTATACAAATTCGAATTACACGATTTCGCGTAAGTGTTATATCTTTCATTAGAACAATATTTGGTATGGTTATAAAATTTGGACCGATATCTGGCTGTATTTTTTTATGTTGTCGCGGCTTAAGCCTTGAGCTACCTAACTATATTCAATAGTTTATTTGGTAGATACTTATTTACTAATATATTCAATATATAATCATTAATTAATTTTTACAGAAGCTGTTCACAATGTTTCAAAAGAACACAGTAATGCGGTTATTGAAGAAATTATTGGACAATATCTAATATATATCAAGAGAGAAAATTAATATATAAAACCAAATATGTTTTTAAATGACTTATGTTATTGTCTGTTTTACAAGTTATTTTAAAAACATGATTTCTTTCACTTTTGTTTACAGGGTTGTATATAGAATGTCATCATTGATAAATGCCCAGCTAATGTTATTATGTATATACTATTTGTTTAATATTTTATTGTAATAAAACATATAACCCATCATTTATATTTTATGTATACTATATTTTATCTATGAGTATCTATTTTAGTTAATATGTATACATATATATATACAATTAATAGTTTTGTTAATTGGATTAATAATATTTATCTTGCACATAAATTTCTACAATATAATTAAAATGTATAAATATATTATTACAAGCAAATTATATAAAGTACATATGTAATAAAATGTATTACAAAATGAAATAAATATCTAAAAATAGCTTAAAATAGGGTAAGCTAATATAGGAAACAAAAATTATGGATATATGTCGATTGACTAATGATATTTTAAATGTGGGTCATGAGACCTATTTTATAAAAAAATAATTTGACCAACTTTATTTAAATGTTGTTTATTTGACCTATTTAAAAATAAATAATTTGACCAACTTTATTTAATTGTTGTTCAAGTGACTATTTTGTATAGAATAAATTTGGTTTATGTGACTAATATTATTTTAAAATATTCGTCAGTTTACTAACATTTTATAAATATCATTCACACTTTACACTATACTTTTGACCCACATTTGAGGCATAATGTTAGTCAGTTGACCAAGTTATTTTTATGAGTGTATACATACTACAACTTAAAGTTTCCCGGGGGGGATACGTGGTAATTAAAATAAATTAAATATATTATATACAATTTACAGACATTTAGTAATTGAAAAAACTATATTGATTATCCTTAGCAACATTGACTATATATATATATATATTGTTGTTGTTATTGTTATTGTTATTTTATTTTGGTGGAGTCCTTTCATCCCATCCAGGAACTTAGATGAAGTTTACACTTATAACCATATATGGCTCTAATATATCTTCGAAGCTACTCTCATGTTAAGGAATCCATGGTTTTAACGAAAGCCGATCATTTATTTATAGACATTTAAATAAGATCACTTCTAAATATTATTTTAAGACCCATTTTATAAAATTAATTAATGGTCCGGACTAGGCTCGTGTCTGACGCCTTAGCCAAGTGAGCCACACAGGCAGTAATATATATATATATATATATATATATATATATATATATATATATATATTATATATATCCTATATATTAATAGGGGAAAGTAACCTAATACAGACACTTTAACAATAAATGGTCTTAACTTTTTATGACTCATTATTTTTATTCAAAAATTACAATATATAAATATTATATGATTATAGATATTATTGTAATTTTAAAATTTTATTTAATCTTTTAATTCCATAGATAACGGGGATGTCCGTATTCGGTACCCATGTCCGAATATGGACACCCTGTGTTATAATACGGACAGCCTATATACCACTAGATAAACTATATATTATTGATGAATCAATCATACAAATTACGATTACGTTATTTATAATTAATGTTATGAAAAATATATTGTAATTTAATTAGTTAATATTTTATTTATTTTTATTATTTTTTAATTAATTAATACAATTTAAGTGTCTAAATAATAATTTATTTAGAATTAGATTTATTTGTAGTATTAATATTATAACGCACGCGATTTTTATTAAAAGCAGTATAGTTCATATGCTGTGCGTTGATTGGTTATAGGGTGTCCGTATTAAGACATTTATAGTGTCCTTATTAGGAACTTATATGAATTATAGATATATGCTTATAACTTAATGAATATTTGATAAAAAATATATAAATTAAAAATAAAATTTTTAGAAATACTTTATTTTTAATAATATAGTATTACATTTTATATTGATACATTTTTATATTCATGAGAGGGTTTTAAGTTGAAATTTTTTTTCATAAATTTAAAAACGTAATAAAAAAATCAGTTTATTGGATATATTAGCGATATTTTGAATAATTAAAAAATAAAAATTACTTTTTTATACTATTTTTATAATTATGAATATTTTATTCATTAACATTTTTTTTGTAGGATTTATGGTTTCTGAGATACCGAGAGTGTCCGTATGTGGGCACTGTCCGTATTCGGTTACTTTCCCCTATCAATCGCTATTAAAACTGTTTTAAATAAATAAACAGTATCATCACTATCATAATCACCATCAGAAGCATATACAACATATACATTACTATTACTTTATAAGTATCTAGATGTATTGACTCGTAACTGTTAATTTAAATTTAATTTTTAACAAATTAACTAATATAAAAGTGGTACTTATAGCCTATAGGCGAATATCACGAATCATTAAAATAATATAAATCTAAATATATAAATAATATCTAAATAATATATATATATATATATATATATATATATTAATGTAGATATTTGAAAATTACAATAAATAAAATCAATACATATATCGATATAAACATAACATAAATAACTATGCGATATAGGATTATATATATATATACCTACGTATACCTACTTAAGATTATAAATGTTACATATAAAATATAAAAAAATATATATTATATATTCTATATAATATAATATATTATATACATATACCACGTGTATCGTATATCAACAGAAATATGCATATAACTGAACGATATACGTAATATATTATACAAATATATTAGTGTATATTAGTAATGTAAATGATGCCGAGTTTTTATTGCCGAGCCGAGTCTCTAGCTTAACGAGTCCGAGTCGAACCGATATTGTAGGTAACTATTACTGAGACTGAATCGATGCTTTAGATTTGATAATCATTTACATTACTAGTATACTAGTCATCATCAGTATATATATATATATAAGTATATATACTTATAATGAATATGACGATTTGTAACGGTTTAAGGCGCTGGAACTTTGTATGTAGGGGGACCAACCAATCAAAATAAATTGTGTTGTAAAAATGGATGGGTGACCAATACATAGGAGGTTCCCCTAGATGTTAAAGTGGGGAGGACATATCCCCCTGTCCCCCCTATTGCAGCGCCCCTGGTAACGGTGTATTATAACTACGCGTATGGCTATATTGTCCCCATGGGGATACATGTATCATACGCGTAGGGGAGTAATAATAAATGCAAGTAATAAGTAATTACATTTATTTACGGAAACTAACGTCAGCTAAAAAGTAGGTTTTAATAATACGAAGATGACAATAGATAATTATAACGAATATAGAAAGAATAGTTAACATCCCAATTGGAGGTTTATAGATTAGTAGAAGTCTGACACTAATGAACGAAGTGTTATGACTTGTGTATGTGAACTAGCCGGTGGCAGGGGTGACGGAACACCATATATGTTGCACTGTATTTAATGTGACCGGAAGTTCTAATATCATTATCACGCATGCTAGTACGTATATAGGTGTTTTCTGAAGTTCCGGGAGATAGTATTTGATCAATAATTTGTAAATTATTTGATCAAATATGTACATATATATCATATACGAAAAGTATACTTTTTAATTAATTTTGATTTCAAACAAATAAATATACATATAATATTTGTGAGTTAAATATCATTTGATATATACACAGAATATCACTCATATATATATGTGTGTGGCTTCGAAGGGACATTAGAGCCATATATGGTTATAAGTGAAAACTTCATCTAAGTTTCTGGATGGGATGAAAGGACTCCACCAAATAAAAATAACAACAACAATAACAATATATATATATGTATTTGTATTACAAATGCACTCGTTTTATTCTTCATTTATGTATACAATTTTTATTTATTGTATGTACAATTTTGTATTTAACCTCGGATATCTGCCTTATGGGCCGACACAATAGGTGATTTATTTACATTGTAACATATCAATAATTAGTTGTTATCAATAGAGATTTATCAATAATTATTGTTTTACAAAAAGCTCTATAAATTTAGAAATACATAACTACCGTTTTGAATCTTTTAAAATACATTTAGAGCTATATATATAGTGTACATTTAATTTTGTTTATAAGTATAATACTATGAGAATGAGACATACATATCATCAATTGTAAAATAATAAATATTCAAGGAAGTTCCATAAATGTTATAATATGTAATCAGATATTATTTTGAGGTTTATAACTATATCTGAAGAGTATTATAATGTAAATAAATTCTGAAAGTTTCATATAGTTTAAATAATATATTTTATTCAAAAATCCCCTGTCGTGACGTCCCCTTAAATATAGTAAATCATATTTAATAGGTATTTATATATATATATATATATAAATATATATTATAATATTTTGCAAATAAATAAATAGGAAACTATAAGAAACCCGAAAAAAAATAATAATTATATATTGTAATATTTAATTATTGTTGAGTTGGTTATCCATAGAAATATGCATATACTTTCTTTCGTACATGTATTTTTTAATGAAAATATGAATTATTAATCTTTTTTAGAATAATTTCAAAATTCAGAACTGTTCCTCTAAATCACTGTAAATCGAGTAGAAATGTAATCAAGTGCAAGAATTAATTTAATAAAAATATGCACAGTATTTTAGTTGCAAGTGCGGTATTTATTTACACGGAGATAATATCTATTATATATAATATATCTTATATCTAATATATCTTATATATATTTATATATATATATATATATATATATATATATATATATATATATATATATATATATATATATATATATATACGTATACGTGCGGAAAGTATGTGACCCCTCATTTTACTTTTATATATATATATATATATGTATATCTATAGAGTGTATAATTGTAATTATAACAAATGCACACATATTCCAACATATCTTATTTGTATAGAGAGCCGAAATCGGGTATTACGCGATAATAATGAAAAACTAATATATATTAATAGTAATGTTGATTAATAATATTAAATTAATTATATTATTATTTTTATAAACGAATAAAAACCTGTATAGAATATCTTTAATATGTAATATTTCATATTTTTAATTAAAATATCGTATATTCATTATTGATAACTTATTTTGAACCGATTTAGTATCGATATACTTAATTTTAGTTTCGAACATGAATCGATACGATGAAATATGGGTTCGTTTGTAACACTAATATATGATATATAGTATACATATAATTATATATAATGTGTAAGTGATTGTTAGTAATTTCAGAAAAAGTATCGTTATTTTGTCATGTATAATTGTATATATAGATATACAATTATATTATACTATATATTATAAATATATTTGTACATATTATTAATTATTTTTATTTCTCTAATTTTAATTAGTAGAGATTATTATATTATATATTTATATAGATAATTATATTATATATTTATTATGATACTAAATATTTACATACTATTACCCAGCGATATCCATCACTATATTAAGTGAACATGTATGATAATATCCCTAATACATGGCCATACGTACAAGCATCCGTGGTTTGCAATCTATCACAATAACATGTGTACATATTAACTTACACATGCATATAACATATGATGTACCATAGCATGTTATGGTATGGTATACTACGGTATACATACACGTATATCAAGTGTATACATGTACATGTATTGCATGGCACTGCAATATCTTTATCAATTTATATGTATACTTTACGTAATATAATTTCGTAAAGTAACTTGGTAAAATATATATATTTTCGACTGCAGTCGATGACCGTCGTAATATTTAATTTAATTTAAATGTATTAAATAAAATTAAACTTATATGCATATATATATATATATATAATATAATTATAATTTAATCTAATATACTATACTATAAATATATATATATCATTTTATCCCATCCAAGAACTTAGATGAAGTTTTAACTTACAGCCATATGGAGACACATATGTGTCTCGAGATCTAATATACACTCGAAGCCGCTCTCATGTTAATGCATTCGTAGTTTTAACGAGAGCCGAACATTTATGTATACACAATTATAAAAGATCACTTCTATATATTATTTTAAGATCTATTTTAATGGTATGGATGAGGCTTAAGACTCGTTCAATTGAACCTACTGCTTATGTGTATTACGCTTTATCCAATTTAGCAACTTGTGCACAGACAGTTATGATGTATGTTATAATTTCAGTTATATATATATATATATATATATATATATATATATATATATATATATATTCATTTGTATGATACGTATAATACTAAGAGAATGGAGAATCTACACTTCACCAATTTAAATTAGTGAATATTTATTATTTTGCAATTGCAAAATAATTATTTTTTATTAATAATTATTTATTAATAAATATTCCAGAAATGTCCATAAATGTTATAATATATGTAATCAGGGAATATATTTTAGATTATTTGATACATCATTGTTGACACCAACTCGAACGCAATTATCAACTCTAATTATTATAGTTTTAAGTTTAACTATATTATTTAAATCTCTGTAAAAGGGGTTTTACACCTACTTATCAGAGTTAATAATTGAGTTAGAGTTGGTGTGAAACCCCTTTTATAGATAAGCATTTATTTTATTTTAAATATTGGATCTAAATATTAGAGTTAAACTTTAACCTCTAATTATTAGAGTTGATAATTGCGTTCGAATTGGTGTGAAACCCCTTTAATGGTATCATAATATAAATACATTCTCAAAGTATCATATAGTTTGATAGTGTAGTTATAAAGTATGGAGCTTCAAATGAATCATCTTAGTTTTAAATATATATAGGGGAAAGTAACTGAATACGGACAGTGCCCGAATACGGACATTCTCAGTATCTCAGAAACCATAAATCCTACAAAAAAATTTTCATGAATAAAATATTCATAATTATATATATAGTCTAAAAATATATTTTTTATTTTTTAATTATTCAAAATATTGCTGATATATCAAATAAACTATTTTTTTATTACATTTTTTAAATTTATGAAGACAAATGTCTACTAAAAACCTTCTCAAGAATATACAAATATATCGATATAAAATATAACACTATATTATTAAAAAATAAAGCATTATAAAAATTATATATTTAATTTCTATATTTGTTATCAAATATTCGTTAAGTTATAAGCATATATCTAGAGGTCATATAAGTTCCTAATACGGACACTCTAGATGTCTTAATACGTACACCCTATAATCAATCAGCGCGCAGCGTGTGAACTATTCTGATTTTCATAAAAATCGCGTGCGTTATAACATTAATACCACCAATAAAGCTAAATCTAAAATATTTATTATTTAGATACTTAAATTGTATTATTAATTATAAAATAATAAAAATAAATATATTATTCATAAAATTAATTATAAATAATGTAATTGTAATTTGTCTGATTAATTCATCAATAATATATAGTTTATCTAGTGGTATATAGGGTGTCCGTATTATAATACATGGTGTCCTTAATCGGACATGGGCACCGAATACGGACACCCCCGTTATCTATGGAATTAAAAGATTAAATAAAATTTTAAAATCACAATAACAATCTATAATCATAAAATATTAATATATTGTAATTTTTGAATACAAATAATGAGTCATACAATGTTAAGACCATTTATTGTTAAAGTGTACGTATTAGGTTACTTTCCCCTAATAGAAATATTATTGTTTTGAAAATTTTAATTTAATTTTAAAAATTGTATTTAAATATATAAATATATATAAATAAGTTATTTAAAAAATAATGAAGTAATAAAAATAGAAACAATAAAAATAAACATATTTATAAGGGTGCATGCAAATTGCACAAACCGCCAAATAAGCAGAATTAGCATTACAGACTTTATACTGCTTATTTATTTAACTTATAGTTAATTTAATACATTTTATCATTTACTAACTTACTTACATCTAATTTTTGATTTTTACATACTATTATTTATAATAAATAATATATTCATCTGTTTCTCCTAATACTTAATATATGTATGTATTAATTTACAACTGGCATCGTAGTAATATTTAATTTCAATTTTGATGAATTTATGTTAAAGGGAAAGTTAAATTAAAAGATAAAATTAATAGATATATATTTAGAATTTTGTTTATTTTCAGTATAAAATTAATAATAAAATATATAATTTAAAATATGGTATTGTATAATATATAATATATTTGCCTATACGTGTATATAAAAGCAATGGGTATATCCATATAAACTTATCTATAAGTATAGTGTTAGATTATATGGTTGTTATATTATAATATAAGTATTTTACATATAAATAAGTTGATATACATTTATATTTTTGAAAACATCGATTTATTAAACTGACTTATTAAAATGAATATTATTATTAATAATTTAAATATATATTATATTTTAATGTAATTATATATACATATATTATTGTTATTATTATTATTATTTTTATTATTATTATTATTATTATTATTATTATTATTATTATTATTATTATTATTATTATTATTATTATTATTATTATTATTATTATTTTTATTATTATTATTATTATTATTATTATTATTATTATTATTATTATTATTATTATTATTATTATTATTATTATTATTATTATTATTATTATTATTATTATTATTATTATTATTATTATTATTATTATTATTATTATTATTATTATTATTATTATTATTATTATTATTATCATATTTCGTTTTAATATAATTATATGTAATTTAGAAATTAATTATAGGAAATATATTCACAAAAACCGACTAAGAACTAAATATGTTTATTATATGTTTGCGGTAGGTGAATATATATATATATATATATATATATATATACTTTAACAGCAGTATACTTAATTATAAAATATTATATTTGTATTATAAATAAATATAAATAAAAATGTATTATGTTAATATAATATTACTCTCCCCACATCCATCGGTACTACACCATCAACTCCCAACTTCAAGAAACTACTGAAAACCTACCTATTTAATATGAAACATTAACTTAATATATATTTGGACGGCCGATTGCTTTATAAGCACAGTTCGCAGATCGAAAACCGAAAAATGTAAAATATAAATGTATGTAAATAACTTTTAAAAGTACTTATATATGTATTTATAAAATATAATCAATTTAATTTAACATTCCTAATATATTATATAAGTAATTATTATTAAAAATGTGTCAAACATAACTCACAAACTGTTTTCATAAGGGTCATATATCTATGTCACTAATATTCGAAATTATTGAATGCATTAGATCTATTAATAGTTTATCGACATCAATGTTTTACTATAGTAGCCTACAGTAGCCTATATATAGGCCACTATATACTATATATATATATATATATATATATATTGTTATTATTATTATTGTTATTTTTATATGGTGGAGTCCTTTCATCCCATGCAGGAACTTAGATGAAGTTTTCACTTATAACCATATGTGGCTCTAATGTCCCTTCGAAGCCGCTCTCATGTTAAGGCATCCATGGTTTTAACGAGAGCCGATCATTTATTTATACACAATTATATAAGATCACTTAATAAAATAATATTTTAAGACCCATTTTATAAAATTAATTAATGGTCAGGACGAGGGTCGAACCCGTGTCCTACTGCTTGTGTGTCTGACGCCTTAGCCACTGAGCCACACTGGCAGTTTCATATATATATATATATATATATATATATTACCTCTTTTATATAAGTATATCATAGTAATTCAATACTTTATGAATTATATCGATATAAGATTTATTGATTATACACTTTTGTTATATACATATATATATATATATATATATATATATATATATATATATATATGTATATATAGGTATTTAATTGAGATATATATTATAGAATAATTCGCAGGGTCGGATAATAATGTGATAAACGTAGAGCTAAACTAACATAACGTCGATAATGATATATATTAAGAAAATATTATATAAATATCATTATAATTTAATAGACATTTTTTTTTAATATTATTATATTATTATTATATATATATTATTATTATATATAATTATATATATATATATTTATTTTTATTTATTTATTTTAAATCAGACATGCATAACAGGGGTCCATAGAGTATACAATAATTAAGACAAACAACAATTAAACGAAAACGAAATCTAAAGTATTATCTAAATACAGATTTATACCATAAGGTAAATAGTTACGAAGGGCACACGAAATTATAATTATACAGTTGAACAATTAGCTAATTTCGAGAATTTCGTATCCGTTGATAAAGTGAATCATAATATTTACGAAATTTAATTATTAAATTATTAACATTATAATGTTGATTATATGATATATCATATAAAAACATCAATTACGCGCTATTTCGGCGCTTATATTTCATCACTATACGATAAGCGTTATTATATGCTACCTTATTTTTCGCATGTTGGTCCTATTCGATAACCAAATACTACTAAGGTAGATATTTGAATATATATATATATATATATATATATATATATATATATATATATATATATGTTAATATTATACATATATAATTCGTAGGTAAATTAAGTTAATATAATAACTTCATATAAATAATATATTATGTAATGTAAACCTTCCATTCCTTTTAGACCTCCCGAAGGTATCCAATTATTGACCGTGGCGTTGTTGCTCTGGGCATTGTTGTCATAATACGAGACTGTCGTATTGGCGGTATATTCGGACCCAGAATCCCCTACTAACACCGCCGTCGTAGCACCGGTATCCGTATCCGTTTGTTCAGACGATATCGAGTACATCGCTATCACTGCAGGGGGCAGCACTGGCGCATCATCACCTCGTCAAGTGGGCGTGTTATACCGCGTTAACATCTCGGTGGGCGTGTTTAGTACGCGGTCTCGATCTCCTATTGGTCGATCGTGTTGATTATTGTACTACGATGTACCCGCTACTGATGGTTATGCGTATCTTTATTGTTAACAATAATATTATTAAAGTAAATAATAACTGTATTATTCGGTATTATTCGTAGACGTATTATAATGAGTAATATCGCTGTATACAATATATAACCCTAATAGACCGTGGTAATACTAACGTCTGTACACGATTACGCGTGATATCGGCCATTTTGGGATAACTTTAGGCAATCATATTGATTATAAATATAATTAAGTGAATTGTTTTAAATCAGTGTACTACTTATTGTATTACTATATATATATATATATATATACATATATATATATATATATATATATATATATACTATAGTATGTATACACTACACTTTGTTAACATTATAGTATATATACTCTAAAGTATACTTTCAACTCGGTGTTAGGAGTTTACTAAATAACTACCTAATTTGCTCAGCAGACTAAGGCATTAGACCCACCGGTATTAGGAAGGGGGTTGGGGACGGGTGTTCAATACATACCCGGACCTATACAATATATTGTCTTACAATATATGTCTATACAATATATTTACCTATAGGTATAATGCTGATATTTAGAAGTGACCTATGTGTACGTAAACATGGTCGGATCTTGGTCAAACATAAAACTAACTCGAACATTTCACGTTTTTAATGTAAATTAGAGTCAATTGCTATATATAGCAATCATAAAAAGCATCTATAGACATTTTAGTAAAAAAAAAACGTCATCAAATTTTCAGGATATATCCTAATATATTATAATAGGATTAACTTAAATAATATATATATATATATATATATATATATATATATATATATATTATTATCAACTATATATAGTTATAATACTTAAAATTATTAATTGTATTTAATATTATTCTTATATTCACGTTTGAGCGTTTTTAAATACGGATTTCTTTGGTTAAATAAAATAATTATCATATATAAAATATTGACAATAATAATGAGTCGGTTAACATATATATAAATATATACATGTAGGGAATGTATACATATACATATACTTTTATTTATAACATATATGCTTATGACTATTCATACGTAGAGCTATATAGCTCTTATATAACTCATGATATATAATATAAAAAACGTAAATATGAGCTGTCACTAGATATTATATAAACAAACTATTTTCCCCTTTAAACTTAAAACATATTAAAGTGTAAAACTTTAAAACAGCGCGAGATAAAAAGAATAACTCATTTAATCACCGATATTAATAAGAAGTTTGAGGTTTTTCATATTATAATTATTTATATAAGTATACTTTATAAAGTTATTATATATAATCAATAGTTTATCATAATTTAATTATTAAATTATTATTAATTTAATATTATTTTAATAATTACCATGATTATCATAATTATTTTTCCAATATTTTAATATATATATATTTAAGTTATAACTTAAATGATACATATATATATACAATATATATATACACATTATTATTTAGTTAACTATTAATTATTGTTAACGATGTGTAATGAATTAACATATTTAACTCGTATACATATTATATTAATGTATTAAAATATATATCTTAATTTTAGTAGATAGATCAATAAGATGTATTATATTGTAGCTAGAATAAACTTATACCATTGTAAATAAAATATTTTGTATATATTTTCTATATATATGTATATATATATATATAAATAGATGCATTTTATGATCCTATTATATTTAAAATGTAATGTATAGGGTTCATGTCGTATATATAACATATATGTTTGTGTCGTGTATGCTTCCAATTGAAAAGTCTAGTAGCCAAATGACTACAGCTTAAAATCAATCAAAGCTGTACGCAGCTTTAATACACACACACAAAAGTGGCATTTATATGCGGTGATTAGAAGCGTGACATCCACGTAAACATGTAATAACGAGCGGGATAAGGGAACGAGAGAGGGGGAGAGGGATGAGGAGGCAGGGAGGACGAGGTGGTGGTGGATGATCCCCTACTAGGGTAGCCTTTACGACCTTAGAAGATCGCTAATTACCTTTAACGAATTAATTAGAGTCCACTGGGAATACGCTAATCTGGCAGGCTTATCGTATCCGGCAAGCGAGTTAAGGCGCCAGATCCACCAGCGTAAACAATAACAAACCACCTGTCACTCAAATACCGATTACGAATTCCTATAGGTATGTATATATGGTATACGGGAAGTATATTACGCCTAGTGCATCTCGGGCATTCCGTTATATTGCTAGTGTAAGCTTCATATAGATATACACATACGCATACATACACATAATCATACACATACATAGACATACATACACATACTTCCTGAACATACTCATACATATACATACTAATACATATATAATTAATCATAATGGAATTTCGTATTTATCCTTTGATATGAAATCTCTATATTATAATCTAGATGTATATTAGTGTATGTATAATAATATATTTGTGATTTAGCATTAATAAATGATGAAACGAAAAGAGAAATACAAATAGTAATAGATAAATTAACGTTAATTAATGTTAAATTAAAAGAAATATAGAGAATATAATAGTAATCTTCTGTACATAATAGTATACTATATACTATATACTATATACTATATATATATATATACTTTAATCATACACTATTGTAACATATTAATGTTATTTTTAAATAAATAACGTGTTGCCTAAACCTCTGTATAAATTATATACTCTTCAATATATTAAGTTTCGCTTAATTAGCTACAAAACCATCTGTATAACTACTATATATATCTATAGATATAATAGAATTATGTTATTAGTCACTAATACTCTATTATTAATCGAATATTCCAGAGGTTTCTCTTCTGCCTTCGACTGAACTCCGCGTATGTGTGGAGTACCACGTGGGTTAAACTATCTATTTGAACCCTACCTTCTAGTAGTATCTATCAGCGTTATTACATGTGATTCTATCCGTTACTATACTATATGCATATAGTCATACAATTCACTTAGCGATAGATTGCATATATTAAAATTTTAAATTTGTAAATACTATAAAAACTTTACACCTTTAAGTTTGCAATTTTCTAATTTTTCAATTATTCATATACATATTCGCAGCATTCCAAACAACTTTGATCCTTTAACTGATTATTTACATTATTTTAATGTAGTATTTAGTGTAATTGTTATAACTGAATCCTGGTTGGACTCGAATAGTAAACATATTTATTATTTAAAAAAGTATTCAACGTGGAGGTGTTTCTCTATTTATATTCATAATTCAATTACATTCAATAAATTAGATAATTTAAGTTTATCAATACTTGATGAATATGATAGGGTATCTTTAAGTTTGTCTATTGTAATACTAATATACTTTTTCTGGTATTTATAAATCACCTACATTTAATATAAATAAGTTATTTGATATAATATATAATAATTGTAATAACCTTTCGCATAAAAATATGTTTAGTGTAGGTGATTTAATATTAATTTACATTCACATTATAATAATATAACCAAGTATTTTATGAACACATTTTATTCTATGAATTGCATACCACTAATAACTAAATCTACTCATTTTTATTCTAATGGAAACTCACTTATAGATAATATTTTTACAAATTTTAACAAATATTTAATTTATAATGGTATTTTAATAACTGATATAAGTGACCACTTACCTATATTCTATATTTTGAATTTATTAAAAAATAAGACTAGGATAAACCGATTTTTAAATATATAATAAACCACTCTCAAAATAATATTATAAAACTAAATTTATCTTTAACAAAAGTTGACTGGACTGATATTTACTCATGTTCTAATATTAATATTGCTTTTAACCATAAAAATATTTTATCAAAAATTTTACAAAATTCTATATTATTTGTTGTCCTTTAAAAAAAAGTAAAAATATGCTCTATATAAATAATAAACCATGGACTACGAAATCACTACTAAAATGTATACATAAGAAAAATAAACTTTACAAAAAAACTATTATAAATTTAAACTTAGATATGGAATATAAAAATTGTTTAAATACAATTTTTTTTAAATGTGAAAAAAATTATTATTCTGGTAAATTAAAAACCAATAATATACATGGAGAAGTATAAATAATCTTATTAAGAATAAAGATAAAAACTCTATTACAATGAATAATAATAAATCTGATTATGAAAATTCAAATAATATTTACTTTTGTATTTATTTAAACTTTCTATTAATTAATACGGGTATATTTCCTGATATATTGAAAACTTCTAAGGTAATTGTTATATATAAGCAATATAATCGATGTGATTATTAAAATTATAGACCGATTTCTATTACATCACAATTCTCTAAAATTGTGGAGAAATTAATAAAAATAAGAATTTTAAATTTTTTGAACCAAAATAAAATTTTAAAAACGTGTCAATTTGGTTTCAGACAATCTACATCAACTTGTGATACACTTCTTGATTTCACTGGTTATTTACAAACCAATAATAATATAATTGTGCGGCAGTCTATATTGTTATTAAAAAGGTATTTGATTCACGGTAGATCATTCATTTTACTAGACATATTATATTTATATGGTTTTAGATGTTTAAGTGGTGATTTTATTAGGAGTTACTTAACTAAAAAGAAATCAATATGTTCATTTTAATTCATCTATATCTTCTACATTACCTATAAAATATGGTGTTCCGCAAGGTTCTGTGTTAGGACCTATATTATTATTATTTATTAATGATTTATCAAACATACAATATTCTTGTCATTTTAAATTTTTTGCAGATGATACAACTATTGCCTTCTCTACTACACATATTTCAGACCTTGACAATATTATTAATGACAATTTAGTTATTATTCATGAATGGCTATAGCCATATACATACATATATGTAATAACAGATAACAACTAAATATTGAAAAAACAAATTTTATATTATTTTACAGATCACAGATTAAACATAAAATATATATAAAAATGAATTATTTAATTATTAAACAATCTGACTATATTTTATTTGTTGGTATATTTATAGATAAAATCTCAACTTGAAAAAAAGGATAGATAATATTTAACCCAATCTTAATCGATGTATCTCTTTAATAAATAGATTAAAATCTAAAGTGAATAGAGAATACCTTCTGAATATATATATATATATATATATATATATATATATATATATATATATATATATATATATATATTACTATGGGGTAATAATTCGTCTTTTAGTAATATTCAATGTATTACTATATTAAAGAATATATATATAAGAGCAATTTATTATCTAAATAATAGAACAATTATTAACCATATTTATAAATATAAACTTATTCTCAAATTAAAAGATATTATCGATTTAAATATTTATAAATACATGTATACAGATTGGTATAATAATAACATACATCCACAAATTATTAAATTATTTAATACAAAAAGACAATGTATTTTCTAATGTCTTACTAATGAATTCGTTATTCCCAATATATCACGTTATTATAATAAATTCTGTATTGGTTTGAAAGGTCCTTTGATATCGAATTCACTATCTAGTAATATAAAAAACACTAACCCTTTGAAAAAAATGTTAAATGTTTAAAAAAAAAATCATTGGTAACTATTAAAGTTATTACTAGGATAGTATTACCTATATAGTATATAACCATATGCCATATGGTTATGGCATATGGTATATATTAATTTATTTATTTATTTTATATAAATTTAGTTTTAACAACTGATGAAAATTCAGTAATTGGAATATTTTATAATTTTAATGTTATTACAATATATATTATTTTTACAATATTTATATCTTTTAACAATTTTTATATGTTTTTAAATGTATTGTTGATTATTATTATTCTTATTATTATTTGATTATAATTGTATTACGAGTTAACTACTATTATTTCTTATCTATAGATTTTTAAAATGTAATTTCTTTAAAATGTATACATTTTATTTTCATTTTATTTATATTATTATTATTTTACATTACTATTTATTATTATTATTAATTTCTATTATTCTTTTATTATATATATTTTTTATCTATTATTTTAGAAAGTGTAAGGATTTCATGTTTTTGTGTTTTGGTTGTAACGTGCGGTTGTGTATTATATGCCGAGTAGTAAGCTTACTATTATACTAGTATACTGGTATTATTGTGGGGGGATCGTAATGGACTTGGCACATCCTTACTGATAGTTGGTAGCCTTATACCATTCATTCGTTGTGGTCGATTTATCAACTATTTGCACCTATAGAAACATGTTTCTTCTTTATTTGTACACATATCATATTATTTTTATTTGTATATTTTATTATAACTTTATTTTTACTTATATATTTAATATTTATGTGTATTATAACTATTTTTATATTTAAAATTTTAATTTTACTTTTCTTTTGAACTTTCTAATTTTATTTTACTCAATTTTTACTTTAATATGTTTATTTTTTTTCCATTCCTTTTGCTGACAGGTATACCTATATCTATAGATATATCGATAAGTTCAGTGATCTTCTATATCTACCTGGGTTCACTCTCATTTATTATGAAGAACCAATCTGATTAGTATTATTATTATTATTATTTTTAATGCAACGATACATGTACTAAATGCATGTAGTGCACACGTAGATCTAAGTTATACGATATAAATATGTGTGAATTGAGGGGGCGGTTCGAGTATTTGATAAATGATGGGGAGGTGGTCATTAATGGTCATAAATATATATTTAATTTACTTATGAAATTATTTTGATATAATTATATATTTAATATTACGAAGTCAACACATATTGTGTGTTGATGAGGGTATACCCCATAGGGCATGCTAACTCTCGTACCCCTCCCCGTGGAAACGATACTGTATTGTACAATGTATCGTAATCCCATGCGTCTTAAACCACCTCTGGTATTAACTCCCTCCATCCCTTAATCCACCTATACCTCTAGTACTACCTTAGCACACAATATGAACACCTATATCGCCACTCACATCGACATTCTAACATATTCGTTTTCACCACTTTGTACATATGTTTATCGTATTAATTACTAATTATAATAATAGCTGTTATTGTATGTTAACTTTACTATTACTTGCATACTATACGAATTGTATAATTAAGTAGTATTTAAACAAAAGTATATATCCATCTTAAATGTAACATTAAATGATGTATTTTACATTATATATAATGTATCAACCTAAGTAACCAATGTGAATTGTTATATATTTGACATAATACCAATGTTATATATATATATGCGATTCTAATGTATAAATTACTTTAAAATCCTAATTTGTCTCATGTGGTAATCCTCGCTCTCTACGAATTTTGTTTTTGATTGTTGTTCTTTTATTTAATCAAATATATAGTCGAAATAGGATATATAATCGAAAGTATGAAGTATAAATATTATCTAACGATAACATATATGTAACCTAGGTTAGCTATAGCCAGAGATGGGCACGATACTCGAAAAATGTATAATAGATACAATTACAATTACACACTTTTTTCTTATAATAGATACTACTACAATTACTTTAAAAAAAATCATAGTAGATACAATTAAAAATACATAATTTTCTTAGTAGATACAAATACATTATAATTATATACAATGTATACTTTTCTAAGGTTCACAAAATCTTCGCAAAATTGTGGTATATAGATATAAATTATATTTATATATATATATTCTTCGATATCGATTTGAAAGTACATATCAAGGAACATTAAGGAGGTATCCCACTACAATATTTTAACTTTAAAACTATTTTCTATAAAGTTAACTATAATTTTACTGTGAAACCCCCCTTACTTTCCGGTAACTTGCCTGAAATATAATAACTTTATATGGTATCCCATTACAACTTAATAGAAAATGGTTTTAAAGTTACAATATTTACCGGTAAGTTACCGGAAAATCTTGATGTGGGATACCCCCTTTAAAGTTACTATTTTTCCGGAAAGTTGCCGGAAAGTAAGAGGGTAACCCACTAAAATTGTAGTTAACTTTCTAGAAAATAACTTTCTAAAAATATTTCAGGACATTATTTCCGGAAATACTGCTAGTGAATGGGATACCTCCTTTAAAATGACATATTAAATATTTACTCCTTATAACGTGTTCTTCAATAGATGATATAGAATACATTTGTTGATATTTATTGACATTTAATGATGCCCATGATGAATATTTTAGTGTTTCCTACCAGCGTTTATTTCATCTGAAATTATACTATGAGCCATTACAGACTATAGACAAATATACATTATTACAATATACTATTTTTCAACTAAAAATAATCAGCGACCTTTACTTTCGAATGTTAAACATGAATATAGTAAATTATCAAATATACAAAAAATAAATTATTAATATATTATTAATTATTATTATTTAGAATTATCATATTTATTAAAATGATTTTATTTTTCTATATAATATATAATTTTGAATTATAAATCAATTATTATATAAAATATATTATCAAAATAATGTCTTTGTTTTCAATAAATGTATATAATGGTTTTTGAGAATACACCACTATACTTGATATATCATAATTTTTAACAATGAATTAATTTCAATATTTACAAAAGATATTTTATTAAAAAATATATATATAATTTTTATAATTATACTTGTCTGGGGTCGATGGCTCAGTGGGACAACCAAAAGCTAGTAAGCCAGAGGTCCCGGGTTCGACTCCAGGCAGTTCTTGAATTTCTCTTGTGTTTATAAAGAACTTAATAAACAATAAATCAAAACACAAGAAAAAAAATGTTACTATTTGTATTGTATTGTCCGGGGCCTCTCACAGTTATTTATAACATGTACAAGTCTATGACTTCTTGAGGGGTCCATTTGTATCCGCTATTTGTATTGTATTCAATATATATAAGAGATTTCAATAAATAAATATTATTATTATTATATATATATTAAAATTAATTTATAAAATGATATTATAAAATATTGATATAGAATAAATATAATGACTAAAGATTATATTATTAAATAAAATGTAACTGCTTAAATAATTGTCTTAGTAGATACGTATCGTAGATACTATTTATGACTAATAGATACGATTACAAATACTTTTTTAATTTGTATGATAGATACAAATACAAATACAAATGTATCTACGATACTGATTTTTTGCCTTAATAGATACTGTATCGGCGATACTGCCCAGCTCTGGCTATAGCTATACGTTAATAACTCAAAGAATAATAATACAAATTAAATAAATGAAAACGTTTTACAGTTACCGTAAAAATAAACAAATTAATAATCGAAAAAATAAATATAATATAGCGTAATAGTAATCGAAAATAGAAATAAAATACATTGCTTTATTAAATGGCATCGATACATTCAATTTATAATTTAACGATATAGAATTCTTCTTAACTTTGTAACTTATAACCTTTATTGCAATTAAAGAACCTGCATTTTAATTTCTACATTGGTACACGACATTATAGGACCCTTATACTTATATTTGTCGTACTTCTCCATTTGAGATATCTGAGTTATATATGAATGAATTGATAGGCAATACATATTACGGACCTATCAATTTACATTGTTTAATAGCTTATTAATAATAGATGGAAGTCTCCAATTACCAACCCATAAATGACTATTTGTAATAAATATTCATTATTCAATATATGTATTGGATATATTGTATTAAGGGTACTATTATGAAAATAAATAAGTTTTCAATTTTCAGTTTTGTTGTAATTTTATTGACATTATTAACAGGGGTGTTCTTATAGTTACTGAGATACGAGAAGGGGTCGATAATTGTAAAATTTCCTTACATCGTTAATACACAATACCTATATATATATATATATATATATATATATATATATAAAATACTAATAATAATTCACTATTTTTTAATATATCATTTCTACCTCAAATTTCTACCTCTATAGTATTTCGAAATCCGTACAAAACTCTCTTTTTATTTTACCATAGTTATGTATGAACATTAATATATTCATTAATTTTCTAGACTTAATTGTTAGATTATCCATAGTATAAAGTTATGTATCTATAGATTGCTGGGAATATATTTAATAATTAATAATTAAGGTACATTTATTTAAATACATTTATTTAACAGATATTACTGAGGAAAATGTGTTAACAATTTTTCTATAATTTACGTTAATTTTCAATTAAATTTCTATCAAATTATCATTGATAATATTTATATTTTAATTTTAAGAGAAATATTCTATATAAATAACTATATAGATATCATTTAATTTCTATATATAGAAAAAATGTTCTTTTAATAAATATTATAAATGGAATTTTAGGATAACCTTTAATTTCAATAGTATAGATTAATTTAATTGTTAGCTGGGTTGAGTAAGATATATCTTACTATAGACTCCATTTATCACCAGTATACATTGTATGATGTTTCGGCGCATAGTGTACTGTATATATTATTTAATAAAATAGAAATTATCATGTATCTATTTTGGCTACCATGAGAATTATGATGGTTGAAAATTAAATCACTATGTAAATATAGAATAATATGTCTTTATCACAAAGCTATTTATGAATTCGCTATTATACCTATCAGAAATTCTTATTATTATATCCAATACCGGCAATCGACGAGGAAATATATAATATTATTGAGAGTGCCAATATCAAAGTCAACGCATGATGTATGATACACCTTCCAAATATTAGAAGCCACGGGAGTTGTAAGATAAAATATAACACTATGGAATAAAGAGTGTAATGATGTAGTATTAGCAAAGCCCTTTGGTATTAGTCAATACACATAGAGAGAGTCTTTGTATAATAGGAATGAATATTCTTAAAGAGTTTGAGTATGTTAGGTTAGGTAATCATAGAAAAGGAGCTGGGATTGACAGGATTGCCCATCAACAATGGATAATGATGGCTCGACAGTAGTGGTAGGTTATAGGATATATGGGCGAGTCGAGATAATATAGAACTATTCTGTAGATAAGAATGCGTCTTTAGGAATAGATAATGTAAATATTAGAGGTAAGGTAAAGGACGTAATTGAGAAATATAATGGAGTATTTCATGAGAAAGGCTAGAGTATAGGATTATCAATAGGGACTCATAGAATTATGACGTATTATGTACCAGTTGAACAACCGTATAGAAGAATAGATATGGCCTTAGTATGAACGGTTAAGTCAAAAATAGATGAATGAATAGAAGAAGGGATCATATATGATACTATAGTAAAGGCGCGTAGTGAATATGCAAGTCCGTTAGTTGTAGTAAGTAATGGATAGGATGATATCGATGATTATGTGTCGATTATAGGAAAATAAATAGAAATACAATAAGGATCCTATACCACGTATCGCTGATTCCTTAGAAGATGATTCCTTAGAAGATGATTCCATAGAAGATGATTCCTTAGAAGCATTAGGCAGTGCAAAACATGTTCGTATATAGATATTAAGGCGGCGTATAATCAGATTAGAGTAGATAATATAGATAAACATAAGACAGAGTTCAGCTCTCCATGGGGACTGTTCGAGTTTAGACGAATGGCAACTGGATTGATATATGAACCGGCAACTTTCCTACGAATGATGAGTAATCTATTTAGGGAATAGATGTTTGAATCAGTCGTATGCCATTTAGATGATATATTGGTTTTCTCAACGACAGTTGAATCACGCATAGAACATGCTAAGTAAGTTAGAGAGAGAGATCATAACTTAAGTTATGAATAATTTAAATAAGAAATTTATCGGAGTATTTTTTATTAAATACTACTATTCTCATTAAGTACGGTACTTAATTTTGAACTTTCGTACATATTCGAATCTTCTTTATCAGCAGTTACTTTTGTAGTATAGACGGTGAAGAGTTTCACGAACATAATAATGATCAGAATCAGTAAAGGAGTACAGGATAATAATATTATTAAATGAGTCATATTATAATTGTCATTATCTTGTATCTCTTTATCTGTAAATTATATACATTTATTAATAATTAAATAAATACATTTAAATAACATCAAATATATATTATAATAGAATTATTTCAACAATAGTTTATGTTATGTATAGGATGATAATTTATTAGTATATTTCTCTCGTAGTTATTTATTAAGTATGGAGAAAGTATACCTCGTTTGAGTTATCTAGAGATGGTTCCAGAAGCTATTGTAAAGGTCATTACTTTCTTTTAATAAATCAAAAAGAGTAGTTGAAATATTTGTTGTTAAGATGAATGGAATCGGATTATTTTGAGAACCAAATTTCATCACTAATATATACTATTTTATATCATATTTATTGAGATGAACATTTTCGTTTTACTTTCGTATACATTACTCTCGTTTATAATCGGTGGTATATTGTTACATATATGTATATTATATAAAATAGATTTAGTATTAGAGTAGTAAGTATATTATATATTTTAAGTATTTTGTCAGAGAAATATTCCGCGAAGTTTTACAAATATTTCATCAGTGATTTAGAAATGCATCCATGTAGGCAATCAATTATCTTATAGAGCTTTTCATAATAATTTCTAACGTCGGTAATTTTATTTTGTTAGTAGTTGGATTTAGAAATACACATATCATTCATTACTTGTTATCGTATAACATTAAAGGTATTATAGTTATATATGGATTGTAGTTTTCTAAAAAGTAAACTAGATGAAGCTAGATAAGAAGTACATTATCATAGATAATACTGTTTAAAGATGTATTATTAAATTCAATTAATTTTGTAACGGTTTTAAATAATTTATGATAATTATAACTACAATGCATATTTTTATATGAAAAGTATTTGATTTCTTTGGGTTGCTTTAAATTATTTCGTAGAAGTAGATAATTTAGCTTTAAAGCAAAGTTAAAGCTTTTTTAAACGAAATAGAAACGACATTAATATTAAGATATTATATCATATTATATGTTTAATATTTTATAAAATAGTATATTATATTTATTAAGAATAATATTGCGCAATCATCAATTTTATAAGAATACTAGAATTGAATATAATTTATATTAACCAGATTCAGTTTCTTCAGTAGTAGATTTGGTTTTCTCTTCCGTACCTATTATAATATGTGTTATATCATTAATTCAAATCAACACGCGCTTTATTTGTTTTCGCTATTTGATGCATATTTATATTATAATGTCAGATTACACACGTGTCACACATTACACATGTGTCACACATTACACACGTGTCACACATTACACACGTGTCACACATTACACATGTGTCACAAATTACACACGTGTCACACATTACACACGTGTCACACATTACACATGTGTCACACATTACACACGTGTCACACATTACACACGTGTCACACATTACACATGTGTCACAAATTACACACGTGTCACACATTACACACGTGTCACACATTACACATGTGTCACACATTACACACGTGTCACACATTACACACGTGTCACACATTACACATGTGTCACACATTACACATGTGTCACACATTACACATGTGTCACAAATTACACACGTGTCACACATTACACATGTGTCACACATTACACATGTGTCACACATTACACACGTGTCACACATTACACATGTGTCACACATTACACACGTGTCACACATTACACATGTGTCACACATTACACACGTGATTACTCACATGACATGCAGGTCAACACCACGATCGATACTTTAATATTAACGGGGTAAGAGGTATACCGCGATATACCGCGATATACAGCGATATACCGCGATATATTGTGTTATTTTATCGTACTTGATTTAAAATTTGCGACATCGGGAAATATTCTATGTGGTAGAGAATTGGACAATAGGATAGTTAAAATAGTGGTTCTTCATTATGTGTAGGTGAATAGAGTATTAACTAAAAACAGCGTTTGCATTCTAATAGTATTTAATATCTAAAATGTTATTATCCTATTCCGAAGCGATATATATAGTAGCGTGTCATATTTTATAATCACCATTTCCTATGTATACGTTCCGATTTCATAAGACATATTTGTCGGTTATTTTGTAATTGAGTCTTCTACTAAATAGATATAATATTTTTAAATAACTAGACCATTAATAATATTTATTTTAAAATTATTAGCCTGCATAGTAATATTTATTTTTAAATAACTAGACTACCTATTAAATATAGCTAACTTACCTAGTTATCTTAGACCAAATATAAATGACTATTATTTATGAATAAATGACTATGTGATTTTTCTGAGTTATAACTCGTAGAACTTTTCTCCTTCTTCATCTAGATATTCAAAAGTCGGTGTAAATGTATTTATAGATTTCTAATATATACTGTATTTGCTTCTGTATTAGTAGGGATATTACTTTACTCTATACCATATACTTATTGATTATATAGTAGGTTACTTCTCTATAGTTTAAACATTGTGTTAGTAGTAGTATTATTTACGTAGTCACACATTCAAATTTTAAATAAATTGTTCGGAAATGAGATATAAAGTTATGGCGACATCCGTAAAAAAAAATAAATATAATAAAATATCAATACAAATAAATTATTTGGAAATGTGTTAGAATGTGGTAAAGTGCAGTTCGTGAAGTAAGTTAGTCTAGTTAAAGTGAGTATCTATTTATACTATTTTTATATTTGTTAAGTGTTTTTCATTATTTATAGTCACGAGAGATTATTCCAATTAGATGAGTAGTTTGTCGATTGATTGTATTTTAAAGTATATTTAATGCCATCTAGTTGTTTCTTTATAATATTTAAATTAATTTTATTCTTTGTATGAAGGAAATTTAGTAGGTAAATCAGTATGTATAATATTAAGTTTTTGTAAATGGATTTATGTTTAAAGGAAATCCAGATTAGTTTTATTAGGTATTATGATGTATGTGTTTGTTTTGGAAATTTAAAAATAAGTATTTGACTACAAACTAACTACTCGACATCAAATAATATTAAAGAAATAAAAACTAGAATCGATTATAACGATGAAGATTTTCACGAGGTACATAGTAACACCCATGATGGGTATACCACATCACTTCTGAGTATGTTTATGTGTTAACGTAGTAATTATATTCGATGCTGTTTTAATGTATTAATATATTTTGATGTACATTATGTCGCTCTGTTCTCCGAGTGTAAACCTTAGAGTTGAGCGTTAATTGTTTATCCGGGGTATAGATGATCCGATATGATAATATTACTGATTTATTGCTGTTTTATGGTCAACTATATGGTTGCAATATATAGTCGGAAGTATAAGTATCATAATAACATATAGGCTAACGATAACGTAAGTTATTTATATAAACAAAAATAATACGAAATATAAAATTAAAGAAATAAAACGTTTTTCAGTTCGCGTAGATATTTTATTAATATAGGGTAGCTATATAATACATTATATAATATTTGTCTGCATGTAAATACATTACAAAATTTGTATTAACTCAATTATAAATATTTTAAAATGTTAAATATACATATTAACACAATATTTATAGATATTATTGACATATATTAGTCATAGTATATTAGTAAAAGAGTTATATTTGTATTTATTTAATAATATTTATTATGTTTTAGTATATCTACTATTTTTTTGTTTAAATAGGTTTTTTTTCCTCTAGTAATACAATTTTATATTTATCATTCTTTATTTTAACTATTCTATATGTTTTATTATTTCTACAAGGTATTATTATTTATAATATTGCAATTATTAAGAATATATATATATATATATATATATATATATATAATATATGATCCTAAATATTTATTTTATTTTATATTCGATATTCGGGTTCCACATGAACTTATATCATATTTCTTTCTTTAATGTTTTATTATGTGTATCATGTATTAATTTTTTTTATTGATTAAATAATAATCGAACCTATCAAAAATATGCTGAGAACATTCAGGGGAGAAAAAACATAAAACTGATTATTAATATAACCATTATTTCTAGCTTGTTGGTGAGAAATGATAAATTTGATGTAATTTATGTGTAAATTATGTAAATATACATGTTTAACTATATTACATTATTTATGAATTAAGTAGTAGGTAAAATTAAAAATTAAAAATACCTACAATTAAAGTAATACAAATATAAATATGTATATATGTATATATATATATACGTGTTTTTACTAACAATTTAATATTTCGAATGTAGGACAATATACAGACTTTTCAAGAAAACAACTCAAACTCAATGTTTTAATAGTTCTTTTATCATTAATGATGTCGGTGTAATTATAGTTAGTGCATATTTCATATGGCTTTGTAATTATTGATATAACATATTTCAATTCTCTTATCCAATGCATGCTACAGTTACAATTTAATTTATTGTGATAAATTAGGAGTGATAAATTTTGTTTCTGTTTAAGAATTGGTGAATTATCTAAATAATAACCAAAATTATCTTCTTTTAATATAGTTAATTCATTGTTTTGTAAATATAGAAAACGAAGATGAGGAAAATTTTTAAAATTTAAGTTAAAATATTTTAATATATTGTTTTGTAGGTCAAGAAAATATAATTTAGTATTATTCTTAAATTGTGATTTTTCAATAATGGTTAATTTATTAGAAGACAAATCTATAAATTGTAAATGCATCAAACTTGCAAATACATTAATATTTAATTCAAAAATAGTATTACCAGGTACACTTACGGAAATTAATTTACTATTCTCTACGACAAAACTTTGAGGATCTAACGTATTCAACTTCATATGTTCACACATATAATGTGTTGTATTTTTATGAAATATTTCTCTTTTTAAAGTTGCATTCTGTACATCTATGTCACTACATTCTAAGTGTATATGCTGTAATGGGTTAGTTATATAGGATTATTATATAAAGTATATTTTATAGCATACTATATAGAATATAAATATTAATTACACTATATATGGCTCAAGTTGGTATATATATAATAATATTTATTATTTTAGAAGAATTGATATTTTTTTTTCGGTTAATTTACAATTATAATTATAAAATGTGTTAATCCAAAGGGCTTCAAAGTAATATACTATAAGTTCTATTGTTATCGCCCATATAATAGTATACATATGACTCGTATAAGAATACTATCTAATACATTATTATAGGGGTACCTATTAAACATGTTTGTAACGTTAAGTTTGATAAGCTTTCCCAGAATATATATCACTGAATTGAACGATTTAATAGCTTTAACTTTGACTGAAATGCATTACTTAATCACAAGATTTCTAATAATGGTCAATTTTATTAATATAATACAATTTTAGAAATTCAAAAACGTAGAACTAATTACTAACATTTTAGTAATTTTAAAGTAACTTTAAAGGGCTTTAATTATAAAATATCCGATTTGTATAACATATTAATTCGAATTATTTTTTTCTAATTATAGATATTGATAACTTAATTAAAAATACAATGATATCAATAATACACTTATTATAATCATATAGTATACTGCTACTATATTAACCATGTGGTACAGTTTAAATACGTCATGTTCTCTTATCAATATTCTTACCAATAGAACAAATAAACGTAACATATTCTATGTAATCAAAATACGTGTTAAGTTTTATTACATCGTATTGAGGTATATTTGTTAGTAAAATAATTAGATTATGATGATTAGCTGTATTATTAATCTATTCTACTTTATTATATATTTTATTTCATCTTCTATAATATAATGACTTTTTTATCTTCAATGAAATTATAAAATAAATCCTTAGTTATGCCACATTGTTATAGTTATACTATAGATAAGTAACACTCTATATTACTACTCTATTAGTACTTATGTATCTTATAGCATCAAATGTATCTTATATAATCATATATTATATATATATATATATAATAAATAGGTAATAATTATTACATACCAAATATAATAACACACCAAATATTATAGCCAATGGTTTTAATAATATTTGTATTGAAACTATTAAAAATATAAATACACATATCCTATAGACAATATTTGAAAAGAAAAAAATATGTAATAATAAACAATCTAAACGTCTTTAGATGTTAACAATTTAAACATGAATAATATAAAATAGCTATTTCCTATATCGTTGAACCGCTTAGATATATATATATATATATATATATATATATATATATATATATATATATATATATAATAAGTGTATTGATCAATGAATATTTCCCCAGTTAATGAAAATTGCACTAATTAAATCATTTAATGAATTTATTATTCATAAAATGCAATATAATATCACCATCGTAATTTGGTTATCAGAATATACCACTGTTGTTGCTATGACGACATTAAATATAGGTCTAATTTTAAAAAAATAGAAAAATTAAAACAAATACAATATTCTTAGATCTTTCAAAAGCAAGATAAAATAAATTATGTTATATTCTACTACTACTACTACTACTACTACTACTACTACTACTACTACTACTACTACTACTACTACTACTACTACTACTACTACTACTACTACTACTACTACTACTACTACTACTACTACTACTACTACTACTACTACTACTACTACTACTACTACTACTACTACTACTACTACTACTACTACTACTACTACTACTACTACTACTACTACTACTACTACTACTACTACTACTACTACTACTACTACTACTACTACTACTACTACTACTACTACTACTACTACTACTACTACTACTACTACTACTACTACTACTACTACTACTACTACTACTACTACTACTACTACTACTACTACTACTACTACTACTACTACTACTACTACTACTACTACTACTACTACTACTAATACTGCTACTACTACTACTACTACTACTACTACTACTAACTGAAATTAAATTATATTGTATAAATTCAATTTATTAAATTTAGGTTTTTCAATAGACAATTTAGTTGTAAGTGGTGCTGGATATTACAAGCGTAATTAGCTGTTATATTGATTAAATGTATATAATTACCTATGTATCTATGATGAAGTAACTACTTCATTAGTATTAATAATTGCATAGTAAAAATATGTATTATAGGTATTAATATGTATTAATATACATATAATATAATATTTATTATGAACTTTCATTATCTCGAGAGTCTCGAGATAATGAATTTTACGATTTGATTATCTCAAGATAATGAATTTTATGATTTGAATATCACGAGATAATGAAAAATGAACAACATTTAAATCACTACTGTTCACTGAACACTGTTTACTTGGGCATATCGATACAAGAAGTACAGTAGAATAAGAATACTACAATAAAACATGTTGTTCGGATCATTTTATATATATATGTAGTGTATATATACAAGTATACTTATATACCAGTATGGTATAGTATATATATAAATATACTAATAAATAATTATAATTATTATAATTATATATATATATATATATACTTAGAAATAATTATAATTGTATTGTATTTAGTATGATAAATTATATTATAGTAACCGTACTATCTTTATTTTTAGGGTAAACAAGATCGCTATCATTTATCGAAGTAGTATTATCTACTATTATTTCACCGTGTATTAAAGTATATCGTAAAGCCAGCATTATTACATTAAATATAAGCATTCCGTTAAATATTGAATATAAAAATGAACTTGTTATTTAGTTATTTAATTATAATAAATATAAAATATTTCATTTAACAATAATAACTTAACAATTTTAATTCTTAACTGTACAACTGTTAAGGGGAGGTCTCAGCGCTCGCGAATTAAATTAAATGAATTAAATTAATATATTCAGTGATTTTAAATTTAACAAATTAATACCCACAAATAAACATTTATTTATAAGTGAACATATCCACGCTTTACATAGGTAAATATGCTGAAAATATGCATGTAACATGTTTAAACTTATATAAATATTAATAAGTATAAATTGAATAACTAATGTTAATATTTAAAAATACTTTTTTTTAAATCGCTAGTTGTTTATCATCCTTATTAGGAAATACGTTCATAAATTATCATTATAAGTGATATTTAGAACAAACTCAGTACTCCTGAATATATGTTATATACTCAGTATAGAATCAGTGATGGATATATTGAATAGATAAGTGTAGTTAATCTTAGAAAATATTTCTATATTCTTTGATATCATGAATATGTGTGATAGACGTAGATTTATGGATTTCAAATAAAAATCTATGGTGAAATTGCGCGGTCATTTAATAATGAGACTTTAGAGAGACACTATTTTACAAGTAGTGTTTTCTAAGTGTTACCTACGTTATAAGTGTATTACTGTATTAATACCGAAAGTAACTATTGTTCGTATAATTACATCCATAGAAATATATATTGATTGATTGATAATTTATTTAAGCAAATATATTAATATATATATAGTCGAAAATATAAACTATACATATTTTCTAACAATGACATATGTTATTGAAATAATAAAAGAATAATACTAAATTAAAAATTGTTGAAATTGAAACGTTTTAAACTTATAACTGTATACCATATAAATAAATAAAACATACTGGAAAATATTAATAAAATAGAGCGTAAAAATAATTAAATAAAGAAAATAGATAAAGTATTCATTGATTATCAAATATATAGTTGAAATATATAATCGAAAGTATATGAACAAAAATAAGTATAATTACCGATATTAATATGTCAGGAAACTGTGTTAGAAAAGAAAAAAGATGGTTAGTGACGGGTATACCCGTGAGGATCCTATAGCATCAATACGTTATGATGAAGACAATATTCAACGGGTCCAACTAGTAGATAAAACATTACGCTTTATGGCTTGTTTTGGTGGATATATCTTAGGAGGTGGTTACAGATTGTAGTTAGGGGATTACTTAGAAGTTGTAATGTATATAATAAATAAGGCAATAATAATCTCAATATTATCCATGTCGTCAGTGGAAACATGCATGTATATACAGGCCCGTAGCCAGAAATGTATACCAGGGGGGGGCAAGGCCTCATGAAAATGTAAGACTAAAAATGAAATACAAAATTGGTATACTAGTAATAATATCACTACTAGTAATTTACTCTATTACTTTGATTGACGCACAATGTGAATTACTCAGGGTATAATTAAACAATAAATAAAAATACACTGTGTGTATATTATACACTATATAAACATAACTTTATATGCATATAATAAAATAAAATAAAATCAGTAGGAAGGTGAAAGGTAATGTATATAATAATAACATCAGTAGATAAGTCTACTGAATACTAGCGAGTTAATTAAACATTTAGTCATGTCAAAGGTAAGCTTATAACGAGATTTTCTAATATTATATAGAAATAGTTATCAGTGCGTATCATATTATTAATGTGTGGAGATTAGTCTAGTTGAGAGGTTATAGTGAAATCGAGGATAGTTATAGATTGAGAAGTTGGAAGAGTATGATAAATTTAGTAGAAAAATAATAGTGATTGATAGAGGATCATCGAGAACTGTGTCTTGAGAATTTGATAGTATTAGTTTAATCACATATGATTTAAATATATTTAAGGAAATGACGTTATGAGAGAACCAATGAGTGAGATAAGTAATACACTTAAACATATATGTTTAGATATTTGAATCAGACCAGAATTACTAGAACTAGAAAATGGCTATATTTCAAAAGTTCATCGGCACAAAGATGATAGTTAATATTAGGATATTTATGAAAAATTTATTTTATAGGAAGAATATAAATAATGAAAAACATAATATATTGGGGCTCTATAGGGCTTAAAACAAGGAATTTTGGAACACCATGTATGTTAAAATAAGGAGGAGATAACAATGAGTTAATCTTCACCGAAGATGTTCTAGATGAAACAAAATACATAAACCAACTGTGGACGTGACCGTATATACCAATTTAATTAAGTCCAATAGAAAGAATATTGTCATCGAGAGTATCAAAAGTACTAGATAAGTATATTAGTACGATATAGCATGGGGCTTTATTATCAAGATATATAAGCATATAATTAATGATTAAAGTAAGGGTAGTGTCGGTACTATGACGAGGAATATGAGCACTTTGATAATTATCAGCAATAGCATTGGATATACTGTAATTAATAAGTTGAGTGGACACAACTCGTTCTGAGGTCTTGGATAATTATGATAACTGGGATATTGGACGATAACTTGATAAATTAGATTGGTCAATGTTGTTTTTTTTTAAATCGGAATAATCTATGAATATTTCATTGAGTGTGGAACAATATATGATATAATATATCTATGAATGATTTCAGCGATAAGTCCACTAACATATGGTGATAATGAACGAAGTAGATTGAGTGGAATAGGATCAAAGGGGAATATTCCCTTGTGATGATATGATATCAGTGCACTGATAGTCAATCAACAGTTGGATCTTTATTACGCGATTCATAGAATAAATCACATGATTGGGACCATTTATCAAACCATTTTCTTTTCCCATTTCGGAATTCTAATTGTAACCACTTACTGTGAAAGTACTATAATCTACAAATGGATATAAATTAAATTTGCTTTATTTTGTATATATATATACATATTATCTGTTAATCTTCGTATTTTATTTCCAAAAGATGTTCCGGGTGCTCTACCACTTGCACATTTAGGACAAACATTTCCGAGATAAGATGGACGATCATTTGAATTTATTTTTTCATATTTTGTAGTGTTATTGTTTGGATATTTTATTCTATTACTGCTATTCTGTGATATATTAATTTGTCTGCTCCTATTTTAGTTAGAAAACCAAATAATTGTTTGTTGTTTGCTATTTATAGGATACTTATTAATTAATTACAATTAAATTATTAAAATTTATTTTTAATATTTACCATAAATTTAGAAAATATTTTATAAAACCATAAATACTGAATTGGATTCTCACTATAATGTAAAATACATACATTCTAATAAATAAATATAATATAAATAAAATATAAATATAATTGAATATCTAGTAAATCTATATGAAAAAATGTGGAACAAGCTTTAGGGGCCTACATAATATCAGGGGGGGCCTTGCCCCCGCAGGCCCCCCCCCCCCGCCCGTGGCTACGGTCCTGTGTGTATACATATAAGCGTGTACGCTCTGTTTTATATTTGACTGATTTACATTCATAATTAGTGATGATATGTATGTGTGTGTATATGTGTGTATACATATATTCTATGAATGTTTGTTAATGTACATACGTGCTTTTATGTAAAACTAAATACTACCTATCGATATACCGTAAGGGTGTGTTTACACGGTAAAAAGTGTGCCCGAAGTGTGCCCGAAAAACGGCACACTTTTGGGCATACTTTAATTGGACACACTTTTGTGTTTACACGGCATATAAAAAGGGCATACTTTTTTTGGATACTCTATTTACCCATATGTTTAGTATTACAATAACAATGAGGATAACTTAAAATAAATACATTCAAAAAAATTTAAAATTTAATATCAAATACAATTTATATTTATAAATATGGATCGAGATGAGATGATTATGCACATTAATTTCTTGCAAACACACCTAATAGTAATGCACAATTATGACATTATATTACAACATTATTTATAATTCATTTCTACCTGTATAGAACATTTGCACAATACATTTTTGTTAACAAAAGTTATGATCAAAAATGTTCAAACAAAATTGGTAAAAATTGTACATGGTGTAGATAGGAATTGTGCAAGTTTTATTAAAATTTATTTATAATACATATTAGTCCATAACTCATTAAATAATGAATATTTGTAAATGAAATTAACAGATTATTTTAATATACTTATGTACTACTTCATTTATTTATTATTAAAAATAAAATAATATTAAACACATTTCAATACTTTATTTTAACCATCAAGTTCATATATATAAAATTTATTTTAACATAAGTACTAACCTATATATATATATATATATATAAATAAAATAAAATATATATTCAATACAATATTACAATTCATATGGAAAATATTCAATAATAGAATCTTTTTTTCTTTCTCTTTTCTTTAGTCATCTTGATATTGAAGATGTATCACTTATAATCCAGCTATAAAACAATAATAAATTAATGACAGATACATGTAAATTTAATTTAAAATTAAATATACTAAACTTGTATCAATTCTGCTTTATCACTTTTCTTTAGTTGTCAAGATACACCAATGCTTTAAACCTCTTTGCTATAAAACATTCAAAAATTAATTATTTTATGAATAAAACTAATATAAATATATCATATATTATATGTATTCAAATACATTTTAAAAATTAATATTTATTTAATTAACCACGTAAAATATTAAAATTGTAATATTTATAAGTAATAACATAAGTTTATTATATCATATAAATTGAAATCATGAAAAGTAGAATTTAAAAAACCACGATAACATTTTAAATTGTAACATTTAACACCATAAGTTTATTATATCATGTAAATTAGTACATATAAATTATAATATAACTAACTATTTATTAAATATATAAATATATTATAAAATAATTATATAAGCTGGTATACAGCTATAAAATTGAAATCATAAAAAGTAGTATTAAAAAACCACGATAACATTTTAAATTGTAACATTTATCACCATAAGTTTATTATATCATATAAATTATAATAAATTAGTACATATAAATTATAATATAACTAACTATTTATTAAATATATAAATATATTATAAAATAATTATATAAGCAGGTATACAGCTATAAAATTGAAATCATAAAAAGTAGTATTAAAAAACCACGATAACATTTTAAATTGTAACATTTAACACCATAAGTTTATTATATCATGTAAATTAGTACATATAAATTATAATATAACTAACTATTTATTAAATATATAAATATATTATAAAATAATTATATAAGCTGGTATACAGCTATAAAATTGAAATCATGAAAAGTAGAATTTTAAAAACCACGATAACATTTTAAATTGTAACATTTAACACCATAAGTTTATTATATCATATAAATTATAATAAATTAATACATATAAATTATAATATAACAAACTATTTATTAAATATATAAATATATTATAAAATAATTATATAAGCTGGTATACAGCTATAAAATTGAAATCATGAAAAGTAGAATTTTAAAAACCACGATTACATTTTAAATTGTAACATTTATCACCATAAGTTTATTATATCATATAAATTATAATAAATCAGTACATATAAATTATAATATAACTAACTATTTATTAAATATATAAATATATTATAAAATAATTATATAAGCTGGTATAAAGCTATATATATTAAATAATTTAATAAATATTTTTGTAAATTATAAATATTTCATAATATATATAATATATATATATATATATATATATATAAAACGGTTTAAACTGGAGTTTAAATATAATTATAGGGATTTATGTATTATATAAAAATATAATATATGTTATGTTAAAACAATTAAATTAATAAATATACTTTATGTTGTATTTGTGTATTTCTTTCTTTAAAGAAATATATAAATTTTAATATTTATTCATTATATTCCTACCTATATCCCAATATTTATTTAAACTAATTTACAATGTAAAAACTAGTTTTATAATAGTATTATAATAATTATTGTGTAATGTATTGTAGTTTCTATAAGTATTTAATTAACAACGATCGAAATAATCGTTAACGCACGATTATAAAAGTTTTATAATATAAAACTACTACTTTTTGTTGTAATTTTCTCTACTTCATCAAAATATTGAAATAAAATGTTGTAACAACTATTATAATTAGATTAATTACAAACTAGGATTGTTATCAACAATTAGTATTATTATTATTATTATTAATATTAATTCAAATCAGTTAAATAAATGATGTATATATTCGTAATATTCGTAATATATTTGTAATATTTTATTATTATATTAATTATACGCGAATCACTTCACAAATGCGTGATAGAATATTATATATAAATTATAGTTCATATATAATTATTACTTCACTGGTTAGGTTTCAATATTAATAGTTTGATAAATTATAGTTAATATATATTTATTAAATCAATCACGAAGCTTTATAATTAATACAAAATAATACTAACTATTTTAAATTCGCCGTTTAATGTTAATCCATTTATATTTCGGCGAATTTGTTCGCTATTTCTTTGCCATCATTTTTTGTCATGACGAGATCTGATATAGTAGCTATTTTAGCTTTTTATTATCAAATAACCCTATATTCATCTATATTCAGATCCCGCCATGTTTCTACTAACAAATTTATTCTGTTAATTTTAAATGTTTACTAAATATTATAGTATAATCATTGGTGAATGTACTTATTTATTATA
>OZ025241.1:59977016-60054516 GCA_964019155.1 Osedax fenrisi | reverse complement strand
TATATATATATATATATATATATATATATATATATATATATATATAAATATATATATATATATATAGTAGTGATGATATATTTAGTGACTGCTATATTTAATGTTATACTGATTCAAATATTGTCCGGATCAATAAAAATTGTCTCAATTTAATATTTAGAAATTATATTATATGGTGTGTATCAACTAATGATCGGCTATCGTTGAACCATAATACCTTAAGAATAACATTAACATGAGAACGGCTTCGAAGATAAATTAGAGCCATATCATATGGCCCATATTGTTATAAGTGAAAACATCATTCAAGTTCTAGTTGGGATGAATGGCTTTACCAAAATAAAACAAACAAACAACAACATACATATATATATATATATATATATATATATATATATATATATATATATGTGTGTGTGTGATAATTAATGTATAATACAAAGTGTAAAGTAACCTGTTCGGTGTGCGATCAGCGGAACTCGATACTGCGAGGTAGGCATTACATCGCGAGCCGATGACTCATCCTTGATTAGCGTATCGGCGGTGACGTCATCGACTCCCTGTCAGTACACGGGCACCGTTAGTGTGTGTGTGCGCGTGTGTGTATTAATGCGCGGTGTACGCATACTAATACAGTCGCGCTATATTTTCAAAGAGAACCGACATTAAAACGGGTCCGGTTAGTTACGAATAATAAATTCTCGGATCGGGTAAATTATTTAAAAGTATCGCATCCTATCACTATCGGATCTACCGTTTACATCTTTAGTTTCTATGTTGAGCAAATACTGTATTTATCGCACATATAGATAATCTATACGTTTAAGTTATATTATTGGTATTAGGAGTAGATAGTAAGGTATAGGTTTATAGTACATAGTAAGTGATTTAGTATATTCTGTACGTTTAAATCCTGCTATGACGATATCTATCTCTAGAGTCATTAGTTATATTCCTTGGATACCATAGAATTAGGAGTGCAATTATAGAATACTCTACATAATTAGATGTATAATTATGTATATATATATATGTGTTAGATAAATCTGTAACTATGACCTGTGCAATCATGAGTCGTCTGAAGCAATGCAAAGCTTCACCGTTACACATAACCTCTCGTAACCTCTGCTTAGCGTTGCATAGATCACCTTCTACTCCGGTTTTTATCAGCAATTCAGCACCTTTGTATGTGTTAGAATACTATAGTATATATATATATATATATATATATATATATTTATTTATAATTACTACTGCATATTTAATATCATAGATATATTATAAATTATAAGTATATACATAATTAATATTTAGAAGATAGTAGAGAAAAAAAAAGAGTATGCATAAACGTTTCAATCGTGGAATTCAAACTATTGTTATAGGCTAAACTATAGTGTACCTATCATTTAGTTTTAATTATTTTAAAGGTAACATAAATAACAGCCCTATTCAATATTAAGCATACAATTTATATTCGTATATAAACTTGGGAGAACGTGATATATAGTTTTTATAAATGATTGCCTACTATTTTTAATTATGGAACAAATTGTCTAATCCTCATAAATATGTATATTTCATAATATACGATTTGGAAATTCTATTAAACAATAAGATTACAACTATTAACGTTAACGCAAACGCAAATGATACGTAATAATCTAATTATATTCCTGATTATAATACATTAATGTTGTACTTTATATAGTTACATAATTATATATTTATTATAAATGTAATTAAGCTATAATTAAGCTACGAACAAATTACAATTAAAATGTTATCAAATAGAATAAAATGTTATTTAATATATATATATATATATAATATTATAATACTACACTATTAAAATTGTATAGAAAGTTAGTACTTTTCGAATACAATTGTTCTATCAGATGTTCTTTAATACAACTTATTGACGAATTTTTATACGGATTAATCTAAGAATATAAATACAATTAGTAGCGAATAGCTTTTTGAAGAATATATGGGTCTATCAATATGTATAAACAATGCAACGGTTTAACCTAATTCTATCGTTATATTCCTCAGCACACGACACGAATCTTTATCTGCAGACTCCCCCATCAGGGAAGCCGGACCTCGTAGACATCTCAGAGCTTCTAGAATCTCCAGCGAGTGCCCCACAGTTCTACCCAGTACGGAGTCCATTCTAGAGAGTTTAGCTATCATCTTGATGTTCAGAGAAGTGCTTAACTCAACCTGTATAGATATATATATATATATATATATATATATATATATATAAAATAGTCAATATAAATAAGGTAAATATACAATACAATATTGATAATACATATCAATATATATACTCGTATATATTTATATGATTTGTTGAGTTAAATGTCACGTTTACTATTCTGAAATTTCACTCAAAAGCCTTCTCGAAGAGGAAATGAAGATGAACTAATCATATAGGTATTTGTTTAGGTATGCTATAATGTCACGTGGTAGATTTCTTTATTATAATATAATACTACTATTACCGTAATAGTATTACGACAGTTAAACAAGTACGTAGTTCAATTCAATATTAATATTAGTTATTAGTAATAACTTATTACTTAAACGACATGCTAAATATATTTCAAACGGATAGAATTATCTTTATATGATGCAATCACGTGACATAGGTATTACATATTACAAATTGTACTTATAATAAATTGATTTTTTTTCATTGCATTTATTTTTATATATATATATAATATGTAATATATATTACTTATATATTATTTATTTCAACTTACTGCCCGGCTCAGATGGCTAAGGCGCCAGACACACAAGCAGTAGGACGAGGGTTAGAACCTCGTCGAACCATTAACATATGTCTTAAAATATTATTTAGAAGTGATCTTATATAATTGTTTATAAATAAATGATCGGCTCTCGTTAAAACCATGGATGCCTTAGCATGAGAGCGGCTTCGAAGGGACATTATATCCATAGTATTATAAGTATAAAGGTAATCTAAGTTCCTGGATGGGCTGAAAGGACTCCACCAAAATAACAATAACAATAACAATAACAATACTACACTGTTAGAAATAAATGGTACAACATTGATTAAACAATGGTATAACCCCGTGGCGCCCTGGTATACCATTTACGATATAACTAATTAAAAAAGTTATACCATATTTTATAAAAATTTATACTATATTTTATATAAAGTTATACCATAATTTATACCATATATTATATAAAGTTATACCATATTTTATAAAAAGTTATACCATATTTGATATAAAGTTATTCCATAATTTATTAAAATTTATACCATATTTGATATAAAGTTATACCATAATTTATTAACATTTATACCATATATTATATAAAGTTATACCATAATTTATAAAAAGTTATACCATATTTGATATAAAGTTATACCATAATTTATTAAAATGTATACCATATATTATATAAAGTTATATCACAATTTATTAAAAGTTATACTATATTTTATTTAAATTTATACCAGTGTTTATAATAACTTACTATTCTATATTATTAATTTATATATGGAATCGACATTTATAATGATAATTTATTTTCTAAAAACCACATATATGTTAGTGTAACACTATTGTTAATTAACAGATACATTTTAAAATAAATAACGTGATACAAAATTACATAAACAATTAATGTTTGTAGGACATGTTATGAAACAAATAAAATTAACAATACCACTTAATAAAATATATTTAATTCTATACGAAATAAATTATTTTGAACGAAAACCAAACAATTATCGATACACATAATAAGCATCCTCTTTTCTGATATATGGAGTCATTATTTCCTGCAATTAAAATTAAAATATTTATATAAGTTATATATATCTATATATATATATATATATAATATACTCGAGATATTGCATATTATATAATAGTATACATATGTATCGTATAAGAAACTTTATACAGTTAAGATCATATATGATAATACTATATAAAGTATAGGTTAGAATTGTAATTAGAAAAATCCAATAGCAGTTATATATATAATAGAGTATACTATACTTTTGAATTAGCATACGAAAAATCATAAAATAACTATAATATTAAATCTATAGTTATTAAGTAATTATTAAGTAACCTTATTTTTATTTTCATTGTAAATTCATTTTTCAATAATTCGCAAACTCCCATCATATAATATAAGATTCCCGCATCTATTTTTGGAAAAATTATATTATTTATTTAATTATAGACTTAAGTCTATAAAGATTATAAATTTATAATCTATATTTGATTAAGGATAGAAGGATATTGATAATATTTGTACAAAAGTTAACATATTTATATATATATATATATATAACTATTAGTAATATTATTAAATTTAATTACATTGTGAGCTAAAAATAAAATAAATAATTGACCATATATGGATATATAGTATACTATCCATATGGAGTAATAACTTATAATTGCATATTTATTTTATATAGATATATAACTAATGTTATTAATTAGATAACTAAATTACCTGTTTGATCAGTTTGCGTATTAACGCTACCTAGCACATCAATATATTCGTTTATATATTTTTGTATATACGTTATATGCTTTTTCATCCCTCTCCGGCCGTTTTTCTAATATTTTAAATGAATTTGAAATTCTGCAAATAATTCTTCAGTTTCCTGCATATTAATATGTATACAATATTATATTCTATAGCATATAGTTATCATAATTTTATAATATATATATATATATATGTAATAAAGTGAATGTTCTAATACAATTTATTAATCAAAGCAAAGACCTGTTGAACATAATAATAATATAACATAATGATAATAATAATAATAATAATAGTACATACCCGATGATATGCATAACGAAGAATGAGGCAATCTCACCTAGTGGAATTTATTCTATAGAAAAATAACGAAATATACTTGACAGACGATAACAACATTTACATGTATGGCCATGCATGGCTATGGCTATACAATTAACACAGAGCGTGACACCGAAATCTAGTTTAAAGTGTATATGTAGATATATCGATTTCTGTTACGTAATGCTAAATACATTTAAGTATATTACATTAATCGATATATCTACAACTTTGACTTTATAATATATATATATATATATATATATATATATATATAATTATATAACTATATTCTAACAATTTAATTATATATTATTAATAATATATAAATATATTATAAAATTATATATTATATAAACTTTTATATTATTATATATAATATGATATAATTTGTATATATATATATATATATATATATATATATATATAATATAAGTATAAATACCTTATGTATATTGTAATGTGTTGAAAAATAGATGCTTCTCATGTTGATTATAGAGTGGAAATAGAATATGTTAATAAATAAAATGGAATTATGTATATATATATCGAATAATTATAAGTATTTGTATATAAAATATAGGAAATATGTATATGTATACATATTTCCCTATGGGGAATCTATATAGTTTCTGAAAACCAGTTTAATTGCAATTATAAATAATACATGCTATGTCTATAATAATATAACACAACAATAAGTAAACTGTTATATTAAGGATATTATGAAGGATACTATTATGAATTATATTTCTTATACATTTTATTTTCAATCAAATTTAAACTTAATTTTAAAATGTTATGGTATAACTGGTATTTCCATATTGTATACCATATAATTCATAAAGTTATACCATTATATTTAATAGATAATGGTATAACTAAAAATTACGAATTTTATACCATATCATTCGTAATCTTATACCATTTAAATTAAGCTATATGGTATAACTAAAAAAAACAAATGTTATACTATATAATGTGTGATCTTATACCATTTCAATTAAACTATATGGTATAACTAAAAAAATCAAATATTATACCATATAATATGTGATCTTATACCATTTAACGTAATTGTATGGTATAACTCGTATTTCCATATGTTATACCATATAATTCATAATGTTATACCCTTATTTTTAACAGTGTAGTTAATTACTATTTTTATTAAATAACTCCATAATGTAATATTTACGTAATATTTAAGTAAATGTATAATTATTATATATAACCATAATTTTTGCGAATTTTCTGGCTTCGTGAATATCACAAAATAAAGCACCACGACCTACTTTAATATCCATAATCAAAGAAGACAATGATTCCGATGCCTTTTTAGAAAGTATTGATGCTAAAATAGGTGTAACTTATTATTTAAATAATATTCTCAAATACATGTGAAAAATAATAAATTATAATTTATTATTTACTATATATAATATAAAATAACATCTTAATTTATAATATAATGTATACATCATTAAAATAAATAATAACTAAAATATATAACTCTATAATAAACTAATGTATATAAAATATATTATATAACAATTAATAATAATTATATTTAAACAAGTGATATTAGAAAAATAATGTAATATTAAAATATATATTTATATATTTAAAAAACATATTCGTATTATTTTCATAATGAAAGTAGTTTATTTATATCTACGTTATACTTTGCTACTTCATACTATTAATAACTAAGATCATTCCATAAAATATATAATTAATAAATACTAGTTTGATAATGCATACAAATTGTATAATTTATTATTTTTAATATTCTAACATTAATATGACATTTAACATTATATATATATATAATGATGATGATGATGATAAATTTATGTTCATTAAAATATGTTTTCGGGTCCTATAGGACCTATAGGATAAAACAAAAGAAAACTAATAACGACAATAAACAAATGGTTATTGACAGGAGTACTGATTACGTACACAAATATGTTATGTGATGATTGGAGGATAAACGTAAGGAGAATATTTGGTTAATGAAATGGTAATGTGATTTAATAGCATGGAGATCTAATTATGGGGAGGTATATCGTATACGACGTACCAGGTACGGGTTTTCTATCTCTTAAAATGCAAACAAAAATAATTGCATTAGATAACATATGGTGATACACGAAAATGATTTTTTTTTTAAATAAATATTTAGAGGGTCCGACGATGTTTTTAAGGGGATTCGCTGCTTTTTATATAATGTATAATATATGAGATATTTTGTTATGTATTTTAAAATGTTTCAGCTCCTAGGGTTTTTATTATATTTACATTCTGTAAATTTACTATTGTTAAGAAATATAATGTCAATATAAGATACTTAATTAACAAAAATATGGTTCACTGAAAACTCGAAATATTGTGAGACAAAATATGTCGCTAAATTAAATTATTTTTTTTGTAATTGTTTTAATTTGTATATTTTATACTATTTCTAATAAATATCTTTTAAGTAAAAATTATTATACATATAATAATAAAGAAACTGTGAATATTTCATCAAGTTTGGATAATTATTGAGAGGGCTGACAAATTTCTAAGATTCAAAATAAATTAAAATTAATATTCTGAGTAAATAGAGTTTAAAGTTTGACTACATTTATTTTAAATTGTATGGTAATATATGTTTATTATTTGTATATTTGACTACATTTCTAGTATTAAATTATAATATAATACCACACTAATATATCGATAACATTATTATTATGATATTTATTATAAATCAACACTAATTATATATAGGGGAGGGAAGGGAGTAGTGGCCGAGGAGGGAGTAGTGGCCGTTTTAATTAATGCTTAAATGGTGCTTGATAGGATAAAAAAGTTCTATATACAATATTTAGATAATCCAAATATCTATAATATATAGTACATTTTTTTTTTAAATAATTAATTAATTACTCTAATTTATTATATAATCATTTTTTTTTAAATGTTGACAAAAAACATAATTATATATATTTATGCTTATTTATATGTAAGAGTATGTGTATATATAATTAAATCATTGAATTAAATAAGGTGCGTATGCATCATAAATATAATTATTTAATATTACATAATTAAAAAAATATAAATCGAATACATTACGAGACACCTATCAAATGTTCTGCTACTAGCGGCCACTACTAGAGCCTTGCCTTATTTTAGTGTTTTTTTAAATCCTTATCAAACGTTTATATTATTAGGAAAAACACTTTATATATAAAAGTGAAATCACAGTATTCTAAAACCATATGATTTCTAGTTAATTCAAAAAAATAAGAGCCTAAAATTCAGTATTTATCGATATATTAGAAATCTTCTGAGGCATATCAATTATCGGTCACTACCCTCTTCCCTCCCCTATTAAGCTATATTTATGACAGTTTTTAAAAAGAAATATTTTTTTTACCTCAATCAAAGGTCGATATTCTAGTGAAACTACTAGCAAAATTATTCGGTTAGATTACTTATTTAATCGATGAAACGTTGCAGTATTAATTAATATAACCCTTATGGAACGAAAACTATTACCGCATTTTGTATCTAGGTCCTATTTTATTTTTTAATGTATACATTAAGTATTTATACTCTATCATATTTATAATTTTTATAATATATAACGAATATATTTTATCAAATATTCATATTAGTAATTACATTTATTTATTATAATAGTAAATATATTGATAATTGATAATCTTAAAATTAAATGGAGTTAATTAATCTTATTAATCTGGTAATTTTGTACTACTAGTTAACTAATCGTATATGTTTAGATCAATATAAATATATATTAAATATATATGTAGAAATTTACTTATATATAAATGTATATATATATATAAATGTATTATTTGTATAGTAGTAATGATATATAATATACGATTAAAGTGTTTATATGTAATACATATTAAAAAAAGTCATATACACATTTTGAATTTTTTTTTAATTTATGAAAATTAAAAATTAAATGTGGATATATGTTGACAAATTTGTTTACAACAAAAGAATAAAAATATATTCTATAACAAACCAAAAGTTAAAAAAACTAAATATTTATATAATGGTTTTCGACAATATTAAAAGTTGTCCAAAATATTACATTTTTTTTCATAAATATGTATTAAATATCAAGTACAGACTATTTTTTATAATTTTATTGAAATAATATATTGATTTATTAATAAGTCACTTAAATACAAATATATTTTTTTTTAATATATTTGTGAAATAAAAAAAAATGAAATTTTGCACAAATATTTTTTTTTAATATTTTCGAAAAACAAGACATGAACAAAACATAAAAAAAAATTGGTTACTAGTTTTATTGTGTTACTCCCTTAATATATTGTATATGTTAAAATTTCATAATACAATCTTGAATATATTTATGTAAAAACTATATTTCCACACTTTTATTTTTTGTAATGTAAAAATTCCTATATATCGTATGTTAATTTTTAAAGGGACGTCGTCCCTCTTACAAATTGTCCAAATATTCTGACATTTATTTTGGTTTGATATATTACAACAATAAAAATAGCCTCAAATTTTTGTAAAAATCCATTTAAAATGTATCTATGTAACCACTCTTACGTCGTACCTTGTTACGTCCTTCGGAATTATTATTTTTGAAAAAAAATAATTTAAATTATTATCGAAAATAATAATAAAATATTTATCTATCATTTGATTTATATTATTAAATTATACTTTAAATCGTCATCTAAGCACATAAAAAGATTACTTTCTTGTAAGTACCAATTGAATATATAATTTAAATTATCAGTAATAATTACTAAATAATCCGTTAAATAAATACTGTGTAACTTTGCGATTTATTTATCAATTTTGAAAATTTAAATACATTTAAACAGCAAAGATAATTTGTTTTATACATTTTGTTTACTATAGCGTAAATATGATACGAGTATTGTCCAATTTAATTCTAGCAGTTTAAAAGAATTTAAATATATAAAAATGTATTATAATGTATTTACGTATATACCTATTATTAATATAACATATAATACTACATATAATCTTACTTTATATATATATAAATATTATTTTTCATATCATATATTGTATGTATACTATATTATACTAGCATGTAATATCATTTTATAACTGGATATTCAAAATGTTATTGTAATCAATTAAAATGTAATTAAAATGTAATAATTAAATGCGATTTACACAAAATAATGTTTGTCATATATTACTCTCACTCAAAATTCAATATATTGAATAATGTAGATAATTAATAGAAAATTACAATATAATTTAAAATTAAAATGGGTTGATAACTAGAAAAGCCGCAAAGGCTTCTTTTCTTCCCTGGGGTTTACCCGAATCTGATATCATACCATACCATACCATAAGTAGACAATACAATAGGCTGTAAGAAATAATTGTATATAATATGTGAGTTATTTAAATATCATAGAAAGTAGCCACATATAAACATATATACAAATATATACAAGTCAACACACGTTAAACCAGAGTATATATATATATATATATATATATATATGTAACTTAAAATTATTACCTCTCCTTGTTAATAATGTTCATGAACATACTTGCAAGTATATACTTACTTATTTATTCAGCATGATTTTCATTTACACGAATTAAATTTTCAAATCACATCACTTTAATAATATATACAATAGTATATATATATATATATATATACTTATATATATATATATATATATATATATATATATATATACAAAAGTATCGTTCAATGTTATACAAAATTGAAATTTTATAATAAGTTATTGTAATTTTATAATTTTCTTGTATTTTTTTATTTTGTATTCTTGTTATGTTGTTATCAAGTTGAGTGGGAAAATACCTGGTCAAGCTTTGCTTTTGTGTTTTCCTGCGTGTTTACACTCTATCTAATTATAATATATATAAATATATAGATAGATAGATAGATAGATAGATAGATTAATAGTTTATTATATGTACGACTGATATGGGTATGTGGGATAGGGTTAGGGGTAACGAGTAAGTACATATAATGAGACATGAAACATGGATGAATAAAACAACAAGGAACAAATAGAATATATACAATCAAAAACATAATGAATTAATCATGCCTCTAGTAAAATATATAGTATTCTAATAAATATTCTAGTATAAATATACATATATATATATATATATATATATATATATATATATATTAGTGCGTAAACCAGCGATTAGCGGATAACTTGCAACGGTACCGGTGACATCCCTTATGGAGTATGTGATTTTATCAGCTGGTACGAGATTGCGAGTTTGCCCCACAATGCAGCAGCCTGTACATGTTTAACAACGGTTAATATATCTCTATATATATGTGTGTGTGTGTGTGTGTGTGTGTGTGTGTGTGTGTGTGTGTGTGTGTGTGTGTGTGTGATCTAGATAGTAATAGGTAATACATTATAACACATATATATATATATATATATATTTGATAATATAAAGATTATAATGATTATGTGGGTATATAACTATAGTAAAACGCTACGTATACAATGCACATTGACCAGTGTTAACGCGGCTATAGTCTCACCCTAAGCACGGTTACAGTACTGAATACGCTGTATCATGTACGCGTACTCTATACATATACTAGCTATACTAATATGTTAGGATACTATTAAAATCGATGGCAAATATTAAGAATATATATATATATAAGATATATAAATATATATATATGTATATAAGTTATCATAAGTTATTATAAATTATCTCATAAGATATATATTTTGTAAAATAATTAAAATGATATAAAGATAGCATACAATTATTCACAAGAGTAAATAATCTCTACATGCACGATGTAGTTGAATAACAATATATAAATAATACACGTTATCTATCTGGATGAAGTTGACATGAAAGAATGTTCTTAGATATAATGCAGGTTAATTTAGGCATTATTAACGTGTAAATCTGAGGATAAACTTGAACTAATAAAACCGCTTTTTCAGATATGATACCGACCTACCCTATCCACGATGTCGTAGATATCCTGCACGTTTTGAGATACGTTGAAGCCCGGAATAGACTCCAGTTTGTCGAGGGTTCCCCCCGTAAGACCTAGACCTCTACCGGAGATCATCGGAACCTAGAGGTTAAAGGTCGGCGTTTTTATTACGGTCGGCATGTATTAATCAATAATATATAACAGGTGACAACAGTAGAAAATATGCAATATTATCGAGTCATTTATCAGGAATAAGCATGATTATACGTATGTATATTTACCAATATAATAAATAAGAAAAGAAAACAGAAAATAAAAAATAAATTTCTAATAAATTATTGTTATTATTATATATGCATATCCAAACAAACTTACGCAGTACTAATACACTAGAACCGTTCCTATCCCCGATAGGTGGTATACGGTGCCAACTATAGTCACCCTATAGGGTCGGTATATCATTACGTTTAACATTTACCCGATTCCCCTTCTACACCTTATCTCGTATTATCCAATCAGCGTTACTTAAGCGCTTGATATCTATAGATATGTTAGTTATATAACTGTATGCGAAATGCACAGCAAATCACAAATTTGTACAGAATATATTTCCTTTTCTATCACCACCATTCATACTTGAATCACCGTTATATCTTTCATCTTCAATTAAAATCGAGGATATCTTCATTCACCTTCCATTTCGTAGTAACAATTTACCAATACCTTTATTATACCCAAAATATACCACAATACCTATTATACCCCTAGTATATCCCAATACATTTAGTATATCACGTATATCCCAATACCTACTTAACCCCCATCATTGTTAACAATCACCTATACATAATCAACCTTATCAAACATATTGTGTTGTATTTGACAGTATTGTAGTATTTATAGACAACTGTCCATCCAAACCACACTGTTACTAAACACGCCCACTGTGCCTTATTCGTCATTCTATGCTACTAATATCCGCTACTATTAAAGCACCTGTCTATATCCTAACTCTGAAACGTAATACATTATTACACCACCTTATCATATAATTCCTAACTCCAGGTTCTTCAACAATCTATTTCTATGTGAATATGTAATATACATAAATATTCCCATACTCATATATCTCCATTCTTAACTAAACTCCATCGGCTACTTATACTTAACAGAATACTATATAAAACATTATTACTTGCACATAAATCATTTCAACATAATTCGCCTGACTACCTAGTAACCGAATATTGACATTGCCTGAATAAGGACACTCTCGGTATATCAAAACCATAAATCCTACAATATTTAACAAATAAAATATTCATAATTATATAAATAGTCTAAATAAGTATTTTTTTAATTATTTAAAATAGTGCTGATATATCCAATAAACTATATTACGTTTTAAACTGTACGAATAAAAATGTAAACTTAAAACCTTCTCATGAATATTCAAATGTATCGATTTAATATAACAATATATTATTAAAAACGAAAGCATTCTAAACAATATACATAATTACTATTGTGTATCACATATTAATGTATAAGCATATATCTAGAGGTCATATAAATCCCTAATACGCACAGTCTATAGAGTGTACTACATCTAAAGTTACTACATCTATAGATGTATAACAGTATACTGTCTACATATATAGATGTCTTAATAAATATACCCTATAACCAATCAGCGCGTGGCGTCTGAACTATTCTGATTTTCAAAAAAAATCGCGTGCGTTATAATATTAATATCACCAATGAAGGTAAATCTAAAAAAATTATTATTTATATACTTAAACTTAACTTGTATTATTAATTAATAAAATAATAAAAATCAAATACATTAATTACTAATTAAATTATATTGAATTATTCATATAATTAATTATAAATAATGTAAGTGTATTTATCTGATTAATTCAACAATAATATGTATGTTATCTAGTTGAATATAACACAGGGTATCCGTATTCGGACATGGGTACCGAATACGGACACCCTCGTTATCTATTGAATAAATGATTAAATAACATTTTAAAATCACAATAATGTCTATAATCATATACTATTAATATATTGTAATTTTTGAATACAAATATTGAGTGATAAAATGTTAAGTCCATTTATTGTTAAAGTGTCCTTATTAGGTTACTTTCCCCTAATCCTACCCACAGTTAAATTACCAAACAGCGTCAGCATATACTCCACCTATAAGTTCCCACTGAAACTACCTATATCCTAAACTCTACTTATATGTAACTAACACTCTCGCCTAGAGAATATCCATCGCGTACCCTTGTAACACTAGCCCCGGATGTTGGGCCCCACATCCATTATTATGACGTCATCAACCTAAAACAAATACTATGGACATATGTTTATTGTATTGACAACATCGCCTTCACCCAGGTATGTCCGCCGTACGAGCGCCTCGTTACCACATATATCGCTCATACACCACAATAATATACAACATGTGCAACATGTGCGAAGGAAAGATATAACACTTACGCGAAATCGTGTAATTCGAATTTGTATACAAAATATCCTGGTGCCACCTATAACGGGTTACTTTTAGGAACTATGCGTTGTTTATAATGTAAATTCGTATTTAACTATACACTTTTAAAATGTTAAATAATATGCTTTAAATTAATATTTATATGATGAAAACTAAGTGTTCATTACTAATATATAACAAACAAATATGATATGTATGTTTTAAATGCTATAAGTATATATTTAGTAAGTAAAAGTTAATTTATATTGCATGTAATTTAATAGAGCAATGAAAACATTGTTGTATGCAAACAGAGCCGAACCTAAATCTATTTCAGTGATTTCGATACTACTGCTAGCAGCGGTTAGGGATATTACTAAATTACATTGCATGCATAGGGAGTGTTATATCTTTGTGCGTAAGTATTGGTTGCACGCATTTAGGTGATACGATATTAGCGAAAAAATCTAAAATTTAAAACATATAGGTTTTAAAAACATGCGAAACACACACATTATCTTATAAATATATATATTTATAAGATAATGTGTGTGTATCGCATAGTTTTGTATGATAATATTTTGATTATATACAAAATATATTAATTTAATGTTTTATATATATATATATATATATATATATATATTTATAGATATATATTTTATATAAATATATTGTATATAAATATATAATATAATATCTCGTTTTTATCATATATAATATATGATAATATAACACGATATAGAGCAAACTTAGTGACCTTTAACCCGCATGCCGCTAGAGCGGGAACCAAAGTGAGGCTGACCTTGTCGCCAACGCCCCCTGTTGAGTGTTTGTCCACAACTAAATGTTTCCATTCGTCGGGCCATTCAAAAATCTATTTCAATAATGTTAAATATACTATATATATAGTATATGTATGTAATATATACTATTTATGTATATTTGTATGTGGGTTATATGTGGGTGAGTATATTGGTGTATGTAAATAATTATAAATGAATACGAAATTAGACAAATCGAAGAATTAATTAATCGCATCATCAATAAATAAAGTTGTAATGTGGTTAGTTAACTTCAATAGAACGATGGTGGCGTTGTTTAGAGGTATTGTTCGCGTACCTGAGACCGTGTGTTTATCATCGCCCTCGTTAGATCCGCCAGTTCCGGTGTATTCATACCGTTCAGATATATAGCCATAAGCATGGCGCCTGTAGGCGGACGACACATTATCGTAAATCGTAGGGTGAACTGGTATTTATATATAAGCAACGCCTAAATATAGACGTCGCGTATATTATGTAAATATTCTTTAGAATTTACCCGTACGAGTATATCGAATAAATAAATAACATTAAATACGAATATATCTGTTTTTATTTGAATAAATAGAAAATAATGTTCATATATATATATAATACTCAACTAGCTATATCGGAAATAGTTAACTGTTGTGTTGTATCTATAGATACTTGTAATCACGTGACACGACTTCGATGTATCGTATAGTCGATGTATAATACGCATAGAGCCCATGGTATAGCGAGGGTGATATAGATGAGGAGTGCGCTGACCTATTTGCGATGTTTGAATGGTCTCCTCTACGACGCCCCGGATGTAAAAGTCTAGTTCTGCCGTCGTCAGCACTTCGCCGTCCCTTTTCTTCTCTATTATCCTCGCTATACTTGTCATCTGTACTTAGGCATAGACGTATAGGTTAACTAGATTAGTAGTCACGTGATTAGTATTCAACGGACACGGCATCTATGTATGTTTCCTAAGATGGCCGACCATCACATATAAAGTATTATTTAATCAAATTAAATGTTGCAATTATATATACATATATAATATAATTAATATAAATGTTTATTTTAATATAATCGTAACACGTGTTATAATAATATATAGATGTGACCACGTGGCATGTGATGGTCGGCCATCTTAGGACACCTAAATCGAGGCACCAGGCGTGGTGAAGAATCGTACATTAGTGAGATATTGTAATACCGATAGATAAAATACAAATATAAGGTATTCAGTTATCAATTTATAGAGAGAGAGTAACCGGTATACACTATAGACTATAGAGTCTATAGAATATATATATATATATATATATATATATATAGTAGGTATACAAATAACGTTAACTAAATAATAATAACTAATTAAACTGAATATAAGTATTATATAATAACCTATATATAGTAGGTGTATTATGTATATAGTATATACCTATAGGTATTATAATACCTAATACCTAATAGGGATATATATATATATATATATATATATATATATATATGAATGAATGAATGAATTCAGTTTATAGACAAAGTCTAAGGAGGATCAGTGAAAGCTATTAGCTTTATTGATTCGAAACCTCCTAACAGTATGTGCAATGTCATATCATCATTTCCATTCAAATAAAATAATAAAATAGAAATAATGATAAACATAATAATAAAATCATAATAATATAAAAAAACAATGAAACGATTAAATAAAAAGTTAATCACATACGAAAATAATAAAATTTAAAATTAGAAACAAAGATAAAATATAAAATTACAATAATAAAGGAGATATAAATAAAGATGATACAGATTATACAAATAAAAGTTGTGATTCGTGAATAGGCATTCAAAGTTAAATTGTAAAGAAAGAGAACATTGAATAATTTGTACTATCAATATGACATATATTTTAATACTGTTTAAATAAAAACTAAAATTAAAACTGTTAAAGAAATAATTGATTATTATATAATAAGCATAAAAATGTAATAGGTTAATATACTGTTTATAATTTAAATTTTGTAATACTGTTTATAATAAAAGTGTGTAAATTTTGTAATACTGTTTATAAATATGTGTAATTGTTTTAGAATGATTAAAAAAAAGATGTTTGCCAAAATTATAATAATTAATATTTATAAAAAAATTAACAATACTGTTTAATAAAAAATGATTTTAATACTTTCTTCAGTTTTAAAGTATGAGTAATTGTATATATATATACAGTAGAAGCTCGGTAACTCAACATGCCGATAACTCAACATTGCCGATAACTCAACATCCAAAAAATATTTGGTTGGATTCGTATCTTTTACATGTTAACAAAAACCCTATTACTCAACAAATATAACTCAACATACATATAACTCAACATGGTTTTTATAATCCTAGCCTATACATTACATGTAAATATACATCACTCAACATTTATGAAAAATCAAAATATCACAAACATATGTTGTTGAATTCGTATCTTTTACATGTAATAAAACTACATTGCTCAACAATATAATTCAACATACATTATTCAACATGGTTTTATTTAATAATATATGGATATAAATATATAAACATAAACATACAATTACAATTATTATATTATCATACGAGTAGGCTATTACGGCCTACTATTTTGAATGCATTTATGTGAACAAAACATTAATTAAGTCATTCATTTATACATCCGATAACTCAACATACTCGCTAACTCAACATGAAAACTCCGTCCCGTCAATGTTGAGTTATCGAGCTTTGACTGTATATATATATATACACATATGTATTCATATATGTATATATTCAGTATAAAACTATATACGAAAGTTCAGTAATTATCATTATTATATATATATATATATTATGTGATGTAACTTTAATATATTATTTAATATATTAATAAAAGATTTCTGTATATGGTTATTTTATGGGACAGGCGACATTCGCGAGTTTAATGTAAAAGATAGGAAAATGGTATTAACTTTTTAATTTTTTACAATTTTTTAATACATTTTATTTTTACGTATCAATAGTATTTTTTACATTACATGTACTATTTATTATTTTGTAGTGTATATATTTTTAATAAATGTTCCTATATATATATTACTTTTTTAATGTGTATATAGGAACATATATAGGCTATATATAGATATATCCGAGGAACATTTTATATATATATATATATATATGTATATATATATTTTGTAGAAAATTTTTTAAATATAAATTATATATATATATATATATATACACTACAAAATAATCAATACTAAATATAATGTAACTAAGTATTATAATAATTATAATATCAATAATTCTTGTATATAAAAATTTATAAAAAAATAATCAAAAATAGAGAGATATTAGCTTTAACATATACCTATGTCCCCTATTGTGTACACGTAATCTAGCGAACTTCACGAGTCCTCGGTAATATTTGAAACATACGTAAGCTATTTATACAACAGATTTACTGTAGGTGTGTATTAGTAATATGTATATGTATATAACAAGTTTATGCACATGTTTTAATATAATTTAAATATAAATATTTATGTAAATGTATAATTCATATAATCAATAAACCTAAGCGTGTAGATAATCGGTATGGTAAGCGTTTAATTATTTTAAATTAAATCAATATTTAAATCGCCATTAGATTTCCAATATATATATATATATATATATATATATATATATAAATATAGTTTACAAATACTATTATTAAAGCGACCCCTTAGCAATACGTTACATGCAATACCTGACATACTATAGTGTGAGTATATATATATATATATATATATGTATATATATACAGTGTGTGTATGTGTACTTAAGTGACGAGGTATACAACAGTGTAACAACTAACCGTCGACGTCAGTAGTGGCAGTAGAACTTGTGTGTGTGTGTGTGTATGTGTGTGTGTGTGTGTGTGTGTGTGTGTGTGTACTAAACGTGTACGATGGTGTTTCTACGATATGTATACGTATGTATGTGTATATGTATGTGTGTATATATAAGCGTGTATATATATATATATGTGTATTTATGTATGTGTGTATATGTGTATGTGTATGTGTGTATGTAGATGTAGAACCACTGCGCACGAAGAGGTGCGGTATTTATACTAAAGGCGCGGCTACTGGCTGGCAACCTGATACCGAAGTGGGGCCAATAACCGTATTTATTTATTGTATACAAGTATATAGATGTAAACATTTGTATACAAACAGATAGATATAAAATGTGTACAATAATAGATAGATATACAATATATATATATATATATATATATATATATATATATATATATATATATATATATTTATATATATATACGTATTTATATAGAACTATAGATAACAATATAAATAAATACGCGTAATTCTCTCAGGATATTAAACCCTACAGGTTAACCTTATAGGGTAACCCTATATATAGGTATACAACTAACGTGAAGTATTTACACTTTACAGTAAGGTAGCCCGTTTTTAAAGTTTTGCTTGCTCGCTCAAATTAGGTCAAAATGTTATAATAAACATATTTCTAAAGATTCATCAACAAATATTTAATATTTAATATTGATAATAAGAAATATTTGTATTTATGATTCAATGTAAATAGATAGAAATGTTTACTTATGTATTTTATGTATTTGTGAAAGTGCACGTTGTCATACAAATACAATATTTGGCAAATACGTGTATAAATATATTATAATATTAATAAAGCAAAAAATCACGTAACAATTTTAAATTAATTTTTATATTTTTTTTATTTTTTAATTAATATAATTTATTCGTTTATTTCTTTGATAAATTATTTTAAATAAGCATAAAACTTTGTTGTGAGCCTATAATGGATATGTACGATGTATAATAATAATAATAAAAAATTATCTTCTAACAAAAAAAAATTGTACGACTAGTTTATCGAAAAATTAATTTGTTGTTCAAATATTTAATAAAAGCCATCTTTTGAATAATTATATGCAATTTTTATAATATTACTTATAATAGTATATTCATATAATGATGATATATATATATATAATATACTTTTTTTTTATTACATTGATAATTTTTTTATTCGATTTAGAAACAATTTAAAAATTAAATAAAAATTTAAAAATTAAATAAAAATGTCCGTAAATCGATTTAATTATTTTTAAACAAATTTTTAATATTTTTGTAAGGATGTTTTTATATACTACGTATGCTAAAAGTTAATTTTTACTTGTAAAAAAATGTATGCATACATTTTTTACGCATGCGTATAAGTTATAACTATAGTTATATAGTTTACTGTATTATGTACATCATGCATGTAATTAAATGTAGGGGATCCCTTTCGAAAGTAACCGAATATGGACAGTTCCCGAATACGGACACTCGGTATCTCAGAAACCATAAATCCTACAAAAAATGTTAATGAATAAAATATTCATAATTATATAAATAGTCTAAAATAGTATTTTTATTTTTTAACTATTCAAAATATTGCTGATATATCCAATAAAAGATTTTTTTTATTTCGTTTTTAAATTTACGAAGAAAAAAATTCAACTTACAACCTTCTCAAGAATATACAAATGTATCGATATAAAATATAACACTATATTATTAAAAAATAAAGCAATCTAAAAATTATATAAATAATTTCTATATTTGTTATCAAATATTCATTAAGTTATAAATTCATAATAAGTTATAAGAATATATCTAGAGATCATATATGATCTCTAGATATATATATATGTCCCTAATACGGACACTCTGAATTTCTTAATACGGACACCCTATAACCAATCAGCACACAGAGTGTGAACTATAATTGTGTTCATAAAAATTGCGTGCTTTATAATTTAATTACAACCAATAAAGCTACATCTAAAAAAAATGTTATTTAGATACTTAAATTGTATTATTAATTAAAAAAATAATAAAAAAAATAAATTATAAATTAATTAAATTAGAATAAATTATTCATAAAATTAATTATAAATAATGTAATTGTAATTTGTCTGATTGATTAATCAATAATATATAGTTTATCTAGTGGTATATAGGGTGTCCGTATTACAACACAGGGTATATGTATTCGAACATGGGTACCGAATACGGACACCCCCGTTATCTATGGAATAAAAAGATTAAATAAAATTTTAAAATTACATTAATATCTATAATCATATAATATTAATATATTGTAATTTTTGAATAAGAATAATTAGTCATAAAATATTAAGACCATTTATTATTAAAGTTTCCGTATTAGGTTACTTTCCCCTACTTTAGCTCATTTTCAAATTGTACATTAGCTCATTTTCAAATTGTACTTTAGCTCGTTTTCAAAGTGTACATTAATATGGTATAATAGCTCATTGTTTAATGATATGTTGATTTATATGTTCCAATAGATCATTTAAAAAAGAGATATACCATGCACTGGAGTCAAAGACTGTATACTTTTCAAAGACCCTAATGTACCACATTTTTCTAACTGTATAAAATTAAAATACGTTGCCGAATTCTAGGTACGAAATTGAAGAAGTATATGACTAACTAGCCATAGAGAATACATCGTATGATTTGTGGTGGTTTGTTATTTATTCTCGTAAACCACACGTTCATTTCATAATTATTCTGAGATCACATGTTATTAATAAATATAATTGTATCTATTATTTATATTTATACATCAATATTTATTTAACAAATATATATATATATATATATATTAGAGTGTTAGCGAACTTATAAAAAGTACCACTTAGAGTTTTCTCGCTAAGTGGTATTGCTTAGTTAATTACGCAGTAATGGAATAAATACTAATGTGTACGTATTTAGATATATATGTATATATAATACTGGGTCCACTTCCTGCTTATCTAAACAACAACAACTTGTATGTATACAATTAATAATCATTATAGTATGTATAAGTATACTTATGGTTTATCTATTGTGTGATTATAATTACACATTATATTTGTATAGGAGAAAGTAACCTAATACGGACACTTTAACAATAAATGGTCTTAATATGTTATGACTCATTATTTTTATTCATAAATTACAATATATTAATAATATATGATTATAGATATTATTGTGATTTTATTTAATCTTTTAATTCCATAGATAACGGGGGTGTCCGTATTCGGTTCCCATTTCTGAATACGCATACCATGTGTTATAATACGGACACCCTATATACCACTAGATAAACTATATATTATTAATGAATCAATAAGACAATTGTCTAGTTAACTTACAATTACATTATTTATAATTAATTTTATGAGCAATTTATTCTAATTTAATTAGTTAATAATTTATTTATTTTTATTATTTTTGTAATTAATAATACAATTTAAGTATCTAAATAATACAAATGGTAGATTTAACTTTATTGGTTGTATTAATATTATAACACACGCGATTTTTATGAAAATCAGAATAGTTCATATATGAATAGTTCTTATAAGCTGCGCGCGGTTATATATAATTTTATTTATACGGATACCCTATAGGGTGTCCGTATACGGTATATTAAGGTATCTAGAGTGTCCGACAGACACTGTCCGACGGACAGTGTCCGTATTAGGAATTATATTACCTCCAAATACATGTTTATAACTTAATGAATATTTTATAACAAATATAGAAATTATATATATATAATTTTAGAATTCTTAATTTTTTAATAATATATATATATATATATATATATATATATATATATATATATATATATATAATTTAAACTTGACCTTTATATAAAAATTTTAAAAATCCTTACAAAATATTTGTTAATGACTTTAATAAAATAATTTGTTTTTAACTTGACCTTTAATAAAAATAACAACTTTAAAAAAAAAATAAAAAAATAATAATAATGTTAATCTTCTTACTGCCTCTTATAATACAATATTTTGTTGTTAATAATTTTAGACTTCTATATAAAAATTATACTCATATAAAAATTAATAAATAGTTATTTTATTTATATTCTAATGACATTTATTGAAAATTACTTTTTATCACTTTTGACTTCTATATAATTTTTATTTATATTTTTTTTTATAAATCTTAGTTTGTAGTTGTTGTTCAATATAGTTTCCTCATATGTTTATTTATTATATTCGTATTATTATTTAGTATCGAAATTTAAATTATTTTAATGATGTTTTTGTATTTTTATTTTTTATACCTACACTAATTTTATTTATTTTTATCTTTTATTTTATAGTATATTTAATTATTAAATGATGAATTAATCAATAACGAGTTGACAGATATCACAATTTTATCATATTATATTTATCTTAGTGTAAACAGGAAGTCAACCTTATTATTATTATATATATTTTATATTCCACAATATTCACATTCCATTATATTTATATAATGGAATTAAATTATTTGATAGCTGTCAACAAGTTAAATTAAGGGTAATTGTCTCGACAAGCAGCAATGCTTTTACAATTACCCATGTACTTGTACCTAAATCTGATAATAATAATATAAATATATATATATATATATATATATATATACTATATATAGTGTTATATTTTATATCGATATGTATATTCTTGAGAAGGTATTAAGTTGACGTTTTTTTTAATAAATTTAAAAACGTAATACCTAGTTATATGATTATGCATTTTACATTTGTTGTATGATTTATGGTTTTAAGATACCTAGATTGTCCGTATTCGGTTACTTTCCCCTAATATAGTATACTATAGTATACTATAATACATATTAACTTATAGATATATATTTATTTCCAACTTAAAATCAATAGGTAATACCTATTCAAGTAATATTTTGTAAGTATTGATTCTTAAATCGTTTATTTTTATTTTACACTTCATTAATTTCAATATTTAATGTTGAATAACTAGTATATAAATAGATCTGCATATTCCTACCATTTTTGTAACTAAATAATCCACATATAAATAATATACATGTTTATATTTATACATTTAAATACATGATAACATTTATATATATATATATATATATATATTATATATATTTAATATATATATATATATTAAACCTAATATTAAATATAATATTACACTAGATTATGAAATTTAAAAAGTGTTCTTAAATACTTTTTTATTATAAATTCAGTATTATTATCAAAGCCCGGGCTTTGGTATTAATAATAATAATAAATATTTATTTATTGAATCACACATATAATAATATCGGATACAAATGGACCCCTCAAGAAGTCATAGACTTGTACATGTTATAAATAACTGTGAGGAGCCCCGGACAATACAAAACAAATAGTAACATTTTTTTTCTTGTGTTTTGATTTATCGTTTATTAAATTCTTGATAAACACAAGAGAAAAACAAGAACTATCTGGAGTCGAACCCGGGTTCGGCGAACCCGGCCGGGACCTCTGGCTTACTAGATTTTGGTTGTCCCACTGAGCCATCGACCCTAGACTATGTTATGTGTTATAACAATACATCATATAACATCTAGGTTATAGGAGGTATGGGTTAGTGTTTAATGGTAAATAACGTCGAAGGTTTATTAGATAAATTATAATACATCAATATGTGTTAATTTTCCCTATTTATAGTGTCTGGCCAGCGATCATGTACGAGCGTTGGACCACCTATTACGCAATACAAATACAAACTCACTTTATATATTTATCCTTTTTTAAATTTGTATTTATCAAAACACAATAGGTATTATAATTATGGTCACATGAACCCGGGGATTATGAGGGGAGTGTCTGAACTCTCCTAATATATGTAGAGGGGTAACCACCATAATCTTTATCTTTCAAAATACAATATTTTAACTTTTATCATTTTAATTTGAAGATTTACTAATTTTATATTTACCTATATACATTAACACAATAATGCATAAACGGAGCTGTTAATTCATTAAATAATATAGAAAAAAAAACCCTGAAATGAATAAACGAAAAATGAATAAACTTTAACTTTAACATCTAATAATTAAATTGATGAAAATATTAAAAATAGGATATATTAAACAAAAATATGATGACAATTTAAAAAATCTAAAATATTACTAAATCTGCGAACTTAATGTCTAAGATTGTGACGATGACACAGTGATCAGTTATCAATAATAATAACTATATTTTAATTATAATATGTGTAGGTAGGAGGAATTTCTAATGTTATCACCCACCAGATACTATTGAGTTCCACCAAGTGGGTGATATTCTTTATAAATTCCTACTTAAGTAGGTTATTGTAGGACAATATTTGTATTGTAATATATTCATTTAATATTAAAGTTTATTCAGACAAAGATTTATTAACATATATTATTTAGATGTAGGAAGCTAGTGGAAGATGACTATAATTCTATATATATATATATATATATATATATATATTATATTATAATATAATTATACTATAATATATTAAATATGCTGTCTAAAGAAAAGTCTTTTGATCAAAGATTACTTTAATGGTGATGATGTTAGGTATTTATTCTAAATTAATAATAACTAATTATGGTTGAATAGAGAATTTCCTATATTTTATATATTGAGATAAATGTTATACCCATACGTACGATACATAGGCGTTATATATATATATACATATAGACTATATTCTATTGTATATTTAGTATAATATATTATAATTAATTAATAATTATATTTAACTTATATTATTAATAAATATTTTTTGTTTATATATAGATGGAACTGAATTGTACATTAATAAATTTAAAATAGAATTATCTATGCATAAAATTCAAGTATAAAGAATAATTCGACTTATATAATTATGATTATCTACACAAAGGAATTAGATTAACTAAGACAACTGTTTATTAAAGACTTGAAGCTAATTAAGATTTCTCTGGCTCATCCATCAACTTCTATTTGCTATGTAAGTAGCTTCTCCGCATTATATATAATGTAATGTTGGTCAAGGTATACTATGACATGATAACTATTAAATAATGTATTAATGTGTCGTATCCATGGAGATATTCTAGAGATTTTAACATGGATAAACTCATGGAAGTATATATTTTCAGGAACTACTGTATTACATATTATTTAATATTTTAATGAATTAAATTAAGTTAGAAATTTATAATGTCATTATATTTATTTCATAAATAATATTTATTAGATATATAGTTAATAATACTTGTTATTCATATTTCTGGAAGGATTCAGCACTTTGAAGTTTCAACTTGTATCTTAAATAACTAGTATTTATCAATGGTCACAATAGTATAAATATAGTATCATAGTATATATTAGATTATAGTATAGTATATAGATATCCCAGCTTACAGTAATAGCAGCATAATAGCATAAATAATAGCCTAAAATGTTTAAATTAGGGTATTATGCTGCAACTAATTTTTAAAGCTATTATGTTACCATTAAAAGTCTATTATGCTGCTTTTAATGAAATTTAATGGCAACATATTAGCACAATGTAAATAATGTAGGTTATTATTTATACTATTATACTGTTATTACTGTTAGCTGGGATATTATATATATATCTTATAACAACCTAAATGTCAAGTCAGCTTAATATTATATATTAGAAATGTACACTGTCCTGCTATTAATAGTGTGTCTAGTTGCCTAATAGTCTACTACACATAGGATACATAACAATCAAACTTGCTATATATAGCAGGGTCCCCCACCTGTATATAATCACTTCCTAATTAAGTCACCTAATAAAAAATACGCTCATCTATATACCATATATATATCTTATATCAATACACACGGAAATATGATCCTCTGTTACACATGGTCAAATATACCAAAATGGTATGGGAACATATCCAGACATGACGATCTCAGAAAGCTATAATGCAATGCATGGTCGAAGGTTCGAGAAAGCAAGGTCGTCCGAAGAGACAATGGTTCGACGATACATCTGATTAGACTAAGATGGGCGCGAACCAACTATTGCACATAGTCCACGATCGCGATGGCTGGATACAGTGTTTTGTTAAGGCAGAGCTTGTTGTATATCTGTGTGTGTACTGCTAATGGATATGAGTATATAGATATGTATGTATGGATAACACCAGGTTCAAGGTTAAGGTTTATTAGTTATGCAGAAACGGGGATATGGGAGATAGTGGATCAAGGAGTGTGGTGTGCTGACTGCCGAGTCTAGAAACCCGGGAGTTCTTATAGGGAGCGTGGAACGCACGCCTATACATTTAATACCATATTAGGGAGTTATCGAGGAATGCGCGCGACTTCGATTGCGTAATATCGCGCGCGCTCGCATTCCAGATAAGCGTGTGTTTGACAATAACTCGTGGAATTAACCCAGCGTGGTACTTCATATGTGTCTATATATGGGCACAAAATATACATTGGAATATAGATATCTACGAGTATGCAATACTGCGTAGTATAACGTGATATGAATATATATATATATGATATAGGGGTATATGCATATATATATATATGTGTGTATATATATATAGGTATATATATAATTGTGTATGCGTGTATACAGACATGTATGTGCATTTGTAATATATATATATATAACAGAGCTGACTAACTTGATTCCCCCTACTATTTCCGAGTCACAGGATTACAAGTATTAAGTAGTTAGTATTATACTTTATATCATATTTTGAGGTTATACAGATTTTCTAAAATAAATATAACATATTTACACCCGAAGCTGATGACTATGATTTTGACTCACTTTATTTAAATGTAATGGTTTATAATATATAATTATTATAATAATAATTAGTGATTATAAAATCATTGTAAATATATAATATAAATTATAATAATTATTATTATTAATAATTATTTTTTTTAAAATAATATTATTTATAAATATTAATACAATAATGCAATACTTATTATATTAATAATGAATAATTTAAAAATAAGATTTATAGGTATATATTTTGTATAAAGAAATTACTAAATATAAAACATAAAACAAAAATATAACGACTTAAAGTATTTTAAAGTATTCTTAAAATATGTTATCAATTAATATTACTAAAAATTATACTTAATTATTATTAATTATACAGATATTTATTAATAAATAATAATCAATTTACCATGCAGGAATTTTAATTCGATTCATTAAATAAATACTTAATATATTTGATCCAATGAAAAAATAATAATAATTAAAAGACCTATATAAAATAAACGTGTTATTCGATATCTGCTTGTAAATCATTCTTCACTTGTTCCAGGAGTCCGGTTGGGTCTGCTAATTCAACCTGTCAATCAATGAAGATCACATATGTTATATAATTATATGTTTATATATAATTATAACTTTCTTTATATATAACCAGTAATTCAATAAACTTTTTATCTATCTATCTATCTATATTATATAGTATATATAACATTGAATTTTTATAATTAGAAAATTTCAATTTAAATTGATATCTAATTTAATAAAATAAATATTAGATATTATAAATATATTATGTATAATTATATGTAATAATAATCCTTTGTTTGAGTTTTTGATTATATTCGTATTATAAATATAAATGATTTACTATATTTCTCGAGCTAAAGAACTTCATATTAATATTCGAGCATGTCTGTATATAAGTAGAAATGTAGGTCATAATTCACACACACACATACACACACTAATACACACACACACAGAAACACATACACATTCACACACATATACAAACACACACCAACATACAGCCACACACAAACACACACCCACACACACACACCCACACACACACTCACACCTAAACACACACACATATATATATATACCTCTGGTATAGGATACGGTGTAGCATGAGTGGCATTCTCTCTATTCGCATCCACCATGTTTCCGCATTTAGCAATGTTGTCTACCCAGACACCTTCGTAAATCTATTAAGTGAGTGTGTAATGTATATACACTGTACAATGTACATGTACAGTGTACATGAACCACGGTTTGCATGTAATCAAATGGTTTATATTTTATAATATTAGATTTATATATATATATATAAATTAAAATCTCAACCAAATAAACATATTTAATCATTATTTAAAATTAAATATTTAATTACAGAAGATCCTTCTTAATATGATCCTCTCAGATAATAATAAGTCAATAAATATAATCGACAGAATTATAATTCAACTAAATTATTACATTACGACAGTATATACTATATTAATATCCACAATAGGTACTCACTATTAGGTGAGTAAATAATATGTTATTTAAATAGCATTATATATATTTCACCTCTTTTCAATTATACATATTGGAATAAGATATTTGTTTTATTTTACTTAGAAATCAACTATTCAAAAAAAGATCTTTTAAATGTAACCAAAATAAAAAATAATATAAAAAAGTTTTATTGTAATTGAAATTTTAATTCAGCGTATTTTTTATTATATTTGTTTACGCATTCGTTAAGTTTGAAATATTATAGGAATAACTCACTTGTCCTTTATCCGTATAGTAATATTTTCCCGGCCCATTTTTCAATCCATGCTTCCAGTTCCCTTCGTATCTATTATTATCACCTATGTATTTATTAGCACTATTATTAATATATATATATATAAGTAATATTTTAAATAATTATTAGTAAAAATAATTTCATATATTTCATGAATATAGATATTATAAGTAGTTTTTGATAAAAATATCACAAAATTCACTTGTACTTAACACAGAGAACTTTTCACACACACAATTTATTATTGTAAGTTAAATAATAAGCATTTATTTTTACAATTGATATTATTCTGTTGCGTGTAGTAATTAAAGCTTGGTGATATTTTATTAATGTAAGCTAACAAGCCAAATATATTGTGTAGAAAATATTGAAAAGTTAAACGAATATAAAGTAAACAAATCAACAAATGTATATATATATATATATATATATATATATATATATATTATAATATTAATAATTATTAATAATATTTAATCTCTTGAATAAGCCGACATCTGGTTAAATATAAATACATCATTTTCTGGAAGATTATTAAATGCTTAGCAATATTATATCAATAGGTCTCTTGATAATAATAAGGAAATAATGATGAAATGTACATGTCATTAAAACAAAACGATGAAATGATAAGGTGAAATAGGTGAATGTAATTCTGACAATATAAACACCTATAGCAAGTCAATAATGTTCACACTATTAACAAGATAAGGTATTTTCATATTATTATATAATTAGTATTATTATCAGATTTAGGTATTCATTGGGAAATTAACAATAATCTGTTATATTATTCGAGACAATCTACTTTTATAATATTATTATTAAAGTAATAATCACTCGAATATTATATAAATATTAATATCAATGTATTTATGATTTGTCTTATAAGAAATACCATCGTAAAGATAAGGATATCACTTAAGTTTGAAGATATCGTTGATAGGTATAATGAAACATCTATAATCACCATTTTACTGTGTGGTTCAGTTGGCTAAGGTGTTAGATACACAAGCAGTAGGACGCGAGTTCAAGCCCCGTCTGGACCATTAAAATTATATTTAGTAGTTATCTTACATAAATGTGTATAAAATAATAATCGATTCTGTAATAGGAGGACATCTCTACACACTCGCTGCTACTACTACGAACTATGATAAGTTTGAGGACATCATCACCGTAATAGAAGGACATCTCTACACTCGCTGCTACTACTAACTATGATAAGTTTGAGGACATCATCACCGTAATAGGAGGACATATCTACACTCACTGCTACTACTAACTATGATAAGTTTGAGGACATCATTACTGTCATAGAAGGACATCTCTACACACTCGCTACTACTACTACTAACTATGATAAGTTTGAGGACATCATCACCGTCATAGGAGGACATCTCTACACTCGCTGCTACTACTACTACGAACTATGATAAGTTTAAGGACATCATCACCGTAATAGGAGGACATATCTACACTCACTGCTACTACTAACTATGATAAGTTTGAGGACATCATTACTGTCATAGAAGGACATCTCTACACACTCGCTACTACTACTACTAACTATGATAAGTTTGAGGACATCATTACTTTCATAGAAGGACATCTCTACACTCGCTGCTACTACTACTACTACGAACTATGATAAGTTTGAGGACATCATCACCGTAATAGGAGGACATCTCTACACTCGCTGCTACTACTACTACTAACTATGATAAGTTTGAGGACATCATTACCGTCATAGAAGGACATCTCTACACTCGCTGCTACTACTACTACGAACTATGATAAGTTTGAGGACATCATTACTGTCATAGAAGGACATCTCTACACTCGCTGCTACTACTACTACGAACTATGATAAGTTTAAGGACATCATCACCGTAATAGGAGGACATCTCTACACTCGCTGCTACTACTACTACGAACTATGATAAGTTTGAGGACATCATCACCGTCATAGGAGGACATCTCTACACTCGCTGCTACTACTACTACTAACTATGATAAGTTTGAGGACATCACTACCGTCATAGGAGGACATATCTACACTCACTGCTACTACTAACTATGATAAGTTTGAGGACATCATTACTGTCATAGAAGGACATCTCTACACTCGCTGCTACTACTACTACGAACTATGATAAGTTTAAGGACATCATCACCGTAATAGGAGGACATCTCTACACTCGCTGCTACTACTACTACGAACTATGATAAGTTTGAGGACATCATCACCGTCATAGGAGGACATCTCTACACTCGCTGCTACTACTACTACTAACTATGATAAGTTTGAGGACATCACTACCGTCATAGGAGGACATATCTACACTCACTGCTACTACTAACTATGATAAGTTTGAGGACATCATTACTGTCATAGAAGGACATCTCTACACTCGCTGCTACTACTACTACGAACTATGATAAGTTTAAGGACATCATCACCGTAATAGGAGGACATCTCTACACTCGCTGCTACTACTACTACGAACTATGATAAGTTTGAGGACATCATCACCGTCATAGGAGGACATCTCTACACTCGCTGCTACTACTACTACTAACTATGATAAGTTTGAGGACATCACTACCGTCATAGGAGGACATATCTACACTCACTGCTACCACTACTACTAACTATGATAAGTTTGTCATCATCACCGTCATAGAAGGATATCTCTACACTCACTAATACTACGAACTCATACGCAGAAGTCCGATACCGGAGCGTTTGTCGCCGAGCCATTCGCCGTCGTAAGTGCTGCCATCTTTGTAGTACATGCGACCCCAGCCGCTACGATTGCCTTGGTACCATTCGCCTTCGTATCGCTCCTTGTCTTTGTAGAATCGCGTTCCGTAACCCTGAAGGGCGGGGCGTAGGAGTGTGTAATTTCACGATATATATATATATATATGCGTGCGTGCGTGTATAATTTCAATATTAATATGTGATTACTATGTATACATATATTATGTATAATTATATTTATAGTATAATAATGATCATTTTGAGGTGTCAGTTTATTTTTAGAAATCCGTGTATTCCAATTAAAGTACCTTAATTATATATTTTATTTTTTAATTTAAACCATAAACAATCCATAACTTCGAATATCCATTATATATTAAAAAAGATCTGTTCAGTGAATACAAATACAATATTGGAATAATTTAGTTAATTGCCGGTCATGAAGGTTTGTAATCTTAGGTAAAGTATCAGTGCATAAATCGCTTAATTAGTTAATTTAAAGTGAAACAATTATTATTCAAATAATGATATCCGTTGATCATAGATTTTAATGTTATTACGTTATAGTTACGATTACAGTTATTTGTAGGCATTTCATAGTTAAGTTTGAGATGATTAGATATGAATGATAACCACATTAGTACTTCAAACTAATGCTACGGTCAAAGTGATAATAAGCCACGCCTCCGTATTCATATCAGAGTGGTTGTAATTGTGAAACTGAGAATCTTGGGCATTGCTTAGGTGTAAAATAGGTATACGGTATACCGTATACCCTATAGGTTTTCTTATTAAAAAGTCTAGTATCGTACGACAACAGAATTATATACAAAAATATAATTAAGAAGCCATAAGTATTACATTGTAGATTTTATTTTAACATTAGCTGCCAACATTATATAAATATATTATTCGATCAAAATATTACATTCGCCAGACGCATAGAAACCTAGTATATTTCGACCCAAAACTTTAAATAACATTTGATTGACGCATTATCTGCGAGCCTACATCTACTACGCTACTAACGTGCTTCAAGTTATTCTTCCAGCCACCCGCATACTGTTTCTGATATTCACCTATAGGTAAGGAGGAATGTGACGTAGAGTGAGGCTATATAACAAGGGTTATAGTGTTATAGTATTGATAAACTGTAGTATATATATATATAAATAAATATTATTAATAATAGTACGATTTTTTAATATACAAACAAAATTAATATGATTAATTTGATGAATATTTCAATATATATTCATATTTAAATCATATATAAATTTTTAAATCTACAAGATATATATATATATATATATATATATATATATATATATATATATCGTTATAACTAGATCACCATTGCTGTCCTTGACACTGTATGTTCCGAACCCAGACTTTTCGTCCGTAGACCAATCTCCACTGTATATGGAATTCATTGTGCTGCTAACATAGGTACCTTTGCCTGTATACGCGTGTGTGTTACCCCTATTAGATTATATAACACTACGCATGTAGATCAGTTACACACACACTTATTACTAGCTATCTAATGTAAACCGATGTATGTGGATCGAATGATTTCAGCCAATTAAAGCAAGAATTCATATAGTAGGTGATAGTCGATATCACATTATTATATTATTATATTACTAAAAGTCTAATATTTATTTGATTATACTTAGTAAATGAAATAATTTTGTTATACAATATATACACAATATACAAATATAGACATACATAATTTATATTAAAATATAATCATTTACTACATACTTCAATATTATTTTGGTATAATCAGCTCCCTCTATGGGTGAACTATTGCATACTATTGTTTTCAATGTTTGCCTTAATCTAGATACAAGGATTAAACTATATAATTTAAACTATTTATATAGTATAATATATCGTGTTTTGAATTTAGTAAAAACATAATTAACCTCATAAATTAACATATTTGTTATCTAATAAATAAGGTAGATAATATATTCAAAATTATTGAGAGATAAATTTTGGAACCTGAATCTGATACAAATAATAATAATATGTTATATTATATTTTATTACATAATATTATATATATATATATATATATATTATATAATATTATTCTATGTTTATACATAAATTAGTATACTGAATATTTAAATATATCATACATATTAATCATTGTAACAAATACTTTCAAATACAGTTTTATGACTTCTTATTAATATCAAATATTATTTTTAATTTGATTTACTATACTTTTATTTAGTTTATTATATTTAATATACCAGCTATAAAAATTGTATGGGTTTATATATATATATTTTAATAACTGCCTGACGCCTTAGCCACTGCAGTGGCTAAGGCGTCAGACACACAAGTAGTAGGACACGGGTTCGAGCCTCGTCCGGACAATTAATTAATTTTATAAAATGGGTCTTAAAATATTATTTAGAAGTGATCTTATATAATTGTGTATAAATAAATGATCGGCTCTCGTTAAAACCATTGATGCCTTAACATGAGAGCGGCTTCTAAGGGACATTAGAACCATATATGGTTATTAGTGAAAACTTCATCTAAGTTCCTGGATGGGATGAAAGGACTCCACCAAATAACAATAATAATATATATATTAAGTATAACATTTATATAATTTAATATTTGATATTTAATGTCTATAATTATAATAATATAAAAAGTATTCTAATAGAACAGTTAATAATTATATACACAATAATTAATAATTCATTTTTAAATATCAATTTGATTAAATACATAGTTAATTAAGCTTACTTTATTTTTGTTGTGATGGTGTTTTGCCTAAATATAAATTATAATTATTATATTTAATATAATATAATATTAATATAATATAATAATATAATATTATACATTTAAATGTATTAAATTTAATTCATATTTAAACTTTAATTATAAGAGTAATTAGCGTATATAATGTATATACTTGTAATAATTGTTAAGAAAATATATAATATATGAGAAATGATGTAATTAAATTTTTTATACAAAACACCTATATGATATATAGTATATCGGGTTAATTTTTATTTATAGTGTAAATTTGTATCCAACTATATACTTTTAAAATAAAAATAAATATGTTTAAATTATTATTTATATTATAAAAACTAAGTATTAATTGCTAATATATAAAAATCAATAGGATGTTTTAGTTTAACATTCTATAAATATTCATGTGGTGAGTAAAATTTATATTGCCTGTAATTTAATTGAGCTATATAAATATTGTTGTATGGAAACCACCGAACCTAAATATAGTTAAGTAATTAGATGCTACGGCTAGTAGCGGCAGGTAGTAGCAGGTAGTACTTAAGTAAATTATTAATTATGTTTCATATATAAGGAGTATTATATATTTGCTTAACAACATCTTTGTAAGTAGTATTTTAACTTAATTATTAAGATTTTTTTTTTTTTGATTAAATATTAATTAAATAGATATTCTATTATAATATATGTATATAATTATATATAAATATTATGTATTTAAATACTATATTAAAATGAACCTATATTACAAAATATAATAAGATTAAATATATAATAATTAATGATCGTTTTAGAAATAAAATACATTATTATAATTCAAAAAATCTATATAATTAATATGTTATGGTTTAATTGACTACTTAATTATTTATTATTATCATCATTTATTTTTACTAATATAAATTAAAAGAATAATATTTACTTAAAATCAATATACATAATTATCATATAATATATATATTTTCATCCATGAAAAAACCAAAAAAACATAAATAAACCTTGAACAAACCAAAATCCCATGATAACAACAACAACAAATACCAAAAAAACCATAAAAAACTAGAAAAATACCAAAAAAAACATTTAGCCAAAATAAATGTATTGTCAAATATTTTATATTATCAACTATATTACTATTATATATAATAGTATTATAGCTAGTATATCGCTTTAGGTATTATATTATAATAATATTACTAAGATTAATAGCATAGCATAAGAAGAACAATATTAGGTATAAGTCTTATAATAAGTTATTATAAGAGATAAGCAAATGTTAAATATCAAATTATGTTGATCAAATATACTTAGTGTATATCATATAGTCACTATATTATATATAGTATATGCAAAGATTTTGCGAAGCAAAGATATAACACTCCCTATGCATGCAACGTAATTTAGTAATATCCCCAGCCGCTGCTAGCAGCAGTATCGAAATCACTGAAATAGATTTAGGTTCGGCTCTGTTTGCATACAACAATGTTTTCATTGCTCTATTAAATTACATGCAATATAAATTAACTTTTACTTACTAAATATATACTTATAGCATTTAAAACATAAATATCATATTTGTTTGTTATATATTAGTAATGAACACTTAGTTTTCATCATATAAATATTAATTTAAAGCATATTATTTAACATTTTAAAAGTGTATAGTTAAATACGAATTTACATTATAAACAACGCATAGTTCCTAAAAGTAACCCGCTATAGGTGGCACCAGGGTAATTTGTATACAAATTCGAATTACACGATTTCGCGTAAGTGTTATATCTTTCCTTCGGAAAATCTTTGGTATATGTAAACTATTAATATTAACATTACATATTAATAAAAAAGGGTTATGATCAAAAAGGACGAGTTGAGTTGCAATAGTTAAATGTTAAGTTTGAAATAAATATATATATATATATATATATATATATATATATATATATATATATATATATATATGTGTATATATATATATATATATGTGTGTGTGTATGTATGAATATATCTATGCTTACTATTCACATATGAATTATATGATGAGTCATTATTTAAGTTCAATACTTGAATACGCGAGCTTAATTCAGTGACCAATCAGGTTACTACCAACCGTGGCAGTATTATTATTCTAATAAGGTGAATTTACGTTGTAATTTATAAATGGGCGTATGTATAGGCGTATATAGGCGTGGTGATATATACCAGAGTTGTGATATATTTACTAATTGGTTATATAACTATATTTTTTATATAGTTTGTAATAACAAGTTTGTAAAAAAAACTAAATTAAATTATTAAATCAATTGAAGCTAATTATAAATTAATTTGTATAATATAAAATCAATTTAAATTGAATGTAATGTATAGGCTATATTTCTATATACTTTATAATATAAAGTTTATATATAATATTAATTTAATGTAATGTAATACATAGGCATGCATATGCATAAGAATGTGACATTATACTTTATAATATATAGTTTATATATATATATATAATATATATATATATATATATATATATATATATATATATATATATATATATATATATATATATATCTAGTATTATATATAAGTATACTATAGTATCTATGTATAGGTAATGTATTTATATATACTTTATTATAATAATTATTTATTTATATATATTTAATATTATATATAATTATACTATAGTATCTATGTATAGGTAATGTATTTATATATTACATTTATATATACATAATTAATAAAATAAATTAGTAGATTTAATTCCATTCAATTAAATTTAATATATAAATATTAATCTGGTTATATAATCAATTAGTGTGTCTGCATCTAGAATATGCAATCACGCGTCAATCATTATCTTAAAACATAAACACACCTCCTACAACGTACGCAAAATCCGAGTACTGCCACGGTTGGTAATCACCACCAATCAGGCTACGCCGCCCGCCATACGCGGCGTTGGATACTGAATAACAAATGTAAAATGTGCCGTATTTAATGATTCACCCTATTAACTTATAGTTAAAATGTAAAATGTAACCTTTAACCATCAAATCGTCCTTATTAATCGTTTCATAACAAAATACACTCCCTCTCCTGTTAAACTCTATTTATACGTAACGTAGAAATCTTGTTATACAATACTGTTGTTATAACCTGAGATATGTTCAGAATACTATTGATAATCATTTAATCTAGGTATATTATTATAATATCATATTAAATATGTAATAGTAATAAGTAATAATTATTATATAAATATAAATATATTATTATTAATAATTATTACTATTTAATATGATACATTATATATAATATATATAAATTTGAAAATAATTATGATTAACTTACCATGTTTCATATTGTTTAACCATTCTCCTGTATATTCATCTCCATTTATAGAATAAATCGTATTTCTAATACCTTTTTTTTGTGCACGATAATCATTTTTCTTCCAAAGTTGATGAGTTTTTGGTGGTTTAAACATATTGATATAGTATTTAATAATTAGTATATACTATATATATATTAAATTACATTTAAAAATAAAATTAACTAATATTATCCGAATATTATCTTAAATATACTACATTATAACAACTTTGTACTTTATACATTTGAATAGTCATTGTGTCTCATAGGGTGTGTAACTAAGGACACAATAACAATAATAATATCAAAGAAAATAAATCTATATATTTTACAGATCCAGGATGGACATTGGACATTATATATATTCACACATATGGCTATATAGCCATGGCCTCCTTTAGCTTCGAGAAGCTAAAGGAGGCCATGGTATAGCCTATCTGACATAGGCCATAAGCATATGGCCTCCTTTAGCATCAAAAAGAAACTAAAGGAGGCCATTATTCATACGGTGTGAATCACACCATAGATTTGTATTTTACCTAAACTATAAATAGATGGTTCACATATACCATTGACTTGTAGCAAGACCTCCTATAACCTCGGTTATAGGAGGTTTTATAGGAGGTCTTGCTTGTAGAGGTATATACAAGCAATATTTATATAGATACCTATACCTCCTATAACCACGAGGTTATATAACCTATATATGCTATATAGCATCGATGTAAATAAACTTTTATTTACATCGATGGGTTATAGAAGGTATTGATACAACTTGTATCATACAAGTCAATGTCACATACACACACATCAACATAAATTAATGTTAACACACTCACACATAAATATATAACTATATATAATATATATATATATATATATATATATATATATATTCTTATTAGTTTATAATTATTTAACAAAGGAATGCATGCATGCAATGGTGTTAACATACACATTTTATTTATATATGATACAATACATTATCATATTTATTGTGCATCAACATATATACCCACATATGTACACACTCACATTTAGGGGCGTCACATAGGGGGGGGTGGGGGGACATGTCCCCCCATTTTTAAAAGTGGGGGGGGGATATCATATCAAAAGCCCTCCCACTTTTAGGCCACCAACACAAATTAATATAATAATATATTACTATATAGACTTTCTTTATATTGTTTATTATCCTTATATATAAATGTATATATATATATATATATATATATATATATATATATACGTTGTCATTTATATACGTTGACATATATATATATATATACGTTGTCATTTATATACGTTGACATATATATATATATATATATATATATATACGCTGTCATTCACTATGAACGGTCGCGTTTCACTTTCATATATATATATATATATATATATATATATATATGTATATACATTAATTCCGTTTTTGTATAACAGTCTTAACCCTTAACGTGCCTAATTATATTCTAGTTTAATACAACTTTACGTATAGATTATATACGCTCTAATGGATCAACCCAATGAAAGATGTATGCATACCATATTGCACATATGTGCATGCATACGTCGACGATGAATAGCAAGTCCACGAGAACCCTTGAACTGCCTACAACAGGTTATGCAATATCCTTCATGCATATATGCATACCATATTGAGTACACAGTTACGATATTAAACAACATCACGTCCCAGTCGAGACAGCGATGGTCTGAAGGCGTCTCGAGAAAGCTTGCGTTAATCGAAATTGATATAGGCACATACTTTACAAAAAAAGTGACGTCCTATAATCTCTTGAGGTCTTGTAATTATATAGGGTTATAAATATGATTCCAAATTGACTATCTTCTTATAATTATATTTATATCAATAGGGGGCGATACTGAATATATAAATTTATATTTCAAATTAATTTCGTTATTCTTGTTATTTATTTAAATAAATAAACTTTTATTTGTTTGTTAGTATAATCCCATCCTAATAAAGGTTTTATATTTTAAATAATCATATATATATATAAAAATACATTAGTGATTATTATTTATACAAAATAAGAATATATTTATTAAAGATGTATTAATTATTTAAAATTATGATAAACTAATATTTTAAAATAATAACGTTATTTTTCAATATTTTTTTATATATAAATTTGATAATTGGCATTTTTTCTATATTTATAATTATATCAATATTCTTATACATTTATTATATTATATATAGAATTTTACACTACATGTAATATTTAAGTTGTATTCATGCTTACATTATGTAATACTGTATTAAATACAAACGTATATCAGAAAAACCGGCGTATTTTAAATAATCATTTAATGTCATTAAAGTTAACTTCAAGTTAAACTTGAGTCTAAAACTGTTAGTAAAAGTATTTCTGTTGAATATCATATATTCAATAAATTCTGATATATTCCAATTGTTCACATGTGAAAATATAGTTTGTTGCTGGCGGTATATGCAGTATAATTAGATTTTGAAATACCTAATTTTTAAAATTATTTTAAATTATAAATACTATTTTTTCGATAATTATATTTTTTACAAAACGATTATTATATACTATAAAGTCCTACACAAATTATGTAATTTTTTATTATTATAATATTTATTTAGATGATGATGCTACTATTTTTAGTAATTATCATAATTATTATGATAATTGATTATTATGATTATTGATTATTATGATTATGATAATGCAATATTAATTAATTAATATATTTAATTTACAATATTAATGTAATTTCTTTTTATAATTTATTCATAATAAATATTGATAGCATATTTATATTCCCTATAAACTCTTTTTTTGGAATATCCAATTAATGTTTAAATATTATTATTATACGCTGACATAATAAATTATTCTTGTATATAAAATTATATTATTAATATATCTTGTATATAATATAAAATTCTAATAATTATCAATTTATATATATATTATTATAATAAATATTTAAAAAAATATATATGGATATAATCTATTAAAAATAATAAACACCAATATTTTTAATAAAAAACCTAGGTTTTTGATTAAAAACCTAAATTCAAGTTTTAGAAAAGTAGGTTTTGACCAACACTGGGTATATGTACATGTATAACACTATCATAGTGACTATCACAGTAACTATGATAGTAACTATGATTCATAGTAATACACTCTCATAGTGACTATGTGTACTTATAATCTAAATATATGGTTACCAGAATAGTAGAAGGACGACATCCGCATTAAAAACCAAACATCATAAATTAAAAAATCCCTACATTTAATTATTATGATAGAATTATTGCCTATTATAATTAATCCACATATTTTATACATTAGTATAATTTGTACGGTATTAATAGGTAAATAAATATCTCATAGTGCATAATTAATGCTACGAATAAATATTGATAAACCCTATTATATACTATATCATATAAATAAATACATATATACTATTAAGACGTTGCACTAGTGATATTAAATATAAAATATAACGTGTGCGAATTTTGTTTATTCAAAATATATTATATAATTAGATTAATAGATTATTAATTAGATTGCTATATCAATCTGAACAATCAATGAAACAACTTTTCTCAATATATATATATATATATATTGAGAGAAGTTGTTTCAAAATCCATGATGGCGCCCCTACGACCACCCGAGGTCATGGGATAGGTAAGCATAATGTAAAATATATATATATACATATATTATAAAATAATTTTATATTTAAATTTGTATATAGTTTGCTGGTATCTATATTTAAATATTTATCACATAATTAAATTTGCATAATATTTCATACTAGACAATGTCCGACAATATAAAAGTTATCATTCGATCGAGGCCTTTTGTCAATAATGAAAAGGATAATTTATGGAATATCGAAGATAACGTGATATGGAAAAAATCTGATTCAAAAGCTTCATTTCAATTCGGTAATATATCAATCTATAAATATATATATATATCGAATTTTAGTTTAATATTTATTCTGTAATATTAATTATACCAAAGATGTCAGTTAATATCATTATTTATTGGTAAATTTAAGATTTACAATTCTCAAATTGTTGATTTAGTTTTATAATATAAATTGTTCCAGCTAATTTTAAATATTTAAGGTGCACCTATTTTTAAATGTAATGTAATAGATAGGCAAAAATGGGTCGACTAAAAAGCCTACTCCTACTTAACCTACGAATTTATATACAGTAGAAGCTCGGTAACTCAACATGCCGATAACTCAACATCCACAAAATATTTGGTTGGATTCGTATCTTTTACATGTTAACAAAAACCCTATTACTCAACAAATATAACTCAACATACATATAACAACATCGTTTTTATAATCCTAGCCTATACATTACATGTAAATATACATCCGATAACTCAACATTTATGAAAATTCAAAATATCACAAACATATGTTGTTGGATTCGTATCTTTTACATGTAATAAAACTACATTGCTCAACAAATATAATTCAACATACATTATTCAACATGGTTTTATTTAATATATGGATATAAATATATAAACGTAAAAATTCAATTACAATTATTATATTATCATACGAGTACTATTTTGAATGCACTTATATGAACAAAACATTAATTAAGTCATTAATTTATACATCCGATAACTCAACATACTCGCTAACTCAACATGAAAACTCCGTCCCTTCAATGTTGAGTTATCGAGCTTTGACTGTATATTCAAAAAAAAAAGGAGATATTATAATTTAAAAAAATAAATGTACATTTTTGTTTTTAATGTTTAAGTTTGCTATAGAAATAAATAAATAATTAAATTAAAAAATTGAAGCTAGGATTTCTCTTTAGTAATAAATTTACAATATAGTTGGAAAAACATTTAAATATTTAAAAATAAAATAAGAATAGTACTTTGTATTTATAATTTGAAAAAATCATGAAACTGAGAAATAATGGTTTAAAGGATAAATAATGATAAATTATATATTTATATAATATTATATATAAGCTAAATATTATTTTTCTATAACTTCAATATCATATGATTAAATTAATCTAGAATATTTAATTTTAAACACATTCTAAAATATATATACATGTTTTAGCAGATATCAAATATTTATTTTATCTATTTATTAATATTTATAATTAACAATAGATCTCTTGTTTCTTGAGTCTACATATATTAATTTATATTATCATTATATATTAAATAAAATTAAAATGTTAATTACATTTAAATAAATATAAATAAATATAATCATTAAACTATCAATATGCTTCATGATGAAATTCAGAGTCTCATTTCATAGTTTTTTCATGATACTACATTTATATATTATTATAAATTTTTATATATATATATATATATATCATATCAATTATGTTATCTAAAATATAATGATATATTAATATATGTATATCTAAATTATAATAATATAGTACAAAATATTATTAATATTATTTGGAAAATAAAATATTAAAAAATAATTTAGAAAATAATTATTATAATGTATAGTATAAAGTAGTAACTATAGTATTATAAATAACACTAACAACATTTTTATATTTTTCTATGTATAATGAATGGTTCTTTCTTGAAGAAATTGAGTTTTTAGATAGTTTTAGTATAATTAAAGATATTATATAATTATTTAAAAAATTAAATTATATTGTAAATTCCATATTGAGATAGAGTTATATAAATTATAATAAAGTAATACTTAATTTATATAATAAGGTATCACCATACAACATTATCGAAGAGAACATTTTATATTTTATAATACTTTTTCAATTATTCAACAATGCAAAATATATTAAATATAAAAGATATCTAAATAATGAAATATTTAGTAATTATTATTTTTTATAATAATGGTGATTTTTTACATTATGTACTGTGTTTAAACGCTTGTATTTTATATTAATATATCGTTTAATATTCCATTATTTTGAAATATTTATTATAACATAATACCTTAACAATTTTTTTATTAATATTACATTTAAAAAAAAAATTAATATCAAGAATATAGGTGCACCATTTCCTTAAACTAACATTATTTGTGATATGAAATACATGTTTTTTATATAATAAATAGAATATACTTTGTTCTATTTATATCGGGGTTGGTCGGTATTTTTGTTCAATTTTTTTGGTTTATATAAAATTAAACAAGTATTATTTCATTAATATTATGTTATATGGATATATAATTACTTTTTACTGCCATATACAATCATATATCCTATACTAATGATGTAACATTTAGAACTATATTCCAGTCCCAATATATTTACATCTATTTAATATATTCAATTACCAGATATTTGAACTATGGCATAGTTTTTAGTAAATATATTTATTATTTGCTGACATTTAAATTAATTTGTATTAATTTGTATTAATTTAATTAATTATAAAACATACAAAATATAAAACAAATATGAAATAGTTTTAATAGTAAATAGTAAATACTATTTTACAAATAATAAATAGTATTATTTGTTTTATTCATTGTATTATTTGGTTATTAATTTCTAAGGGAGACGATCAAAAAGGACGAGTTGAGGGTTAAAGGTTACATTTGAAATACGAGTTAATAGTATATACATATATTTTGTATAGATATTTGTGGGTTATTTGGTTTAATTGGTTTAGTTTTGTCCTGTTTGTTTTTTATTAGCTGCATTACATCCCAAAATGAGCCTATACAAATTTATTTCGGATTTAATATTTAACCATTTCGCCCCAACTCGTCCTTTTTGATCGTAACACATTTTAATATCTGTTAATAGAATATATTCTATAGATGCAACAACATATACAGTGACCAGAGTACAGTTATATATATAGTACAGTTATCATTTAAATTGTGTAAGATAAACATATATTTTATAAAATTTGTAAAATCAATATACCATGAAGAAAAAAAAATCATGTGGAATAATTTAAGGAAATTGTAGATTATATTTGGAAAGTTTGTAGGGCCCAATGCAGATAATCTGATATTATATGAAAAAATGATAATATACGATATTTTCTAATGAATAAATTATAATTATTTAAAAAAAATTGAGTTTAAAAAAAACCACTAAAATGTGTTTTAATAAATGACGCTACAATTACGATTACGATATAGGATATAAATAAATAACGCAATATTAATCATAATTCGATGAATGGCGAAATGCAGCTCAGCCCAAAAATCCTTTAAGGCGGGTGGGAGGTGGGGAGGGCGGACGGGGTAGTCGTGTTTTTATCGTTATACTAACGGAGTGTGTTGGGTTTTGGTTTAGCTATATAGTTTGTAGACCCCGAAGTTGTTATGGTTATGTTCTCCACGCCTATATAATAGATCAGCTGTCGTGTCCTCGATGCAGACACACGACCCGTCTATTTAGTGGTAAACTAAATAAAACCAAAAAAAACACATAATAACCAATGTTTTTTTTTAAATCGAAAAAACGCACAAGCATATTTTAATTATATTTAATAAATATACATTTAACACACCAAATTTTTATTGATTTAAAAATGTGTATATTAATCTTGATTAACTCTTAAATACATGAATTTATTGTAAATTAATAGTAAATAATTTAAATTACTTGAATATTTTGATCTCTATATAATATTTATATTTGAAATTTATTGTTTATTAATTGATTGATAATTATAATTATAGATATTATATTATATTACATTATATTAATATTATAATGTATTTAAGCAAATATATTATCGAAAGTATAAAATATAGATATTAGCTAACAATAACATACGTTATGTTTGTTAATATATTTATGTTAGTAAAATTATATTTTAATATAAATATATAAATTAGATATTCATTATAAATAAAAAAATTGTCATTTCTTATATTTTTTTATTGTAAAAAATAAGTATTTATATTATTTTATTGTATTTTATAATGCTATATTGATTTTTTATTTAATTAATTAATTAAATCTCACATACTAATTATATGAACTTATATAGATAAGGTTTATTCTCATGTGACAAATACAGAAATTATATACAAAGAAAACGTACTTTCAATAGTCAAGAGTGCCATATCTGGTATAAATGGTTAGATATAATTAAAATAATGGTAGAAGAATGAAATAGGTACATCATTTTGTGAATTGATTATCTTTGCGAGTATATTTACAAGATATTTATAGATACGAATAGCTACTTAATTAAATTATATAATTATTTACTATTACGAAAGTGTTCGCTAAATATTTACCTATATCTTCGCGCGTATCCACAATATATTAATAATGGTTATCTTACATTATAATAATAATTTACTTTTAATTTATATCATTATAAAATTTATAATATAAATATTTATTTTTAATTTAATTATATTTCTTATTTCTCATCGGCTCTGGCTGCATAATTTGCATCGTATGTAATGCAGTACACCTATACCATGTGTAATGCAGCGTACCACTTACCGTGTGTGTGTATCGCATAGTAGGCGTGAAGATTCTACAATCATATTATAGATTAAACATATTTGAAAATATATTTCGCTAGTAAATGTTATGAACAACATTTTACAATATTATAATAATTGTACATATGTATGTGTTTGTGTACGTGTGTGTATATATATATATATATATATATATATATATATAGAATTACCTATTATTTAGATTCACTTACTCACTACTATTACAATAGGAACTGTGTTTGCCTATGGACAGACCGGGAGTGGTAAGACATTCACTATGACTGGTGACGAGAATAACGAAGGTATCATACAGATGGGGGTCAGCGATATATTCACGCAAATCAATCTAGTTAGTCATTACCAGCCTACGATCATTGTATGCGTCGCGTCGAAGATTTTGCGAAGCGAAGATGGTTCACTCCCTATCTAAGCTATGTAATTATTTTAATATAGTTCCGATACAACCACTAGACGGATACACGTGTATTATTTTATGTTAAATTTAATATTATTAATTCATAAGGTAATTAAGCTAATTATCAGACTAATATACTTTTAATATTATAATATATATGTGAATTATATTTAAAAATATATATTTTAAAATTACGACATTTTCACGGTATTGAAACTTTACATGTAAATAATAATGACTAAATCGATCTACTTTTGACCTATACAAATTCGGTAAAATTGTTATGATTATATTTTTGATATCTCCAAATAATATTTTTGCGTAACACTTACTTTTCGATATATTCAAATTTGTATACATGTCTTAATTTAAATTTATATTAGAGTATTATTTTTGAATTTACGTGTAAACATATACGAATCCAAAAATAGATTTTAGTTCTTTCACCAGTCGCATTTGCGCTAGTGTCGTTTTTATTTCAATAAATCAGTTGAGTGAACCATCTTTCCTTCGGAAAATCATTGATCGTGTTCGGCATTATCTTTATTTAATCACTTTTTTCTTTATTATTTCCTTATCGGTATACATTGTATATACAGTTATTTAATATGTACGATTACTAAATATATTCATATATTAACACAAATAAGCTTAATATTTATTAACTTTATTAATTATTGATTTTAATAACTCATTATTATTGCGGAACTATATGGTAGTATACCCTTACCCTCGTCGATTATATACCGCAACCTTCACTTCATTAGTCATTAGATCGTGAGTTTCTCGTACGTATTTCCTACATTGAAATCTACCAAGAAAATGTTGTCGATTTACTGGCAGAGAATCCCAAATATCTTGCAATTAAAGAAATTAAGGTTCTTATCCTATACATATTTATATAGGTGAGAAATGTTACATAGCGATTACTATATTACGATAATATGTAAATAACTAATACAATTCTAATACATTTCGTATTGAGATTTATTGTGATAATTGTTTAATTTAAATTTTATTATCTAAATTTTGTTTATAAATTATATTTATATATATATAGAATATATATATATTATCATAAATTAATATTTATATATTTTATTATTTTATTTTTCATATTTGTGTATTTGTGAAAATCATACATACATGTGACAATGCTACACCCTACATACCCACACTCACACCCACACACCCACTCACACCCCCATGCCCCCCACTCACACCCACACACCCCCCATGCCCTACACCACACCCCACACACTCACACCCCCCACCCAACACAGAACTGCGTGTACGTTAGTGAACTAAGCGAGAACGTGGCGACGTGCATTAACGACGTGATGTCCATCATGTTCAAAGGGCTGGACAATCGACACGTGGCAGAGACTAAGATGAACGATAAGAGCTCACGGTCGCACTCCATCTTCCGTATCGTTTGTACCTTAGCACTATATAGCACGTAATGTCATTCTTAATATTATGTTAATGTCGATATAGCGTAACATTTATGCTATATTTATATTTACCCCACAAATTAATTTCTATTTTTATTTATATTATTATCATAATTATTATTATATTATATTCTCTATATTCTCTATATAATATGTATCGCAAATACATCGATGTTGTGATAATATAACTTTTAATGAACTTCAATCATACCATCATGTGGCGTCAAGGTTATTGAGAGTAAATTGAAGAAGGACACCGACAGTAAATCTGTGATGGTTTCTCAACTGGTTAGTTATATACGTAAGGGGGAGGGAGGGGAGGGTATTCTTGTAAGGTAAATTGAGCTTGTTATCTTTAATTTTTCAATAAAACATATTTTAAGAGTTATAATAATTCTCCGGAAATATAACTAATCTTCTTATTTTGGAAATTTTCTTATTCGAAAACTACTTTCTGTAAACTCTAGTATTATTCGCTTACAATAAATAAATATATTTACATATGATTTAAATTTAAATTGTATAAGAATTTTTGTATGAAATAATATATATTTGTTTACAAATATAATACATTTTTATACAAATAAAAATGTAATACATCATAATATTGTATAGTATATTTTTATATATAAATATTAAATTATTGATATTGGTATCCATATTTATATTTTCTAAAAATAGAACTTTGTTGACCTTGCCGGAAGTGAGAATGCCAAACAAAGTCAGGCTCATGGTCAACGACTTGCAGAAGGGGGATCAATAAATAAATCCTTATTATCGTTATCCAATGTGATAGAAAGCCTTTCGCAGAATCAAAAGTTATTATCTGTAGTAGTTATTAAATTTTAGTCATAACCTATTTAACTATAATTACATTTTTTATTAATATAATATATATAATATTTTAATTATAACATGTTGAATTATAGTTATATAATTTTAAATTTGTATATTATATTTTATATAATATTTATAATTTTAGATTTATTAATTATCGAAATTCGAAATTAACAAGAATTCTAAAAAATTCACTTGGAGGTAATTCTAAAACTTCTATAATTTGTGCAATCTCTCCAATTTCAATAAATCAGACAATTTCTACACTAAGGGTAGTAGATATATATAGCAAGTGAATTCATAGTAATATGAAATATAGTAATCATATTAATTATATATATATATGTATATACATATAAAATTATTATTAAATCACTATATTTTTAATAATAAATAAAAATATCGTTATATTTCCGCTGATTTTACTATTCCATTCGAAAGTTTGCTATGAATGCCAAGAAAATTAAAAACAAACCGATTGTTAACGAGATAATATCGGGCGAGACGATGTTACGGAAGTACAGGAATCAGATCAAGGAGCTCGAGAAACAACTAGCCCACGTACGTCACACGCTACTACACTATTATCAGCGCATGCGTACGGCGTAGTCCACTAATCGCACGACCTCGCCTGACCTCACCAGGAACGCGGCCAATCGGCGATGGAGAACCGAGAGAAGATCGAAATCCTCATGAAACAGATCTGTACGAACACGAAGAAGGAGGTGTCTCGAGATCGTCGACTGACGTGGGCGTTCGGAAGCCATAGTTAGTAACTAACGGCGTGCACAGTGGTGTAGTGTTGGCAAGCCATAGTTAGTAACTAACGGCGTGCACAGTGGTGTAGTGTTGGCAAGCCATAGTTAGTAACTAACGGCGTGCACAGTGTTGTAGTGTTGGCAAGCCATAGTTAGTAACTAACGGCGTGCACAGTGGTGTAGTGTTGGCAAGCCATAGTTAGTAACTAACGGCGTGCACAGTGGTGTAGTGTTGGCAAGCCATAGTTAGTAACTAACGGCGTGCACAGTGGTGTAGTGTTGGCAAGCCATAGTTAGTAACTAACGGCGTGCACAGTGGTGTAGTGTTGGCAAGCCATAGTTAGTAACTAACGGCGTGCACAGTGGTGTAGTGTTGGCAAGCTATAGTTAGTAACTAACGGCGTGCACAGTGGTGTAGTGTTGGCAAGCCATAGTTAGTAACTAACGGCGTGCACAGTGGTGTAGTGTTGGCAAGCCATAGTTAGTAACTAACGGCGTGCACAGTGGTGTAGTGTTGGCAAGCCATAGTTAGTAACTAACGGCGTGCACAGTGGTGTAGTGTTGGCAAGCTATAGTTAGTAACTAACGGCGTGCACAGTGGTGTAGTGTTGGCAAGCCATAGTTAGTAACTAACGGCGTGCACAGTGGTGTAGTGTTGGCAAGCCATAGTTAGTAACTAACGGCGTGCACAGTGGTGTAGTGTTGGCAAGCCATAGTTAGTAACTAACGGCGTGCACAGTGGTGTAGTGTTGGCAAGCCATAGTTAGTAACTAACGGCGTGCACAGTGGTGTAGTGTTGGCAAGCCATAGTTAGTAACTAACGGCGTGCACAGTGGTGTAGTGTTGGCAAGCCATAGTTAGTAACTAACGGCGTGCACAGTGGTGTAGTGTTGGCAAGCCATAGTTAGTAACTAACGGCGTGCGCAGTGTTGTAGTGTTGGCAAGCCATAGTTAGTAACTAACGGCGTGCACAGTGGTGTAGTGTTGGCAAGCCATAGTTAGTAACTAACGGCGTGCACAGTGGTGTAGTGTTGGCAAGCCATAGTTAGTAACTAACGGCGTGCACAGTGGTGTAGTGTTGGCAAGCCATAGTTAGTAACTAACGGCGTGCACAGTGGTGTAGTGTTGGCAAGCCATAGTTAGTAACTAACGGCGTGCACAGTGGTGTAGTGTTGGCAAGCTATAGTTAGTAACTAACGGCGTGCACAGTGGTGTAGTGTTGGCAAGCCATAGTTAGTAACTAACGGCGTGCACAGTGGTGTAGTGTTGGCAAGCCATAGTTAGTAACTAACGGCGTGCACAGTGGTGTAGTGTTGGCAAGCCATAGTTAGTAACTAACGGCGTGCACAGTGGTGTAGTGTTGGCAAGCTATAGTTAGTAACTAACGGCGTGCACAGTGGTGTAGTGTTGGCAAGCCATAGTTAGTAACTAACGGCGTGCACAGTGGTGTAGTGTTGGCAAGCCATAGTTAGTAACTAACGGCGTGCACAGTGGTGTAGTGTTGGCAAGCCATAGTTAGTAACTAACGGCGTGCACAGTGGTGTAGTGTTGGCAAGCCATAGTTAGTAACTAACGGCGTGCACAGTGGTGTAGTGTTGGCAAGCCATAGTTAGTAACTAACGGCGTGCACAGTGGTGTAGTGTTGGCAAGCCATAGTTAGTAACTAACGGCGTGCACAGTGGTGTAGTGTTGGCTAGCTATAGTTAGTAACTAACGGCGTGCACAGTGGTGTAGTGTTGGCTAGCTATAGTTAGTAACTAACGGCGTGCACAGTGGTGTAGTGTTGGCAAGCCATAGTTAGTAACTAACGGCGTGCACAGTGGTGTAGTGTTGGCTAGCTATAGTTAGTAACTAACGGCGTGCACAGTGGTGTAGTGTTGGCTAGCTATAGTTAGTAACTAACGGCGTGCACAGTGGTGTAGTGTTGGCAAGCCATAGTTAGTAACTAACGGCGTGCACAGTGGTGTAGTGTTGGCAAGCCATAGTTAGTAACTAACGGCGTGCACAGTGGTGTAGTGTTGGCAAGCCATAGTTAGTAACTAACGGCGTGCACAGTGGTGTAGTGTTGGCAAGCCATAGTTAGTAACTAACGGCGTGCACAGTGGTGTAGTGTTGGCAAGCCATAGTTAGTAACTAACGGCGTGCACAGTGGTGTAGTGTTGGCAAGCCATAGTTAGTAACTAACGGCGTGCACAGTGGTGTAGTGTTGGCAAGCCATAGTTAGTAACTAACGGCGTGCACAGTGGTGTAGTGTTGGCAAGCCATAGTTAGTAACTAACGGCGTGCACAGTGGTGTAGTGTTGGCAAGCCATAGTTAGTAACTAACGGCGTGCACAGTGGTGTAGTGTTGGCAAGCCATAGTTAGTAACTAACGGCGTGCACAGTGGTGTAGTGTTGGCAAGCCATAGTTAGTAACTAACGGCGTGCACAGTGGTGTAGTGTTGGCAAGCCATAGTTAGTAACTAACGGCGTGCACAGTGGTGTAGTGTTGGCTAGCTATAGTTAGTAACTAACGGCGTGCACAGTGGTGTAGTGTTGGCTAGCTATAGTTAGTAACTAACGGCGTGCACAGTGGTGTAGTGTTGGCAAGCCATAGTTAGTAACTAACGGCGTGCACAGTGGTGTAGTGTTGGCAAGCCATAGTTAGTAACTAACGGCGTGCACAGTGGTGTAGTGTTGGCAAGCCATAGTTAGTAACTAACGGCGTGCACAGTGGTGTAGTGTTGGCAAGCCATAGTTAGTAACTAACGGCGTGCACAGTGGTGTAGTGTTGGCAAGCCATAGTTAGTAACTAACGGCGTGCACAGTGGTGTAGTGTTGGCAAGCCATAGTTAGTAACTAACGGCGTGCACAGTGGTGTAGTGTTGGCAAGCCATAGTTAGTAACTAACGGCGTGCACAGTGGTGTAGTGTTGGCAAGCCATAGTTAGTAACTAACGGCGTGCACAGTGGTGTAGTGTTGGCAAGCCATAGTTAGTAACTAACGGCGTGCACAGTGGTGTAGTGTTGGCAAGCCATAGTTAGTAACTAACGGCGTGCACAGTGGTGTAGTGTTGGCAAGCCATAGTTAGTAACTAACGGCGTGCACAGTGGTGTAGTGTTGGCTAGCTATAGTTAGTAACTAACGGCGTGCACAGTGTTGTAGTGTTGGCAAGCCATAGTTAGTAACTAACGGCGTGCACAGTGGTGTAGTGTTGGCAAGCCATAGTTAGTAACTAACGGCGTGCACAGTGGTGTAGTGTTGGCTAGCTATAGTTAGTAACTAACGGCGTGCACAGTGGTGTAGTGTTGGCTAGCTATAGTTAGTAACTAACGGCGTGCACAGTGGTGTAGTGTTGGCAAGCCATAGTTAGTAACTAACGGCGTGCACAGTGGTGTAGTGTTGGCAAGCCATAGTTAGTAACTAACGGCGTGCACAGTGGTGTAGTGTTGGCAAGCCATAGTTAGTAACTAACGGCGTGCACAGTGGTGTAGTGTTGGCAAGCCATAGTTAGTAACTAACGGCGTGCACAGTGGTGTAGTGTTGGCAAGCCATAGTTAGTAACTAACGGCGTGCACAGTGGTGTAGTGTTGGCAAGCCATAGTTAGTAACTAACGGCGTGCACAGTGGTGTAGTGTTGGCAAGCCATAGTTAGTAACTAACGGCGTGCACAGTGGTGTAGTGTTGGCTAGCTATAGTTAGTAACTAACGGCGTGCACAGTGGTGTAGTGTTGGCTAGCTATAGTTAGTAACTAACGGCGTGCACAGTGGTGTAGTGTTGGCAAGCCATAGTTAGTAACTAACGGCGTGCACAGTGGTGTAGTGTTGGCAAGCCATAGTTAGTAACTAACGGCGTGCACAGTGGTGTAGTGTTGGCTAGCTATAGTTAGTAACTAACGGCGTGCACAGTGGTGTAGAGTTGGCAAGCCATAGTTAGTAACTAACGGCGTGCACAGTGGTGTAGTGTTGGCAAGCTATAGTTAGTAACTAACGGCGTGCACAGTGTTGTAGTGTTGGCAAGCCATAGTTAGTAACTAACGGCGTGCACAGTGGTGTAGTGTTGGCAAGCCATAGTTAGTAACTAACGGCGTGCACAGTGGTGTAGTGTTGGCTAGCTATAGTTAGTAACTAACGGCGTGCACAGTGGTGTAGTGTTGGCAAGCTATAGTTAGTAACTAACGGCGTGCACAGTGGTGTAGTGTTGGCAAGCCATAGTTAGTAACTAACGGCGTGCACAGTGGTGTAGTGTTGGCAAGCCATAGTTAGTAACTAACGGCGTGCACAGTGGTGTAGTGTTGGCAAGCCATAGTTAGTAACTAACGGCGTGCACAGTGGTGTAGTGTTGGCAAGCCATAGTTAGTAACTAACGGCGTGCACAGTGGTGTAGTGTTGGCAAGCCATAGTTAGTAACTAACGGCGTGCACAGTGGTGTAGTGTTGGCAAGCCATAGTTAGTAACTAACGGCGTGCACAGTGGTGTAGTGTTGGCAAGCCATAGTTAGTAACTAACGGCGTGCACAGTGGTGTAGTGTTGGCTAGCTATAGTTAGTAACTAACGGCGTGCACAGTGGTGTAGTGTTGGCTAGCTATAGTTAGTAACTAACGGCGTGCACAGTGGTGTAGTGTTGGCAAGCCATAGTTAGTAACTAACGGCGTGCACAGTGGTGTAGTGTTGGCAAGCCATAGTTAGTAACTAACGGCGTGCACAGTGGTGTAGTGTTGGCTAGCTATAGTTAGTAACTAACGGCGTGCACAGTGGTGTAGAGTTGGCAAGCCATAGTTAGTAACTAACGGCGTGCACAGTGGTGTAGTGTTGGCAAGCTATAGTTAGTAACTAACGGCGTGCACAGTGTTGTAGTGTTGGCAAGCCATAGTTAGTAACTAACGGCGTGCACAGTGGTGTAGTGTTGGCAAGCCATAGTTAGTAACTAACGGCGTGCACAGTGGTGTAGTGTTGGCTAGCTATAGTTAGTAACTAACGGCGTGCACAGTGGTGTAGTGTTGGCAAGCTATAGTTAGTAACTAACGGCGTGCACAGTGGTGTAGTGTTGGCTAGCTATAGTTAGTAACTAACGGCGTGCACAGTGGTGTAGTGTTGGCAAGCCATAGTTAGTAACTAACGGCGTGCACAGTGGTGTAGTGTTGGCTAGCCATAGTTAGTAACTAACGGCGTGCACAGTGGTGTAGTGTTGGCTAGCTATAGTTAGTAACTAACGGCGTGCACAGTGGTGTAGTGTTGGCAAGCCATAGTTAGTAACTAACGGCGTGCACAGTGGTGTAGTGTTGGCTAGCTATAGTTAGTAACTAACGGCGTGCACAGTGGTGTAGTGTTGGCAAGCCATAGTTAGTAACTAACGGCGTGCACAGTGGTGTAGTGTTGGCAAGCCATAGTTAGTAACTAACGGCGTGCACAGTGGTGTAGTGTTGGCTAGCTATAGTTAGTAACTAACGGCGTGCACAGTGGTGTAGTGTTGGCAAGCCATAGTTAGTAACTAACGGCGTGCACAGTGGTGTAGTGTTGGCTAGCCATAGTTAGTAACTAACGGCGTGCACAGTGGTGTAGTGTTGGCTAGCTATAGTTAGTAACTAACGGCGTGCACAGTGGTGTAGTGTTGGCAAGCCATAGTTAGTAACTAACGGCGTGCACAGTGGTGTAGTGTTGGCTAGCTATAGTTAGTAACTAACGGCGTGCACAGTGGTGTAGTGTTGGCAAGCCATAGTTAGTAACTAACGGCGTGCACAGTGGTGTAGTGTTGGCTAGCTATAGTTAGTAACTAACGGCGTGCACAGTGGTGTAGTGTTGGCAAGCCATAGTTAGTAACTAACGGCGTGCACAGTGGTGTAGTGTTGGCAAGCCATAGTTAGTAACTAACGGCGTGCACAGTGGTGTAGTGTTGGCAAGCCATAGTTAGTAACTAACGGCGTGCACAGTGGTGTAGTGTTGGCAAGCTATAGTTAGTAACTAACGGCGTGCACAGTGGTGTAGTGTTGGCAAGCCATAGTTAGTAACTAACGGCGTGCACAGTGGTGTAGTGTTGGCTAGCTATAGTTAGTAACTAACGGCGTGCACAGTGGTGTAGTGTTGGCAAGCCATAGTTAGTAACTAACGGCGTGCACAGTGGTGTAGTGTTGGCTAGCTATAGTTAGTAACTAACGGCGTGCACAGTGGTGTAGTGTTGGCAAGCCATAGTTAGTAACTAACGGCGTGCACAGTGGTGTAGTGTTGGCAAGCCATAGTTAGTAACTAACGGCGTGCACAGTGGTGTAGTGTTGGCAAGCTATAGTTAGTAACTAACGGCGTGCACAGTGGTGTAGTGTTGGCAAGCCATAGTTAGTAACTAACGGCGTGCGCAGTGGTGTAGTGTTGGCAAGCCATAGTTAGTAACTAACGGCGTGCACAGTGGTGTAGTGTTGGCAAGCCATAGTTAGTAACTAACGGCGTGCGCAGTGGTGTAGTGTTGGCAAGCCATAGTTAGTAACTAACGGCGTGCACAGTGGTGTAGTGTTGGCAAGCTATAGTTAGTAACTAACGGCGTGCACAGTGGTGTAGTGTTGGCAAGCTATAGTTAGTAACTAACGGCGTGCACAGTGGTGTAGTGTTGGCAAGCCATAGTTAGTAACTAACGGCGTGCACAGTGGTGTAGTGTTGGCAAGCTATAGTCTACGTCTCCATATTTAACGGCGTTGGAGGTGTGTACGTTAGTCTTAAAATCCTACCATTCTGAATAGGTGTACGATTAAACTTCGTACGTTATGCGATTATGGTTAATTGTATATGATATATTATACATAATTTTAAAGATAATGAATTACATTTTAATATTTCAATATACAACATTTTCCATAAATATAAAAACGAAGATTACACCGGTCGCTAAGAGGCTAGTTAGTGCCTAGTGCCTATTTAACTGCGGACGGTGTATGTATATTATTATTAGGAAGCTCTAGTTAGTGCTCCGAATGTACCTATATAACAGTGATGGGTAAGTGTGTGTGTGTGTGTGTGTGTGTGTGTGTGTGTTAGGAAGCTATGCATAGTGCTCAGTTAATAGTGTGAGGTCTACACGGGTGAAGACATTTCATCTAGTCTTAATAGTTTTTTATGTATATCATCCTATACAATAGATTACATATAATTAAACATAATATTATGTAATATATTATTTATAAGAGGTATTTATCTAATATACTATTTATCTATATTTTTTGTTTACAACTTTTATTGCCTAATAACTACAGTTAAAGTTATTGTATAGTACTGCATAGTAGTTTTATAATTTATATCAATATATTGGGTATATTTAAATATTCATTAATGTAATAAATATTTATATATAGTACCCATACAATTATATTTTGAATATTATATTTGGTAATTATATTTGGTAATTATAGTCAATTTTATATAGATGTGAATAGGTTCAATTATATACTTCTAATATATTTGTTTAGATTTTTGCTTTACCTATAAGTTTTAGTTGAATAAACAACTCATTCAAATATAATTTTTTTTTTGTTGAATTTCAAATTAAATTTAAATTTTGCTAATATATAATCAATTAATAATAGATTATTGAATAGAATATTATTTAAAATAACATCCAATCAGCATGTATCAAATGCTAACATTATGTAAAAATACCTTGTGCCAATGCAAATATGTATCTAAGTATGTGTTGATAACAATGAGTATAATAGATATCTTATTTTTAAATATGTCTATTAAGGGCCGGCGCAACACCCTGAGTTTAACATGGTGGAGATAGGAAAATCTTGGAATACTAAAAATAGATTCAATCTATGTATACTTTAAAATATCAACTAATTTTTTTTTATATATTATATAACTAATATTTATCTACAAATATAACTATCAGGTATGAGAATTAGATTATTAAAATTATATTAAAAATTTTTGAAAAAAGTTTTTTTTTATTCATATTCACGTTTTAAAAATTAGAGATTAGAAAAAATCATCATATTTATATGAACTATTTTTCGAGCTCGTATTAATAAATGCTTATTTATATCACTTTTAAGTTTTTTATTGCACTGCGATATACCATTTTAAAGAGAAATAATCAAATATTATGATTATTATATACAAAATATTTAAAAAAATAATATTTTATTTTAATAATCAGGATGTTGCGGCTCTTAATAATAGGGAATTTATAGTTTATAATTTTATACATATATACACATATATATATATAATATATATAATATATTATATATATATATATATATATAACAGAATTTTAAGTTATAAATTAATTTGTTATTAATATATTTTCCTTATTTTAAAAAATACATTAACAATTTTATTGAAATATATTCTATATATTTAAAATATCTAAATAACGTATAACATTCATAAATGTATAAATAAATCGTAAAGGTTACAGAATTTGTATTTTACGTTATTTCTATTAAGATACCTATTTGGAAACTATATAATCTAAAATCATAAACAAAAATAGCAGATTTTACTCCTGTTTATTTTGCTTAGTTATATACTCATGTAAATATAATTAATAAATATAATATATATTACTACATATAAATTGTTAAATATAAATGCCTAACTCTAGCACTCCACTTTGAATCCAGTGTCTAATGTACGTTAGCGTTACGCATCAGCATCAGCCTACAGGTCACATCATCATGTGCATCGTTGATGATTGTATACAAAGTGTAATATTAATTTAATTAAAATATAATCATTTTACATCTACATATAGAGCGGCTTCGAAGGGACATTAGAGCCATATATGGTTATAAGTGAAAACTTCATCTAAGTTCCTGGATGGGATGAAAGGACTCCACCAAATAAAAATAACAATAACAATATACAATAAATGTTACTATCGTATTGCTCTTTTGAATTGTTTACTTTGAATTTTCACAGTTTTTAAAGAACACAAAAATAAATAATACACTTGAATATATCTCTTTACATGTGATTATAAATAATATAAATTAATTATATATATATGGATAATTTGTTGACAAATATTATAATTAATTAATTATGAAAAATAATTAAATATTAATTAAAAATTGTCAACAATATAATAAAGCTATACGTTTTTAATAAGATTGTTATTATAGCATTATTAAAAATTAATTATTACAAAAGTAGATACATTTTGAATACATGCTTTACATGCAACGTGATAAATAGTATCAAGTCCCCTTAATTAAATGTCTAACTTATATAAAAATATTAGCATATTAGTAAGCTTTTCACACACATATATATATAGATGAATTTATTCAAATTTCTATCTAATTAAGTGGATAAACTTTCTTTGTATAATTATATTATATTATATTATTATATTATATTATATAATTACATTATATAAACTTTCTTCTATAAATATAGTTTTACATTTAAGAGATATGGAAAATTGTAATTATATTAAAAATATCAAGATTTTTATTCAATAGAGATAGAATCTATTTTTATAATTATTGATATAAAAAATATTGTCTTATATTATTGTTTATTTTTATTTATTTTTTAATCTAATGTTCAATTTTTTGTTTTATTATCACGTATATTTTTTAATGATTAATATATAAAAATGTAAAGCTAAAAAAATAAAAAGCCTTAGATGTTTACTGATGGTATATGCAAAAAATAAAGTTATGAGTAAATAGAGTTCAAAGTAAATAGTTGTAGGTTCTCTTATATTTCAAAGTAAATAGATATTTTTTCACTTCTATTTTAAACTATACTATTTAGAATTTGTATATAAATTGTTATAAAATTATAGAAAATAAATATGTACAAGTATATATTTATTATACAATTATATATGTGTACCAACTTAGTATACAATAATAACATACAATAATTTCATATGCATATAAAATATCGAAATTAGGGTCTATAAATCATATTTTTTAAATATTAATATGATTTATATCATAGTATGTAGAGGTATACAATTAATTAATCATATTGTAGAATAAGTATTGCATCACGATCGGCATCCCTGATATCATTTGTAATTGATTAATTTCACCATATATATATATATATATATATACAGATGTATTTAGTCAAATTACTTTCTAATTAATTCCTTTGTAATTTACAGATATGCCACCAGTATCAAACAATCCAGGTATTATATATTTACATACATATCTATCTATATTAAATATATATATATATATATATATATATATATACTGTTTATATATATATATATATATATATATATATATATATATATACTGTATATATATATATTGTTATTTTTATTTGGTAGAGTCATTTCATCCCATCCAGTAACTTGGATGAATTTTTTACTTATAACCATATATGGCTCTAATGTCCCTTCGAATCCGCTCTCATGTTAAGTCATCCATGGTTTTAACGAGAGCCGATCATTTATGTATACAAAATATATATGATCACTTTTTTTCAACTATTATTTTAAGACCTATTTTAATGATCCGGACGAGGCTTGAACTCGCGTCCTACTGCTTGTGTGTCTGACGCCTTAGAAAACTGAGCCACACAGGCAGTTTATATATATATATATATTTATCTCTCTATTAAATATACATTTTATATGCAAACCTATATGAAATAATTTATAAATTATATAACTATAAATTAATAAACTATATTTAAACATTAATATTTATAAATGATGATGCGGTATTTATAATTATATATTTATATATATATTATACATATATACATAGACTATGATATACTCAATAATTTAATAATAGTCTGAATTTATGTTTACAGATAATTTAAACTTCTCACGGGTCCCGGATAATTTTATAAAAAAGCAAAAATTTAATCCAGACATGTCGATTATCATGTCTGATGATTTATACCAAGACGAAGAGGTTATGTTAATAATCAATATGAGCGTCTATAATATATATATATATATATATATATATATATATTGTTAATGTTTCTGCCTTACACATCTTATGACATTTTATAATTATAAAAAATATAACATTTTTAATTTTACATCGCAAATTATAGAAATGTAATTTCACTCGAATTTAGAGTGGTAGTCGTTACGTTTGTGCAACCTCTGACAAGAATTATACACGTCACATCTAGGCGCTGTGACATGGTTTCATTGCGTACAAGCTAAATTAGCTTGAACATCAATAGGGTGTGTGACAACAGTGAATATATTCACTATAATAAACACTATCTATATGCGTACGTGAGTGCACAGAATATTATCTAGAATGATAAAAGTTTATATAAAAGTATCGTGAATAAATAACACTTACAATTTCTGATAAATATTCAGTTTAAATTATGATATAATTTAATTATTATTATTTATCTTATTAGTATTATGTATTGATTTAAAATGTATAACTTATATCAGTGGTAATCTTTTTCACGATAATTTGAATATAATTTCTCCCTAATAATAATATTTATAAACATTAAACAGGCTTTCACAGATTCCGATTCTCTATTTTCTTTGGACATAAGCAGAGGTATAATATGGCTTATAATCAATATCAATATAAATTATATATTATTCTATATTAATTTACAATAAAATAAAATTAATATCATATTTATTATAATATACACTATTATACGTATGATATATAACAAATGATAACGCGCTAACAATGTAATTGAATGTTGAGAATCCTGAAATATACGTACTATGTACTGTAAGATTTTTGTAATATGCTGATGAGGAATATTAAATCCAGAAGGCTACAAAATATATATTTCAGCATTTTCTATTTATAACACCGTTTTTAATATATTCGATATTTACAAATTTGGCATATATTTGGTGTCAAAATATATTCTTTTATACATTGTTTTAAATAAGTTTTGATAACAAATTGTACTTAAGTTTAAAGTAATATTTGCATATGAAGTTCACATTATTTGATATGTGTAGTTCATTAAATTGCTTATAATAATAAATACAAATTATACATTATATAGTATATTATACACTGTTTATGATGACAATGATAAAATATTATTTTGAATTATGATAATTTTGAATTAACAATTATTAATATGTATATCAAAATTATTAATTTAAGGATTCGAAATCGATTTATATCAAATCTATAATAGCTATATAACGTACATTGATGTGGTGTTCAGATAAAACTAAAAAAGATCTGAGTTCGTCGATCCTAGGATTCAATGTATTCAAGAAAAGCAACCTCAGCATGACGGAGCCCAGGCACAATAAAACCCTCGAAAATGCTACTCCGAGAGAAGGTTTTCGTATCGATGTAAAACTCACTTATTTTTAGTATGATATTAAATATTAATCTAATATTTTAATTTACCTCGTTAGTTATATAGTTACATATTTTTATATTACTAAAAATGTATGCGTCGAGGTAATATGTAGGTCTTCGTTGATATACCTCCGAGCTCGGGACTAGCCTCTCTGAGGTTTACATAAAGGGGGCGGTATATCGAGAGTAGACTGTATATATATATATATATATGTTGTACTTCACATTTGTACATTAACGCTAATATTTATAAAATTGTTTTCATTTAAAAAAATATCATTTTATAGATAAGTCTCTTACAAAAGAATTAAAAATTGATCTTAACGGAAAAACACAGACTATCTCTGAACTACGAGGTTTTACTTAAACTAATATACATATCATAAATATATATATATTATATATATATATATATATATATATATATATAACATACACATAATATTATTTATCATAATTTATTTGTAATAGATGATATTATTACTTAATTTATACATATTTAGCTCATTAAAAAATAAAGGGGCATATAGTTACTGTGGGTATCCAGTGTGAGTAATAAATGTGTATTCACACTATACATTAACCACACATATTTATACCACGCACATATATGATAATGCTATAATTTGCAAAATAATTCTGACCTAGTTTCTAAAATTATTACTGATGACCTATATAACTATAGTCATTCGTAAAATAATATCTGGGTAGATTATTCAGCGATTGAATGCTATCAGCAGGTATCCAGTGTAGGTATATACTAGATATGCAAATGATGCTCAAATATAAAGCATAATGCAGTCTTAGTTACCTAGGGTCTCAACTCGGCTCGGGCTCGTTTTGTTAGAGTCTCGGTTCGGCTAGGGCTCGTTTTTTTCCGAAAATGAAAGTCTTGGCTCGGCATCAATAACCAAAAGTCTCGGCTCGGCATCATTTACATCACTAGTATATAACCAAACTTTTCACTTTTTCATTGGGTACCCAGACTGGGTATATGTAAATAGGTATACCCAGACTAGTTACAAATATACTAACATATTAATTAAAGTAAAATTTTAAATATTAAAATAGTTATAATACGAATATATATTAAATATATACTAATTATATATAAGTAAAAATAAAGTTATAGTAATAGATATAAATAACAATAAAATGATATGTGTACAAATAAAGAGGAAGAAATAACATGTAGTTGATAAGTCGACCACAACGAACGAATGGTCTAAGGCTACCAACTTTCAGTATGTATGTGCCAAGTCCATTAATACCTTGAGATGATCCTCTACAATCATACCAGTATACTTACTACTCGGCATATAATACACCACCGCACATTACAATCAAAACACAAAATAATGAAATCCTTCCCCTTTCTAAATTATTAAATAAATAATATAATATATATAATAAAAGAATACTAGCAAATAATAATAATAATAAATAGTAATGAAAAATAATACTAGTATAAATAAAATGACAATAAAATGTAGATAAGAAATAATAGTAGTTAACTTGTAATACAATTGTAATTAAATAATAATAAGAATAATAATAAACAATAAATTTAAAAACAAATAAAAATTTTTTATATATATAAATATTGTAAAAATAATAAAATTATAAAATAGTCCAATTACTGAATTTTCATCATTTGTTAAAAATAAATATAAATACATAAATGACAACAAAATGTAGAAATAATAGTAGTTAACTCGCAATACAATTGTAATCAAATAATAATAATAATAATAATAATAATAATCAACAATAAATTTAAAACCAATTACAATTTTTAAAAGATATAAATATTGTAAAAATAATATAATTATAAACCTATTCCAATTACTGAATTTTCATCATTTGTTAAAAATAAATATATATAAAATAAATAAATTAATTAATAGTTACAATGTTAATAACTTTAATAGTTACCAATAATTTTCTTTTTAAACATTTCAAAACTTTTCAAAGGGTTAGTGTTTTTTATATTAATAGATAGTGAATTCCATATCAAAAGACTTTTATAACCAATACAGAATTTATAATAATAACGTGACATATTGGGAATAACTAATTCATTAGTTGACCTTAGAGAATACATTTTCTTTTATTTATTAATAACTTAATAATTTGTGGATGTATGATATTATTATACCAATCTTTATACATGTATTTATAAATATTTTAATCAATAATATCTTTAAATTTGAGAATACGTTTATGTATATAAATATAGTGAATATTTGTTCTATTATTTAGATAATAAATTGCTCTTAGACATCTATTCTGTAATATTGTAATACATTGAATATTACTAAAATACGTATTACCCCATAGTACTGAGCAATAGTGCAAATAACTATGGAATAAAGAGTAATATATATTCATAATGGATTCTCTATTCAATTTAGATTTTAATCTGTTATTAGATATTCATGAATATTAAAAAACTAAAGTGTCATTAATAATATTTCAAGGTCTGAAATATTATTATTAGATAAGGCAATAGTATCATCTGCAAAAATTGTAAAATTACAAGGATATTGTATATTTGATAAATGATTAATGCGGAATAAGAATAATATAGGTCCTAACACCGAACATCGTTAAACACCATATTTTAAAGGTAAAGTAGAAAATATAGATCAATAATCCATAGATAATAATTCATCTATGAATTAAATGAACATATTGATTTCTATTAGTTAAGTAACTCATAATATAATCACCGCACCTCTAAAACTATATAAATATAATTTTTCAAGTATAATGGAATAATCTAATGAATCAAATTCAAACGCGCCTTTTTAATATCAATAGAGATTGCCGTACATTTTTATCATTATTGGTTTGTAAATAACCAGTAATGTTTTTTTAAATTTTATTTTTGTTCAAAAAATTTAAAATTCTTATTTTTATTAATTTCTCCAACATTTTAAATAATTGTGATATAATATAAATCGGACTATAATTTGAATAATCGATTATGTTTCTTATATATAACAATTACCTTAGAGTTTTTCAATATATCAAGAAATATAACCCTATTAATAGAAAGGTTAAATAAATACATAATAATTTGGCTAAATATAGTTAAATCCATGGGAATCATTACTAAATTTGTCAGAACTTTTTTTACTACATTTTCATTTTCTGTTACGTAGTAGGTGTAAAGAAAATAGAACTTGGTTTAGAAGTAATATTAGTTAATCTATCATCGTAAGGATTATTAAAACTATTATTTAGATCTTAGCTTTAAAATTATTTGAATTTTTAGAATCAAATTTATTATTCATTTTAATAGAGTTTTTATTTTTATTCTTAATAAGATTATTTAGAACTCTCCATGTATGTTTTATTGGTTTTTAATTTACCAGAATAATAATTTTTTTCACAGTTTAAAAAATTGTATTTAAATAATTTTTATAATTTTTATATTCCATATCTAAGTTTGAATTTATGATAGTTTTCAATTGAAGAAGTAACACAAACATTATACAATACTAATAAAAGTACAACATTTTACATAAATAAATAAGAATAACATTATTATATTAATGTATAAATAATCACATTAAACTTACATATATAAGTTACAATTAAATAATATTTATTGTACAATGATATCAATTAGGGATGTAAATGATGCCGAACCGAGACTATTGGTTCTTGATGCCGAGCCGAGACTTTCATTTTCGGAAAAAAAATGAGTCCAGGCCAAGCCGAGACTCTAGCCAAACGAGCCCGAGCCGAATTGAGACTCTAGCCAAACGAGCTCGAGCCGAATTGAGACTTTTACAAAACATTAACGAGTCGAAATGATGCTTTTTTGAAATTACATTTTAATACTAATTTTTATATATTTCACATTTACATCAATTTAAAAAAAATAATCTGCTGCAAACTTCGCCACTCAGTGAATAATAATGTAAATTATATCTTGTTGTGTAAATAATACCGAGCTTTTTGATGCCGAGCCGAGACTTTTGGTTATTGATGCCGAGCCGAGACTTTAATTTTCGGAAAAAAATGAGCCCGAGCCGAGACTAGCCATGCGAGCCCGAGCCGAGACTCTAACAAAATGAGCCCGAGTTGAGACTTTAAGTAACTGAGACTGAGACTGCATCATGCTTTAGATTTGAGCATCATTTACATCACTAATATCAATTGATTATATATAATAGAAAAACAGTACATATTATAATCACGTATATATATGATGAATATATCTCTTCTTGTTTCAGATTACATCAACATACTACTGAAGAAGGAGCTAGATGCTACAACTGAACTTGCAATGTCTCAAGGTTCAATTATATATCATTATCCCCCCCCCCCTATAGTGTTAAAGTTTACGATTAAGTTCTACTTTCGCTTAGTAAACTTAAGTTTAGTGAATTAATTAGTGAGCGTTAAATCACTTCTTTATAGTGTGACAACATTCGTATAGCGCAGTTTATATAATTATAATAAATTATAGTTTTATTTAATTTTTATATATACAAATAAGTGTTTCATTTAAACGCCTTACGTAGTCACTCGATATATATTACAACATTATTAGTTTTCAAATGTTTGTAATAATATATATTTATGTAATTGTAATTATTATAACATAAACCATACGACTTTCCCCCATATAAACAGTATGTATATTATCATTTGTTCTATATTTAAAAAAAAAATCAATTAATAAGATAAATTTATATTTTTTAAGATTGAAGCTTGTTCAAATAAATAACTGATATTTTTAAATATTAAATAATGTAACATTTTTTATTAAATAAAATAATTGATTTTTAATCCTTTATATAATGTTCTTATAAAAATTTCTTTATTACAGATAAGTACGTAATTGATCATATATATATATATATCATATATCATATATAACATATATCATAAATAACTAAATAAGCTGTTTAAATAAAACATATTTTAATGCATACGCCAACCTGCCCGTATTCAGTATAAATTTGTACACCAAAACTTCCCATTTTTTATGTAGTATGACTGTTTTTGTTCGTGTGAATCTCCCTTAACAATGATAGATTAATTGATAAAATGGAACTGAACTTAGAAACTTGTGATGATCAAAATTATAGGGATTTGCTTTCTATATATGACAATTATTGACATTAAGTTATCACTATTTTATACCGTCTTCAATAATAATATCATGTAATATAAGTACATAATATAAACTTACTGTAGAAGTTATAGCTGAGATGAAAACTAAGTATGCTGCTATGGAAGAGGAATCAAGTAAAGTCTCTAATGGTTCTTATATTATACAGTTTTTGAAATTTATAATATATAAATAAAATTATAAATATTTTAATATAAAGTCATGAATATATAATATAATATATATATATATATATATATATATATATATATATATATATATATATATATATATGTATATCAATTACTAATTATATTTCATTACATATATAATTGAAGATTTTACTGCAAAGATTAGAACAGTTGAAGATGAATGTTCTAACTTAAATGGTTTTTATACTTTCATTTTACATTAGATGTTCATTTACAAACTTATTATTGTATCCTAATATTACATCTATTAAACATTTATATTTATATAAAATAAGTATTTAAATAATATAAAATAATTATATAAACGAGTATTTTGAATTTACCTGCATATATCGTAATCAAACAAACAAGGGTCCATATTCGATACAGACCTATTTTCTAATGAAATTATAGAATTAAGTTCAATTATTTTTAAATATTTATATAATAAAATATTATATATATATATATATTTATTTTATTATTATGTTTTTTAATAATATTTATAATTAAAATTGGTATTATAAAGGTATTAAAATGTATAGAATTAGCCCTTAATTAAGGGGGCAATGTTCGTTTTTTTACTAAAAAATTTTATAAATCAATTCTATTTTTTTTAGTGGACCTATATTTTTCCTATCTATTTATACACAAAATTGGCAAATTTCGTGTTATGTGCGGGATCCCCAAACAAAAAAAAATATTTTACATAATTATAAAAATAAAATCTATATTTGACATTATTTAGAATAATATCTAATAATTTATAATTATATCTGATATATATATTATTATAAATTTATAACATACTTGTATATATGTATATAGAATGTATATAGAATTGTGTTTTATTGCATATAAAGCTGTATTTATTAGCTACATATAGAAAATAAAATTATGTCATTAGCTATTATATATAATAAATTGAACCATATTATATAATATTACTCCATGCCTATTTCTCCTATCTTTTAACATGGTGAATTATATTATTGCTATATGTATCGGCTACAACGCAGGACCCCTTAATGATTATTTAGATTGTTTAAATAGATGTCTGCACTGTTGATTTTCATATATATTTATAATTTATATTTATTTATAATAACAATAATATAACTTAGGATTAATGTTAGAAAGTAAATAATAACAATTTAATGAATGTGATATTAATAGTAATATATCTTCAATTATTAATAATTTTGTAATTTATTTATTAAATGTAAAATGTATGATTTATGATATGTTGAATAATTCAACTTGAATTCCTCATGTATTATTCATCATACCCTATGTATTAATTCATTGTACCTTATATATCAGCGGAACTCAAGAAGGTGAATGCTTGCCAAGATGAAAAAATAGAAATAGAATCTTTACAAAGTAAGGCAACTGATACTAAATTATTAATTTATTAAAAATATCGCCACTTTTTGTTGTACATTTTTTTATGAATAGAACTGCTTTCCAACTAAAATAAAACAGCCGATTGGTGAGAAAGCAGCTTCATATGATTTATATTGAATTTAAAATATAAGTAAATTTTGTGCTCACAGCGGTATTTAATGGAACAAATAAAATTCAATAACAAATATATAATTTTCATATTCTATTGACATTTATTTCTAAAGGCGAGCACTCTGAACGACTGTATTAATAATTCACCGTAGTATATCCCATATATATATACATAATACCATACCAAAATGAAAACCTCAGAAATTTTGATAAAAAATTATGTTATTGTAAAAATTTATCATGAAATTTATTAGTGTTTATCCGTAACAAATATTTCATTATTTTGAACTTTATTCTAAACTTTAATTTAAATATTTCAATTTATATTAAAAATGTATTCGTAATTTATTAGAATTCATATTATATTAATACATTTTATACATGATATTATGGTTAAGATAATATTGAAGAAATATTGAGTATACATTTTATTATGTATTAAAATTATACATTTTAATAGAATTAATTATGTGATTACATTTAATTTCTTAAAATATCTAAATTAATTAAATATAATTATTTAATAGTTTTCAATTGTATATCTAGGGGAGAGAATGGAGTAGTGGCCGATAATTTATATGCCTTAGCATACTTCTAATATATCGATAAATACTGAATTTTAAGATCTTATTTTTTTTTTGAATTTGCTATAAATCATATAGGTTTAGAATACTGTGATTTCACTTTTATATATTACTGAATACTATTAACGATTTATTAGGCATTAAAAGGCATCCAGAAGCATTAAAATAAGGCAGGTCACGGGTAGTGGCCGATAGTATCAGAATATGCAATAGGTGTCTCGTAATATATTCAATTTTTATTTTTTTAATTATGTAATATTAAATAATTATATTTATGATGCATACGCACCTTATTTGATCCAGTAATTTAATTATATACGCACACACTCATATACATAAATAAGTATAAATATATATAATCATGTTTTTGTTAAAATTTGACAAAAAAATGATTATGTAATAAATTAGAGTAATTAATTAATTATTTTAAAAAAAAAGTTACTTTATATTATAGACATTTTGATCATCTAAATATTGTATATAGAACTTGTTATCCTAATTAGCACCATTTAAGTGTTAATTAAAACTACCACGTTCCGTCCCCTACAACTTTACAATGCTATTAATTTGATTATCATTTTTTTCAATACATCTACATAAACGTTATCAGTAAAAGTAATTGTACACTGAATCTGATAGATCATATCAATAATTAAATTAATTGTATCAGATTAAAAACAACTTAAATTCCTAATAAGTGCCTTAAATATTGTAATATTATTATTATTATCTTTGTAGTATTGCATAAAAAATCAATTAATTTGATATTCTATTCGTGTGATTATCAATATCCGTAAAAAGTGTATTGTATTCAACAAAACTCATTCATTAAACTGTCACTGAATTCTCCAGGGAATTCATACCGCGTTAACACTAAGAAATTTGTATTACGAATGTACGCTTTATGAATAAGAATATATAAAAAAAACTATTTTGATTCATATTATTATTTGAGGAGACTATTATCAAAGATTTTCCGAAGGAAAGATATAACACTTACGCGAAATCGTGTAATTCGAATTTGTATACAAAATACCCTGGTGCCACCTATAGCGGGTTACTTTTAGGAACTATGCGTTGTTTATAATGTAAATTCGTATTTAACTATACACTTTTAAAATGTTAAATAATATGCTTTAAATTAATATTTATATGATGAAAACTAAGTGTTCATTACTAATATATAACAAACAAATATGATATGTATGTTTTAAATGCTATAAGTATATATTTAGTGAGTAAAGGCTAATTTATATTGCATGTAATTTAATAGAGCAATGAAAACATTGTTGTATGCAAACAGAGCCGAACTTAAATCAATTTCAGTGATTTCGATACTACTGCTAGCAGCGGTTGGGGATATTACTAAATTACGTTGCATGCATAGGGAGTGTTATATCTTTGCTTCGCAAAATCTTTGTTATTACTGTAATTTCTATTATAAATTGAAAATTAAAAAAAAATTTAAATCAATATGTTTATTAGGGGAATTAATATTATTTTGTGATTTAATTGTGAGATACTAATAAGATCTATTATACTACAATTACTAGTAAATTTTGTCGTTATTTCATTTGTATCTTAAATTGAATGTTTACATAATATGTAATGTTTTTTAGTAATATAGTAAATGTAAAATTAAGAATTTAAAAAAGTTGATTTAAATCATGATTTTTATTGGGTGATTAAAATCACAATTTAAATCATTTGAATTAAATCAGAACAACCATGGTTGTTATTAATTCAATTTTACATTTTATCAAAAGCAAGTGTTTATTTAACTTATATATTGGTTCAATATTCAATATTATATATTCAATATTCAATTTAAAAAAATGTTAATGATACATTAATTTTAATTAAAAATAAATAAGATTATAATTTCAATACATTGAATTAGATAAGAAATTAAAAAAATCTTAAATTTTGTTTAAATTTTAATTACAATTCAGTGATTACTATATAATAAATTTGTTTCCATTATTGATATTAATGACTGGTGAAGACAAATATTTGTAATTAAATATAGTATTTTAGATAATGATATTAAAGTAAATTCAATTTTAAATTATTTAATATAATTTATTTATTTATATACAATATTTTTTATAATTGATATTGATATTTATTCAGTATAATGTGATGTAAAAGTGATTTATCTTTTATAAAATATAAAATAATATTTATAATAATTTTTAAATTTTAGCTAAACTATCAAAAATGAATTTAACTACAATTGAAAAAGAGAAAACTATTAAAGGTTTATATTATAACATATAATATTATTTATTAAAAAATATACAATTTATATATATATTAAATTCTTCTTTATAATAGAACAGTCAACTGAAATGTGTTCAAGCTTATTGAAGAAAGATAAAGATATTGAAGTATTAACAAGTTATAATAATAAATCTATTTATATAATAATAATAATAATAATATTTATTAGAAGAATTTTTGATTGTTTTCTATTTTATTATATTGGTATGCTTGATCCTTCTAAATGGCTTCAAATAATATTGCATATTTTCTATTGTTGTCTCCCGTAATATATATATATAATATATATATATATATATTAAATATATAATTAAATATAAATATATACTAATATATTAAATTAAAAATTTGTATTAGGAGAAATATCAAAAATGAAAACAACTATGTCGGAAAAGAATACAATAATAAATTCTTATAAAGGTAGTAGAAAATAGTAGTAAACTATTATTAATATGTATATTTTTTTATTATCTATAATATATGTAATAATTTTAAGTATTTATGTTTAGATAATATATTGTAATAGAATATGACACGTACATTTGAAGTTTTTGTTTCTATTCATAAGAGTTAATATTTAATGAAATATTGTATTTATAAATATATAATCATAAAATAAAATATTTTGATACAATAGTAGATGTTTGTCGTCAATATATATATATATATATATAATGTTCTAATAGTTATATCGTAAAATTAACAAGTTATACATCGCTTTGCAGCTAAATTTGAGATGGAACAATTGACTAACAAAGACAGCATGCTATGCGTTAACGGTAAGTAGTAGCGATGATTATATCAGTCTCCTCCCTATCTCCCTCTCTCTCTCTCTCTTTCTCTCACACTCACACTCTCTACCTCTCTCTCTCTTTCTCTCTCTTTCTCTCTCTCTCTCTCTCTCTCTCTCTCTCCCTCTCTCTCTCTTTCTCTCTCACACTCTCTCTCTCTACCTCTCTCTCTCTTTTTCTCTCTCTCTCTCTCTCTCTCTCTCTCTCTCTCTCTCTCTCGCTCTCTCTCTCTTTCTCTCTCTCTCTCTCTCTCTCTCTCTCTCTCTCTCTCTCTCTCTCTCTCTCTCTCTCTCTCTATCTCTCTCTCTCTCTATTTCTATTTCTATTTCTCCCTCTCTCTCTCTCTCTCTCTCTCTCTCTCTCTCTCTCTCTCTCTCTCTCTCTCTCTCTCTCTCACACTTAATACATTACAAAAAATGCTTGCAAACATGATATGTTGGGATGTCGATACATGGGATGTTAGTACGTTGGGATGGTACGTGAACAATGTAGTACCAATACACCATCTCAAACGTTCCATCGGCATATCTATGAAAAACGCACCCTCTGACTTGCCCGTTATCTCAGACTCCGACGGATTGATAACATGTGTGCGAGGCGTAGTATCGCGTACTTACGTGTATTCACGTGGATAAAAACCAGCACTCGTAAAAAGTCTGAGTTAGTGGTAGTCGAGTCTGAGTTAGTGGGTGACGACTACTATTACGATTATTATAGATATTCGTAATGATGATATAATATTATATATGTAATTATTAAAATTATATCTATAAATTTATTAAATTAGAACATGATAACAAAATATAATAAAAATAGTAATTGTAATATTATATTATTTCAATACATTTGTATAATGGTATAATGTACATTAGTATAATCAACATAATTTTAATAAATTTTAAATATTAATTAATTATTGAAACTACCTCAGATATTAACGAAGTATTAGGAACAGAAAATGAGGATCTTCTAGAAAAGATTTCCTTTATGAAAGGTTTGACTATCAACAATAACGCAATACATCTACTACTATTACTAAAATAGGTATTCCGGTTGTTTCTACGTTTTCTTTATATACATATTAGTGTTACTTTATTTAGAAGTGATATCTAGTAAACTAGCTTGAAATCATAATTAGAAGGCTGACTATTTCATTATATGTTAAATTATTCTAATAAATAAATATTATAATCATCATCATATCTATATATATATATATATTTGTGATTTAGAACAGCACGATACCATGATCAATGAAACTGGAGAATCAAAAAAAGAATTTCAGAATATAATAGCTCAACTTCATGGTTTATTTCATATAATATTTAATTGCATTTCTATTATATAAAAATTATATAAATATATTCATAATTATTTTCATTAATATTGTCTAGCCTTATGATATGATATTAAATATATATTTATATACACACGATCGGTTAAACTTCCTTGCCTCATTATATATACTATATAGCATACTATTTAGTAATAATCTATGCCCAATTATTCTACAATATAACATTATTCTCTACCTGAGGATGCTATAGCATAATGCTAAAATAATATTATTATGAATGGAATAGCATTAAAATATACGTATTTATCAGATCCACCTTGTAAGATTATATATATATATATATATATATATATATATATATAATTGTTAATTAGTAATTATATATATTTATGTTTTTATATATTGTTTATTTGTAAGATAAACTGGTATATTATTTATTATTTCGTTTAGTTTCGTATTATAATACCTTATAAAAAGTGTATTTATTTGTATTGTCCTAGGTTTCCATTTACGTGTTACAAATTGATGATTCAAATTAATAAAATGCTTAAGAGGATTCTCTTTAGTCTTTAAATTTCAATGTAATTAGATAGGACATTTTTTTTTGAAAATTCAAAATCTCATAAAATAATTAAAATGTTTACTAAATTTAAATTGCCTAATATTAAAATATATTATGTTAATTTGTACATACATTTTTAAATGATGAGAATATTATTTTTTTAAATATTACCATTTTAAAAAAGTACACAGTTTGATTAAAATGAATATTTATTTATTAAATGTTACCACTCTATATCTAATAACAAATATTTAATGTAGATACAATATATGTATAATATTAAATATATTGTGAACATTTGACTAAGTTTAGTTAATTATTGACTGAGAAATAGTAATTTAATAAGAAAAACAAATATTCTAAGATAATTATAATTAATGTTAAAAAAATTGTATATTATTTATAATGAAATGACGCTATGGTATTATTCTAGATTAACGCCAATGATCAATCAATAGCATTTATACAATAAACTAACAGGTTTCGCTAGTTGACATGAAAATAAAAATATTATTGAAACACTGTTTTTAAATAATTCAAATTGATAAATTTTAACTATTATATGACAGTGCAAGGGATATGCAGTGTAGCCGGCGAAATCATAAGGGGTGGGACTATAGGCGTGGCTATATAAAAAATACTATAAACGCTAATTCGATTATATAATATTATAGATAGTTTTATATAGAGTTATTTTATTTAATTTGAATATTTATCATATAGTTATTTTATTTGCATGCGTGACTATACCGTATTTATATGTTGTGAATATATTATACTAAAAATTAATTAAAAATATCAAATATTCATTGACCAGTACATTTTTTTAAATACCACCTTTTTCCACCTATCTATTTATGTGTAACATTTAAATAAACACGAGTCTTACCATTTGTGAATAGTCCCACCCCTTGTGAATTCGCCGGCTACAGTCACTGGTTACCAGTGTAACACGTAACAAAATATGACCGTTAACATATGTAAAAATATCATATATTATACATATACAAATCTATTTTTTAAATAACATTTTGTTTACACACTTATTTATTTATAGACCATGAATCCTCTTAAGGGCTATCGCAGCACGCACGCAATGGGTTGAATTAACAAATATTTTAAAAAAAATTATTTATTTTTTAAATATTAGCCATGAATTCAATCTAGAAATAGCATAAAAAGTAGTTTTTTGACCATACTATTCACAAATAAAAGTATTACTATTTTATTTAGTATTCCTGACTATTTTATTTTAGTTTATAATATTTTATAACTTACATATTACCGATTTATATGAGATTGCTTACATTGAATTATTCTCTATAATTGCAAACATAAATGCTATAGCAGGTGATCATACTGGCCAATTAGAGAGCAGATAGGTGACACTATATTTGTTTAGTTTGAAAACTCTGCTATTTACATTTTGCTATATTTTCAAAATGGTTTGCCGAAAACGGTAAGCCGAATTGAATAGACCCATGATTTTCTATCTTAATACATTGTGGCGTGAGTACTGCGGTATGCCCTCAATAGTAGAAATTAACGACATGAAATAATTTCACACGGGGATTACTATTTGCATACCACATGTTTTAATACTGCTAATATAATATACACCACTCATCCTTAACGTATTTAGATAGACGGATAGATATATAATTTATTATTGTAGCGTTCATATCACAAGTCATATTATTTTTAATAAATGTAAATTATTAGTTCTTATTTTATATATTATATTTATTCTTTATTATTAAATTATTTTATTATATTATTTGTATACACACTATTTAAACTTATTATACTGCGTTATGTATGTGTATACAATGAAATTAATTTTATATAATATAAATAATTTATATAGTTTAAAAATAACAATAATTATTTTAACAATATTAAATATCTAGAGAAACTAGAAACTATGAAGATAAATGTATCCACATTAGAAGATGAGAAAGATTCACTAGAAGGTTATTAATAGTAGTAAATTTAGCTATGAATCACTTAGTTTATTAATATTTCATAAATCAGATAAGATTGAGAATATTATGGAAAAGGGTCTATTGAAAATCAAAAAATTAAATGGTTAGTTATGAAACTAGTCGAGATACTTGTTATATGATTATTTGTATGAGTAGATTAGTTGGAAACTATACATATTTATATTGAATTATTTAAAAAATCTACTATACATTAAAATTTAAAGATAGATTATAATCTAAATATAGATAATATATATATATATATAAATTTGATATAATTGC
>OZ025241.1:59645716-59976816 GCA_964019155.1 Osedax fenrisi | reverse complement strand
ATATAATTGCAGAAGAAATATCTGAACTTGAAAATAATAATGAAGATATAGAGAAGTCCTTACAAATGTTGAAAGGTTACCTTTGTTATATCGTCGATGTTAAATCATTATTTATCATTATATACATATATACGTATATAAATTTATATATATATATATTACTAGATTTTTGAAATAGTTTGGTTGTTATTAGATTTACAGTAGTTTGCAGATAATGTAGCAATATGAAATATACGAGTAAACAAAAAACTTGGACCTAATAATAATAAATATTTGTTGATTTAAAAAAAAATTATTATTTAAATTGAATGCATACTTTCTTATTAGTTGTTTACATATCATCATATGTCTAATTTTATTTATTTTTAAGGGGATATAGTGTAGAAATATAAAAATTATTGTTATTTTCTGATTTTTTTGTTACGAAATCAGATTCAGTTATATATTATTTATATTGTATGCAATTTTTAAATCAAAATATTCTTTTTAAATACTCAAAATAGATTGTTTTTTATAGATAATAATTATGAAATATTCAATAATGTTATCGTTTTAACTGTATTATAATTTATAATTTTTTATTTTATATAATTGTATATATATACTTATATTTATATAATACAATAATATAAAGATCTTTATTTATACTCTGATGAAATAAATAGATTTATAAAATAATATAAATTATTAGAAATATTTCCTTTATATCTTAAGTATCTTAAAAAAAGTATCTCAACAAATTATTTTCTTGCTATCACTAATATTAAACTTGTAACATATATCACAGTTTATGAGATATACTAATAATTGTTATTGATATAGAAAGAAGATATATAGATCTTTAATTTATAAGCTTGTTTTCTAATATGGGTATATACTATATAATATAAATAGAAATGATTATATATGAATATTTTGATAAATTAAATACAAAATAAAATTCACAACATATTTTATAAATTGATATCCTTTGTTTTTATATGTCCAGTTTATGTAGGAAAAAAATGTTGCCAATATTCCAAAAATATTAACACTGCGTATATTTATTTTACTACTATGTGTATATATCTATTAACTGTTATTTATTAACATTTAAATGAATGCAATTTCTATTCAGTCACTGAATTTCAGTGATTAAAACATCCCCTTACTGTATGTATTATTTAGTTCTAATGTATCCCACATTGAAATAGATGTTAAAATAAATAGTAAATATATCCATAATGTAAAAGTACACTGTACATGACATGTACATTTTATGCATTACATCTAATAGATACAAAATATATACTTACATTCAACATTAGTGTATATAACTATTGAATGAATGTAATTTTTGTATTTTATATAAAGAATATATGCTATAGCATAGATTAATAGTATACTATTTATATACCCTTAATAATATAATATATATAAAATATAAATAAACATCAATATTTTATAGATATTTCTAATGCAATTATTTGTTATCAATATTTGTAATTATATTTATATACTAATATATATACTAAGATATCACTTATTTTAATACATGTTTTTATATATGAAAAAAAAAGAGAAAATATCAATAATATTATTATCTATAATAAATATATATATATATATATATATAATGTTTTATACAATATTTGATGTGTGATATTATTGCATATATTTCTAGTATATAATGGTGAATTTTGTTGGCAATATTCCAAATATCGTAGAATAAATTATACAATATGTACTGCTACCTATATCCTATCTTTTACATGTAACAGAATGCCATTACGCTGCCATGACGATCTCTCTTAAATTATATTATAAATTAAATATAATAATATTAAAATCATTGATTACAAAATGAGTTTTTATATTGATTTTTGTACAAAATACAAAATACAAATTTTTAATTCTCAAGACGTAATGTGAAAAAATCACTTCAGAAAATAATAACTTTACAAAATATTCATTAGAAAACAGTTAACAGACATCATTATAATTATTATTAGTACACATTTTAAAATATAAATTTTTAATTAAACCAATTTTATTTTTACTTAATTTTGTTTGTTTGTTAACTACAAAATCTAATTTAATTTATATTAAGAAATAACTAATTTTAAGAATATCAATTAAAAATAAAATATACAAAATTAATAATATATATTACTAATAATATTATATAAAATATTAATTTATATATATATTTAGAAATTCGTAATATAGATAATTATATGATATTAATGATAGTATATATTTTTAATATTATTTATTTAATATTATAACATATTTTAATTTATTTACAGCGAGCAACGATATTACTGAAGAGAGATTATACGAAGAACACAGTTTAAAAGTCACATGTTTGAATGGTAACTACATAATATAAATATATTTAAATAAAACGTATTATAAATATTTCAATATATAAATATTTTTATTTTAGAAAATATTGAACTCTTGAAAAATGAAAATGAATCTTTAATCGACGAAATTGGAGATTTAAAAGGTTTTTCAATGATCATGATAGATTAAGGCTATGATTCCATAAAAGAATCAGGTTGAGAGGCGTGTTATCGTCGATATTTTACATTATAAAATGTAACCGTGCAATACAACTTTTCAATACAACAATTTATAATGTAATATATGTACGGCCGTTTGTGGAACCTCAGCCTACAAGTAAAGTTGTTTTATTCATTATTCATTTAAATATGTTATATATAATATCATAACAAGTATTCAATATTTAAGAATAAAAATATACAATTAATTAAAATTACCTAAATTTTTACTTATATAAAATGTATATGTATCTAATATTAAATGTAGTGAAATATAGTTTATATACAAAATATATTGTAATATATACAAATTTAAACTGATGTGATTTTAAATAGTCGTGATATAAATATTATTAAATGCATGAATAAAATATTCATTCATTAAAATTATATTAAATCTCTAATATCATAATTAATTTATTTATATTTAATAATTTGGTATATTAATTTTAATTTATTTATATTTATTAAATTAATCATATATTCTATATATTTTTATCAAATTCGTGCATTAATATTCATATTGATAAATCATTAAGTTAAATTAATTATAGAATAGTTGTATAGAGAAAATTTGATAATTAAAAATCCATTAGAATATAATATATATGAATAATTATATCATTTATTTATTTTATAGGAAAAATCAATACTACATCCAGGGTTATTATTGTTATACTTTATAATATTATAATATAGCATACTTTAATTTATGATATAACTATTAATTATTGTATATATATAGTCATATTATAATAATTTCGTAGACAATGCAAAATATAATAATTTGGTAGACATTTTTGAAAAGATAGCCATGCAGCTGATAATTGACATATTAATTAATTATGATATATTCTTTGAATAATTTAATTATTTTTTTAAAATAATGAATAAAAAACATAAAATAATGTCCACCAAATGTATATTATATATAATTTATGATTTTATAGATAATATTAAAATATATTTTTTATGGACATTTTGCATAAAGAATTCGCTCTAACTTTACTATTTTCTGAGATATGTTCTATATTTAATGATAACAACAAATTATGCACATGTGCAATTATTGTAAATATAAACATAAATTAATTAATTAATTAAGAATATATATTGATTATTAATGTAAAATGTAATTTGTGTATGTAATATATAGGATCCATGAATAATATAAATTGTAAATGTATCAACACCCTATAAAAATATATTCAATAATACTATATATTTCATTAAAAACGGTATGTCTACTAAATAGTTATATTTATTGATCCAATATAAATAGTAGTATTAATTCAATCCTTTAAACTCACTTATTCTCTAGATTTTAATATAATTAATAAATAATATATAAATATAGTTCATATATATTAATGATATAATTTTATTATAAATCAAATTAAAACCAAAAGTGATAAAATATTGCCCTAACTATTTGGTGGAAATTGTTAAGGAAATTATTTACCAAATAATCATGTTTACTAAATGGTTAATATTATACTAGAAATGTTTACCAAATCTGGTATAGTTATATACAATACATAGGTATAATACATTATAAGTATATTTATTATTATAATATAATCATTGTAATAAACTAACTTATATTAACAACTATATAATAGATGGCATTCTTAGAAAGTAAAGTTGAAAGTTAGTTGAAATATTTTATAAAATTATATATATAATATATATATATGTGTGTGTGTGTACATATATGTTCAATAATATTGTTTACATTTTTGCTGTGTAGAACTAAAGTTTGAATTAGAAGAGATGCAGGATCAAAGGAATATTGCAAGAATAAAACTTCTTAAAAATGAAAATAATTTCCGAATAGAAATGCGAGAGAAAAAAGAAAAGTTTGTTCATATTGATTCGCTTATATTTATTAAACTTTTACAATCTATTGGTTACAATATAGTTAGATATTCATTAAGTGTTCGAATTAACAGTATCAGATTATAACTTCACATTAGATATAATAAATATTCACATAATTATTTATATTTCTTACCATTTATGGATACTACTAATACATTTTCTATACAAATAACTATTATGTAGCATATTCACATATATTTTCTTAACAATATCATTTGAACATTATTCTTAAGGGTATCCTAGTTTCACCAAATGTAGTGTGTTTTTAAATGTAAATAGATAGGAAAACTGTATTTTCACTATAAATACATCTTCTCATTCTATATATAGCCAATTGCCAACATTTTGTTGTGATCTATACTTTAGATAATATATATATATATCTATAAAATTGATTTTTTTAATATAATTATATATTGCTATATAAAATTAGCTAATATATTTTATAGATATATATTTATATATTGCTATCAGTCGAATATTGAATGATAAAATGTATTCATAGTGAAAATACTGTTATAATACTCTATTTATTTACACGTAAAAGTGCACTTCATTCAGTGATACCCTTAATAATAGATGTTAATTTTAATGTAAGTAAAATTTATTTTTTAAATAAATAATAATAAAATAAACATAAATAAAACAACATACATTTAGAAAATGTATTATTACAATTTATTATAAAAATCATAATAATAATCTGATATTAGGTTAGAGTTCTTAGAAAAGAAGATTCCCATATTAATAAAGGACAATCATGCGTTAAAGATGGAAATCAGACAACTGAAGAATACAGATCTCGGAGAATCTTGTTAGTCTATACCACATTGCCATCTAATTCAACCTCGAAACCCTTTGTTTCATATATCAATTATTCTAAAATACTTTATAATTAATTAATCTATACATCCCTATGTTCACAGTTATGGTGGACACCTTGAAAACTGAAGAATTAAATAAACCTCACCATTTCGAAGGAGCTCTGGCTTTCCTTAACAAATAAAGCAGAGAGAGAGATCGAGATCGAGTATTCCAATTTGACTTACTTAAGTATTTTCATAAAACATACATGTATTTGTTCATAATAACGAAGTATTAATAATTTATTAATTTTATATATATATATGATTTTAATATATATATATATTTTTTATAAATTTTATATAATCTATATTTGCTATTTTAATTCAAATGCTATTTTAATTAACTATATAATCTTATTCACAATAAATATACTCAATTATAATTTCTATTATTATTGATAATTAAATATAAGTACAATATAAAATATAGTTATATATATATATATAAGAAATATATACATAGAGTTACATAAACTGTAGAAACCCTACTAACTAATATTCGCGGACTTTTTAAGTATCCTTAGTTAATCGAGGTTATAGCAAATACGGGACATAGATTGTAGGTATAGCCGTACAAATAGGCTTCATACACAATAATATAATTGTGATAGAAACTCAATATAATTGTTATAATATGATTTGAAATAATGATAATTAAGTTTAAGTTTTGATTGATGACTCATCAATGATGATTGATAGCGATGTGTGTATTTATTTGATTGTAAGATCTGTTTCTAATCGGCGATACGTGAATGATAAATATCATTTGTTTTAAAAATGTCAACATTGAATATTAGTTTAGTTTTTGTTAACTAAGGCAGATTTAATAACATTAAAATGACACATGATTAGAAGGTGCCACTATATTGCACAACAATTCGTAGGTAATGCTTTGTTTATATAATTGGTATTCTAGTGTGCCCATGTGTATTACTATTTAAATTGTAGTGTATGTTAGCATATCTATATAATATATACCAATGATATAGAATTACGTAGTATATATAATATCATTATTTTCAATTTAATTTTAACCGATATAGTATATTTGTACCTAGAATAACGTTTATTTTACTGATGTATTTCTTTAAAAAATAAATGATTCTTTTCTGTAAAAAATATAAATGATATTTAAAATGAATGTTTTATAAATATATTACACTTTTTAATATTATTTTTGAATACCAAATATATTCGGATTCGCTAATTGCAAATCAACTATTGATATATGTAAAGATAGTTCTTTCATATATTACTACTTCTTTTATTTCTAGACATTATATAATATATATAAAATAATAGGGATAACTAATTAACGTATTATTTAGATTAAATATAGTAATATTACAGTTATTATTTCTTCGTTATCAATACATAATATACAACTCATTATATTGCTGGTGATATTTGACTATAATGGCTCTTCAATAGAATACCTGTTAATTGACAACAGTAAAATTATCAATTATAAAAAGTTTACCAATGTAATCAACGTTAAATTACTTTAAGCGAGTAAGTTTTGTATAACAAATTGAGATGCCCAAAAGTCAATAAATTTAGGTTTAATCAAATTTAAACATTTATTTATATCATTGCCATGAAATTAATATATAAATGTTATAAAAACTTCTGTTCACATATTGGTCATGATTGTTTGGGCTACTTCATCAACTAATCATATTTATGCGTAACAAAATACATTGTAAATATCTTTAAACTACCTATTCAACCTGAAGTATGTATACACTTTATTTTGTACAATAAATCACTTTAATTATAATCATTTATTTCTAAAAAAAAAATGTACTAGATTGTAGTAGGAAAAACTATATTTTATTAATTGATTGATTGATAATTTATTAAAGCAAATACATAGCCGAAAATATAATCGTAGTATAAAGTATAAAGTAAAAATATTTGCTAACGATAACATACGTTATAGAAATAAACAAAGAATAATATGAAATTAAAAAATTAAAGAAATTAAAACGTTTTACAGTTACTGTAAAAATAAACGAAAAACAATCGAAAGTAGAAATAAAAGATAGCGTAAAAATAATCGAAAATAGAAATCAAATACATTATTTTGTAAGTGGCATCGAAATATTCAATTTCTACTTTAACTTTATAGAATCCTTCTTATCTTTGTACCCTGTTTTAGTAATAAATTATTAGTTATATTGTTTAAATATTAAATTTTAAATATATTATAAACAAAACATGTTAAAAATCAATTAAACCAATACTAGAATGAAACAAACAAATAACGTAATACATACCAACATCTGTAATAATAGTAGGTAGTACTTTATTAATTTTATATTTTAATTGTATAATAAATTTGAAACATATATATATATATATATACAAATAGAACACGTTATAAATAGACCAATATACCTACCCAGTAAACAATAATCTAAAACAATGCGCAAATAATTCGCAATGTTCTGTGCGCAAGAATATCCTTCGTTTTTGGCTATGTTTTTCTTGAGCAAAATAAATTGCGTATAAATAAATAGTATACACACTAAGCCAAATAAGAAGGATATTCTTGCGCACAGAACATTGCAAATTATTTGCGCATTGTTTTAGATTATTGTTTACTATATATATATAGTGATTCCTAAAAATTATAATACTGTACTCTATTAATTATATTACCATTTATATGTAAGACAAACTTATCTATATATTTGTTATCATTAAACTCATTGTTATATTAATGTTTTAGATTATTGTTTACTGGTATATACACCATATATATGCATTTATAATAACAAAATTAATACAATTGTTGTTATATACTTTTACTTATTTATATGTATTATTTGTAAACATATAGAAATGTATTATTTGTAAACATATAGAAATGTATTATTTGTAAACATATAGAAATGTATTTAATGTTTATTAACATGTACTTTATAAATAAACTTTAGTTTAAATTATTTTAATAATATTTTACATATAATAATAAATTAAATAAGAAATTTTTTATTTTGAATATTTATTGATTAAGTAAAAATGTATGCACCTTATATGTCCCCACATCATTATATACATCTATAAAATAAATTATAATTAATGTTGTATTAAATAAAATAAATTCTAACCAATTATAATCTTATGAATTTCAGTTTTCCTAAAGGGAAGCTTTCCACTGACCCGTCTATATTATATTGCGTCCAGCATATGTTGCTAGCCAGTGATTTCATTATCCTACCAGGCTGCATGCATTTTGTTATGCTCGATGCTCGTTATCTATAATATAGGTTATCAATAAATTTAAATCTTCATATATACATGAATACATAATCATAAATTCATAAAAAAACATCATATATGAAAATCAGACATGTATCAATTGTTAACAATCAGATATATTGATTTAGGATATATACATTGTGAATGCCAATATCATATTTATATTTATTTATATAATTTTTAATTGATTTATTTAACATTTATAAAACATTATTTAAAATTTATAATATTTAAATTTATTTATTATATAAATAAAGTATTTATATATTATAATTGTTTTCATAAATGATATAATATTTAAATTTATTTTTCCTAGAATAACTCGAATTGGTAAATAATGATATTATAACTATAATATAATATTATAATAAAATAATTAGTTATATAATCTTATATAATACATATTTGATATTAGTATAGTTATACAATTTCAATTAGTTATAAGTGTAATGTTATAAACTTACAAGTGTAGATACGTGACGTATCGGGCAATAACGGAGATAATCTTTATAATATTGATGGATACATTCATCTAATCAAGAAGGAAGATAACCATTTACGATCTTATTTATCCAGAAATTATACATTGTATATTAATATAAATCAATTCTCATGATACATTAATAATTATAAGTGCTTACTAACTTAAAATCTGTGCATCTTGACATTCAATTTTTCATATATATATGTATATATACAAAAACAGAACACATTAATAACAAAACATACCAATAATATTATGAAACAAACAATATAATACTTATCACTATACTCTGAAATAATAGAAAATTATTAATATTGTATTTTAGTAATATAATACATTTGAAACATATATACAAAATATATATAAAACAAAAATATAATACCGAACAAACAAAAATAAAATAATACTTCACACTTTATCTGTAATAATAATAATTATTAATTTTATATTATAATATATTTGAAATATAGATATAAAAACCCAAATTTTCTATAACAAAAACAAATTTAAAAAAAAAAAAAAAACTCCGAAGAGTTAATACAATAAATAAGATACAAATTGAAACATAAATCAATATAAAATTATAAATTTCTGTTAGAAAAAAGTTTTTTGTCAAAACAGATTTTGTTTATTTTATTTTTAAAAGATGAAACAGATACAGATTTTATTATATCATTATTTAATGAATTCCATATATTAACTGATCTATTATTAATTATATTTTTAATTGTATTATCATAATTATGTATTACATTTAATTTTTTACAATTACCTCTAGTTCTACAATTATTCGAAATGTTAAGAATATCAGATATATTTATATCTGTATAATTATTTGAAATTTTAAAAATTGTGGTTAGATCTATTTTTAATATTCTAAGTTCAAGTGATTATAATTTAAAATATACCAATCTCTATATATGATTTATAATTAATATTTGATGAATTTGTATATCCTACGCATCTTGTAATTAATCTTCAAGTAAATAATCTTTGCATTCTTTCAATTTGGTCTATGAGATGACGAAATTTACTAACCTTAAAAAAAGGTGACCAAATTATAGATGCATATTCTAAAATTGGTCTGCAATAAATTGTATATGCATTTAATAATGCTCTAGGGGATTTTGTAGTTGATATCATTTGATACAACCACCCCCCCCCTTATATTCATATTGTATAATGGACACGTCGTTAAGCAACCTGTTTACCACATAGCTATGTAGGTCAACGCAGCGGCGTGTCTGGCTGTCCTGAATAAAACACATGTATACCGAACTACTCAATGGACACATTAGGTTCTATGTTTTTCTCATTGCTATGTAGGTCAACGCATGCAGCGGCGTGTCTGGCCTACTGAATAGAACAATATTCCACACTTCTAGTCTGACACACCAACGGCACCACACGCCGCTTTATGTGTTAATAAATATGACAAATACTCTTACACACGTTCTTATTTATTCCAATCAACAATCTTAACATGGTGGCAGTTGTGTATCAGTCGTGCGTTGCTCTACATAGCTATGAGAAAACATATTTTTTGTTATGTCTGTCCGATACAGTTCAAAATTTTCCGTCACACATTAAGGTCAAGGTTAACGGACACTGGTCACCCGAAACACTACACGACATCGAGGATGAGAGTATCAGAGTGAATGTTCTCCCGGAATCAAATTTAGAAAAACTTAACTTCGTGATACATGACAATGTGAACTTAAAGGTTACCATGGATACGCCACGATCGAGTACCGCTAATAACATCTCCAGCAGCGAAGTAGAGAACCTCATTCAACGACTGCAGAATGAAAATAAGAAGATGAAAATAGTTTCAAACGTCTATTTGATGTAAAAAATGATTCTGAACAGAAACTTGCGGAGTCTCTAAAACTACAAAAAGTTCCTGTTTCCTTCATCAGTGGCGGCGAGAATTCGCAGAGTTTATCTGAAAACAAGCTAAGATTCAGAACTTCATCGAGGAACATAAACAGCTGAAGGCTAATAAAAACAAAAAACCGGTAACTCATGAGTCATCACTAAGGGAATTAGATGAACCGGTTGAAAAACGTAACAAGGTCACTCAAGTAGACGTCACCTGACTGACAACAGAAGGACCATGAACATCTGCATCTCAAATAGAGACTAGGAGGCTGGGGATAATGAGGATGCTGATAATGCCATGCATCACGAAAACGCCTATGTTAAGACTCTTACCTTACACTCGAATACATTGCTAGTCGTGTGTCACCGGAACCTATAGTAGCCCCCATTTCCCTGAATCCAATGGGTTCATCGAACGACATATACCAACCATCAAAAACATCCTTAAAAAGGCAGATCACCCTCAATTAGGCCTCCCATCATGGAGGGATACCCCTATAAACACGAATTCACCGGGCCCAAGACACCTACTACTATTTCAGTCGAAACAGCAGAATCATCACTCAACAATCATTCTGCTGTTTCGACTGAAATAGTAGTAGGTGTCTTGGGCCCGGTGAATTCGTGTTTATAGGGGTATCCCTCCATGATGGGAGGCCTAATTGAGGGTGATCTGCCTTTTTAAGGATGTTTTTGATGGTTTGTATATGTCGTTCGATGAACCCATTGGATTCAGGGAAATGGGGGCTACTATAGGTTCCGGTGACACACGACTAGCAATGTATTCGAGTGTAAGGTAAGAGTCTTAACATAGGCGTTTTCGTGATGCATGGCATTATCAGCATCCTCATTATCCCCAGCCTCCTAGTCTCTATTTGAGATGCAGATGTTCATGGTCCTTCTGTTGTCAGTCAGGTGACGTCTACTTGAGTGAACTTGTTACGTTTTTCAACCGGTTCATCTAATTCCCTTAGTGATGACTCATGAGTTACCGGTTTTTTGTTTTTATTAGCCTTCAGCTGTTTATGTTCCTCGATGAAGTTCTGAATCTTAGCTTGTTTTCAGATAAACTCTGCGAATTCTCGCCGCCACTGATGAAGGAAACAGGAACTTTTTGTAGTTTTAGAGACTCCGCAAGTTTCTGTTCAGAATCATTTTTTGCATCAAATAGACGTTTGAAACTATTTTCATCTTCTTATTTTCATTCTGCAGTCGTTGAATGAGGTTCTCTACTTCGCTGCTGGAGATGTTATTAGCGGTACTCGATCGTGGTGTATCCATGGTAACCTTTAAGTTCACATTGTCATGTATCACGAAGTTAAGTTTTTCTAAATTTGATTCCGGGAGAACATTCACTCTGATACTCTCATCCTCGATGTCGTGTAGTGTTTCGGGTGACCAGTGTCCGTTAACCTTGACCTTAATGTGTGACGGAAAATTTTGAACTGTATCGGACAGACATAACAAAAAATATGTTTTCTCATAGCTATGTAGAGCAACGCACGACTGATACACAACTGCCACCATGTTAAGATTGTTGATTGGAATAAATAAGAACGTGTGTAAGAGTATTTGTCATATTTATTAACACATAAAGCGGCGTGTGGTGTCGTTGGTGTGTCAGACTAGAAGTGCGGAATATCCTTCTATTCAGTAGGCCAGACACGTCGCTGCATGCGTTGCTCTACATAGCAATGAGAAAAACATAGAACCTAATGTGTCCATTGAGTAGTTCGGTATACATGTGTTTTATTCAGGACAGCCAGACACGCCGCTGCGTTGACCTACATAGCTATGCGGTAAACAGGTTGCTTAACGACGTGTCCATTATACAGTATGAATATAAGGGGGGGGGGGTTGTATCAAATAATATCAGTAGTAATGCATCTAAAATTGAATTCAAAGAAAAATAAGCTTTTTTACAATTATGAAATATTTTGATGGAGTAACCTCCCCTAAAGTCATAACTGCACATTTTGATATTGAAATATTTAATTGCCATTTATTTACCCATTGTGAAAATAAATTTAAATTATTTTGTAAAAGAAATCTTTCACTCTCAGATGCGTATGAAAAATATATTTTTGTATCATTGACAAATAAATAAATATGAATTTTTGAAGAGAATATACTAGGAAGATCATTAATATATAATAAAAATAAAAGTGGACCTAAAACCGATCCTTGTGGTACTCCAGATTTTACAATAGAACTATTTGAAAAAGAATTGTCAACCCGTGTAATTTGAGATCTATTCGATAAAAAATTATAAACCAATTGATTATTTTATTAGATATACCGTATGATTTTAATTTAAATAATAGTTTTTCATGAGAAACAACATCAAAAGCTTTTGCAAAATCAATATATATTATATCTACACATTTTGTACTACTCAATTCATTATACCAAAATTTTAAACATTTTGTTAATTGTAATTTTGTGGATTTTCCACTTATAAAACCATATTGATATTTTGTTAATAAATTATTAGATTTTAAATAACAAATTAATTGTTTAGAAATAATATGTTCTAATACTCTACACATTACACATGTTATTGAAATAGGCCTATAGTTATTTTAATTTGATGGTTCACCCTTTTAAAAATTGGCGTGATTATAGATTTTTTCCAAATTTTCGGTATATTACACGATAATAAAGATGAATTAAAAATAATATATAAAGGCCTATATAATTCATTAGATAATAATTTTAACATAGAAGATGGTATCCTATCAGTTCTGAAAGTATGTGTAATTTTTAATCTATTTAAAAATATTTTAATTATTTCAAGATTTAAATCAATATTATCAAACTTTTGTTTAGTTAAATTATAAAATTCGGGTCAATTTCCATTATCATTATGTTGAATTGAACTAAAATATGAATTTAACGTATTTGTTTTGTCGAGATCTGAAAATAAAATATTATTATTTGATATATCAATTAGAGGAGATACTCCAGATTTTAAATTTTGTCTTTTTTTCATAATTTATAAAACTTTAATTTATTTTTTGAATTAATTGCTTTAATATAGATTAACTCTCTCTTAAAATTTAAAGATTCTAATTTTTTGGATAATTTGTTTTGGCTTCTTTCCAATTATATTTATATTGTAAATTAGTTTTAGATTTTCGAAATAAATTTTTTACTTGCTTCTTCAATTTCAATATATTCTTCGGAAATACCTACCTGTTTTATTGTATTATTTATATTAGGAATATGTGATATAAATAATTTATTTAGAACATTATTAAAATATTCTACTTTTTGATCGATATTATAATCATTTGAATTTAGATATTCCCAATTAAATTTAGAAAGATGATATTTAATCAATTTTATATTAGCATTATTGAAATCAAAATTGTTTGATTTTAAAATCTGTTTACATGGGTATTTTTCAATATTTACATTAAATGAAACAGAATAGTGGTCACTTATATTTTTTTGTAATCCGAAATAGTCACCAATATTTATATTAGATAATAATTATTTGTCATTAGTAAAAAGTAAATCAATTATATTATTACGAGTTGGTTTATTTATTAATTGTGAAAATGAATTTTTAATAATCGAATCGTAAAGTAATGCATAACTTTTTGGGTAACTAGGAAATGTATATTCTTTCCAATTAAAATTTGGTAAATTAAAATCTCCTATAATTATAGATGAATTATAATTTTATTGGGTTATATCAAATAATTTACATATCTGTTCATGAGATACTTCATTACAATTTGGAGGTCTATAAACACATATAATATTAAATGGAATTTTTGAATTAATTTGTAAATGTATATATTGAACATCTATGTGTGAAATAAAATTTCTTACAGGACATAAACTAGATTTACAAAATATCGCAACACCTCCTCTATGAATTAATTTATCGTATCTATATAGTATATAATTTTTTCCACCGATTAAATATAGAGAATCATTATCATCTACTTTTAAGAATGTTTCAACTAAACATATAATGTTATATTTATTAGATGAAAGTAAAAATTCCAAAAAATTCATTTTATTTCTAATACGGTTACACTTGAATCTGGCCGCCGCCGCGATAATTTTCATATTTTATAGGGCGTGACTAACTTCTCAAAGATAATTAAATATTCAAATATTCAAATATAAATGACATTTACTGAAAATATTTAAATATTCTAATATTAATTATATTCTAATATGTAAATGAATGTAATGAGTATTCAGATATATAGATTATAACTAATATAGTCTATATCGTTCATTTAACATATAGGATATTGTGTTTGTATAGATAATATTTAAAATGTCTTAATAATCACATTTAATAAAATAAATACGGAAATATCGTATAAGAATTATTCTTCGAATCAATAAACATCTATTCAATAGGCATATAGTATATATGCCATATACACTTAAATAATAAGTATATGATAGTATATATGTTACATATAATTATATATGATTCATTTAACATATATTTTACAATAATGTGTATAGATATTATATAAAAAGCAAAATATTCACATGTAATCAATATAAATACGGATATATCGTATAAGAATAAATAAACAACTATTCAATAGGTACGTATATAAACTTGAATATTCAATATATTACTATGAATTATATTTGTAATACTTATATAGTAGGTTATTTATTAAACTTACCTGATTATGTATTCATTTAACTTTACTAAATATAAATTGTACAATCATAATTACACATATGGAAATATTGTTGTGCCCTAGAGGCGCCATATTTATATAACTAATCGTTTATTGACGGGTGATGGGCTATCATGTACGAATAGATAAATATAATTATATTAAAAAACATAGAATTATATGTTTTTAATACATAAATATATAGAATTTGTATAGGCATATATAATATATGATATATTACATTAACATATTTATTTTAATAATTTTACTGAATTTATCTTTATTTATCACATATAAATAATATGTATTTATATGTAATAATCTATATTATAAATAAATTAAAACAAAATGATTTAAAAGAAGTGCATTAATTATAAAGCTGAATATATATAAAACAAATAAATATTAAATGCACACATATTTATATATATATATATATATATATATTTCTTTAAATGGTAAACTATAATCATGTACAATGTAGGCTATATATATATATACGTCGTAGACTATATATATATATTAAATTAAATAAAGTAATATATTACATATAAAATAGGTAAATATTCAATTTTATAATTATATTATTATCACGTACAATGTACAAGATAGTTGTATTGATAATTTATATGTTGACAGTTTATTAATCTAAACTTATTAAATTATAACTTATATATATTTTTTTAAATGGTAAACTATAATCTATGATGTACATTGTACATCATAGATTATAGTTTACCATTTAAAGAAATATATATAAGTTACAGGGTTGGTCAGTTTTTTTAACGGTTTATTTGGTTTTTTTGTGGTTGTTTTGGTTTATTTGGTTTTTTTGGTTTTTTTAACATTATAAAAGCGTTCAATCAAAAATAAGGAATCGATTAGGCAATGATAAGGCTTCAAAACTTGTTTTTTTATTTCGAGAATTAAATTAATTTAATCAATAATCAATTGATTATATTTCTATTAGAAATCATCTAATTATTATTATTATTTTTTTTTAAATTATTATATTGTTACAATTTGTAACTTGTTATTTTATTGAAAGAATTATATTGATTATATTTCTAATAGAAATCATCTAATTATTATTATTATTTTTTTTTAAATTATTATATTGTTACAATTTGTAACTTGTTATTTTATTGTGAGAATTATATTGATTATATTTCTAATTACTGTATTGTTATTTTTTTTAATTATTATTTTGTTACAATTTGTAACTATTTTTTTTATTATATTTTACTTTATTTTTATAATAAATATATTTTAATAAAATAATTTTATTAACATTTAATATTAATAATATATTATTGAAAATTTAATAATATATATATATATAATTAATATATATAAATAATATTCATTAGTGTTGTATATTTTATACTTACTCTATATATGTATGTTTTGCACAGACATTTAATAATCGATCTAGGTATATATAATATTTCTAATTAATAATCTTAATCTTAAACATTTAATTATAAAAAAACCAAAAAAACCGCCAACCCTGATAAGTTATAATTTAATAAGTTCAGATTAATAAACTGTCAACATAAATTATCTATACAACTATCTATAGAATAAATAACTTATATTAGATCTACATATGTATTTATTAAGTGTATGTAATATTATAATTTATAGAAAAAATATAGAAATTATAGGAAATTTGATATAGATATAGTATAAAATTTAAGTTATAGAAATATATACATTATAGAAATTATACTAAGTTCAGATTAATGAAGACGACAACATATAAATTAGTAATAGCTTTATAATAAACTTCTTTTAAATCATTTTGTTTTAATATATTTATAATAAATGCTTATGTACATTATATAGTTATGAATAAATACATATTATGTATATGTGATAAATAAAGATTATATAATTATGAATAAATATATATTATTTAATAAATAATTATAAATAATTTATATGTGATAAATAAAGATAAATTCAGTAAAAGTTATTAAAATAAATATGTTAACATATTACATTAATTAATGTAATATATCATATTATATATGCCTATTTCGATACACAAAAATTATCTTCACCAATTGACATATTCCAGTCAATTTTATTATTTATAATATATCTTAGTTCATAGGAACTACTTCTAGAATTATAAATACATTTGATAATTTGTTTACTTTTAATTAATTTATTTTTAACTACATGGTATAATATCTGATGACGTGCTAGTGATATTTCATCTAGAGATGTTCTAATGAATGAATTTTGTAGATATCGTAATCTACATAATCGGTTAACATTTGATAAAATAATTTTGTTTGAGACCACATTATCTAAAATTAATTTTAATATATTAAATGATAATTGAACTATTTATAATACACACGATTTATTAATATCTACTGTTTTACAAATAATATTTACTAAGTATTTAAAGAAATTAGTTTTATCATTATTAGGAATATTTATATTCAATATAATAATATTATATTGAATATAGTATTGTGAATAATTATTTCATTATTGCTATCTATATTATTTTTAATAATATTTACTGATTTTACCAAATTGTCAGTAAAGGTATCATAAGTGGTTACAGTAGAGGTTACATTAACGTTTACATTAGCGTATGATTAAGAAAATAATGAGTCATAAAAAGTTAAGACCATTTATTGTTAAAGTGTCCGTATTATGTTACTTTCCCCTAGATTTATTGGTGTATTATCATTATTATTAATTATACATGTATTACATTTAAATGTAACATTTTGTGATCTAAATAACTGAATAACATATTTTGGCGGTGATTTATTAGACCAATTTGTTTTCATAATTTTTGCTTTATATAAGCATTTATAATGGTTTTTATTACCACATAAACATATTATATAATTTTCGTTATTAATTTCTAAATTACATGTACTACAATCCATTTTTAATGTAATAAATATATTACAATTATATAGTTTTAGAAATTATATATATTTTTAACAAACTGTTTCCCTATGATTTTAAATTGAACAATCGCCGAATTCGATTTTTCTTGTTTACTAAATAAATTAGCATTGTGTTGTTTCAATTTTCTTATTTTCGAAATCGATTTTCAAACCTTAGTATTTACTGTAATGACTACGTAAATATTGAAAGTAATTCCGTATAATATAGAGAACTAGTTATCCGAATGTATACCGAAAGGATCATTAGTATTCTCCGACCGCAAGCACATAAACACATACTTGCGTGAGTTATATTTATATTGCGGGAGTTGAAATATGCAATTAAATATACATACGCGTGAAAGTAGATCCGCACGAAAGTAGATCCGTACGAAAATAGATCCTAATCTTATAGTAATATCAAAGATTTTGCGAAGCAAAGATATAACACTCCCTATGCATGCAACGTAATTTAGTAATATACCCAGCCGCTGCTAGCAGTAGTATCGAAATCACTGAAATAGATTTAGGTTCGGCTCTGTTTGCATGCAACAATGTTTTCATTCCTCTATTAAATTACATGCAATATAAATTAGCTTTTACTCACTAAATATATACTTATAGCATTTAAAACATAAATATCATATTTGTTTGTTATATATTAGTAATGAACACTTAGTTTTCATCATATAAATATTAATTTAAAGCATATTATTTAACATTTTAAAAGTTTATAGTTAAATACGAATTTACATTATAAACAACACTTAGTTCCTAAAAGTAACCCGCTATAGGTGGTACCAGGGTATTTTGTATACAAATTCGAATTACACGATTTCGCGTAAGTGTTATATCCTTCCTTCGGAAAATCTTTGGTAATATATAACCCCCCCCCCCTTATATGAATATAAGGGGGGGGGGGTTGTATCAAATAATATCAGTAGTAATGCATCTAAAATTGAATTCAAAGAAAAATAAGCTTTTTTACAATTATGAAATATTTTGATGGAGTAACCTCCCCTAAAGTCATAACTGCACATTTTGATATTGAAATATTTAATTGCCATTTATTTACCCATTGTGAAAATAAATTTAAATTATTTTGTAAAAGAAATCTTTCACTCTCAGATGCGTATGAAAAATATATTTTTGTATCATTGACAAATAAATAAATATGAATTTTTGAAGAGAATATACTAGGAAGATCATTAATATATAATAAAAATAAAAGTGGACCTAAAACCGATCCTTGTGGTACTCCAGATTTTACAATAGAACTATTTGAAAAAGAATTGTCAACCCGTGTAATTTGAGATCTATTCGATAAAAAATTATAAACCAATTGATTATTTTATTAGATATACCGTATGATTTTAATTTAAATAATAGTTTTTCATGAGAAACAACATCAAAAGCTTTTGCAAAATCAATATATATTATATCTACACATTTTGTACTACTCAATTCATTATACCAAAATTTTAAACATTTTGTTAATTGTAATTTTGTGGATTTTCCACTTATAAAACCATATTGATATTTTGTTAATAAATTATTAGATTTTAAATAACAAATTAATTGTTTAGAAATAATATGTTCTAATACTCTACACATTACACATGTTATTGAAATAGGCCTATAGTTATTTTAATTTGATGGTTCACCCTTTTAAAAATTGGCGTGATTATAGATTTTTTCCAAATTTTCGGTATATTACACGATAATAAAGATGAATTAAAAATAATATATAAAGGCCTATATAATTCATTAGATAATAATTTTAACATAGAAGATGGTATCCTATCAGTTCTGAAAGTATGTGTAATTTTTAATCTATTTAAAAATATTTTAATTATTTCAAGATTTAAATCAATATTATCAAACTTTTGTTTAGTTAAATTATAAAATTCGGGTCAATTTCCATTATCATTATGTTGAATTGAACTAAAATATGAATTTAACGTATTTGTTTTGTCGAGATCTGAAAATAAAATATTATTATTTGATATATCAATTAGAGGAGATACTCCAGATTTTAAATTTTGTCTTTTTTTCATAATTTATAAAACTTTAATTTATTTTTTGAATTAATTGCTTTAATATAGATTAACTCTCTCTTAAAATTTAAAGATTCTAATTTTTTGGATAATTTGTTTTGGCTTCTTTCCAATTATATTTATATTGTAAATTAGTTTTAGATTTTCGAAATAAATTTTTTACTTGCTTCTTCAATTTCAATATATTCTTCGGAAATACCTACCTGTTTTATTGTATTATTTATATTAGGAATATGTGATATAAATAATTTATTTAGAACATTATTAAAATATTCTACTTTTTGATCGATATTATAATCATTTGAATTTAGATATTCCCAATTAAATTTAGAAAGATGATATTTAATCAATTTTATATTAGCATTATTGAAATCAAAATTGTTTGATTTTAAAATCTGTTTACATGGGTATTTTTCAATATTTACATTAAATGAAACAGAATAGTGGTCACTTATATTTTTTTGTAATCCGAAATAGTCACCAATATTTATATTAGATAATAATTATTTGTCATTAGTAAAAAGTAAATCAATTATATTATTACGAGTTGGTTTATTTATTAATTGTGAAAATGAATTTTTAATAATCGAATCGTAAAGTAATGCATAACTTTTTGGGTAACTAGGAAATGTATATTCTTTCCAATTAAAATTTGGTAAATTAAAATCTCCTATAATTATAGATGAATTATAATTTTATTGGGTTATATCAAATAATTTACATATCTGTTCATGAGATACTTCATTACAATTTGGAGGTCTATAAACACATATAATATTAAATGGAATTTTTGAATTAATTTGTAAATGTATATATTGAACATCTATGTGTGAAATAAAATTTCTTACAGGACATAAACTAGATTTACAAAATATCGCAACACCTCCTCTATGAATTAATTTATCGTATCTATATAGTATATAATTTTTTCCACCGATTAAATATAGAGAATCATTATCATCTACTTTTAAGAATGTTTCAACTAAACATATAATGTTATATTTATTAGATGAAAGTAAAAATTCCAAAAAATTCATTTTATTTCTAATACGGTTACACTTGAATCTGGCCGCCGCCGCGATAATTTTCATATTTTATAGGGCGTGACTAACTTCTCAAAGATAATTAAATATTCAAATATTCAAATATAAATGACATTTACTGAAAATATTTAAATATTCTAATATTAATTATATTCTAATATGTAAATGAATGTAATGAGTATTCAGATATATAGATTATAACTAATATAGTCTATATCGTTCATTTAACATATAGGATATTGTGTTTGTATAGATAATATTTAAAATGTCTTAATAATCACATTTAATAAAATAAATACGGAAATATCGTATAAGAATTATTCTTCGAATCAATAAACATCTATTCAATAGGCATATAGTATATATGCCATATACACTTAAATAATAAGTATATGATAGTATATATGTTACATATAATTATATATGATTCATTTAACATATATTTTACAATAATGTGTATAGATATTATATAAAAAGCAAAATATTCACATGTAATCAATATAAATACGGATATATCGTATAAGAATAAATAAACAACTATTCAATAGGTACGTATATAAACTTGAATATTCAATATATTACTATGAATTATATTTGTAATACTTATATAGTAGGTTATTTATTAAACTTACCTGATTATGTATTCATTTAACTTTACTAAATATAAATTGTACAATCATAATTACACATATGGAAATATTGTTGTGCCCTAGAGGCGCCATATTTATATAACTAATCGTTTATTGACGGGTGATGGGCTATCATGTACGAATAGATAAATATAATTATATTAAAAAACATAGAATTATATGTTTTTAATACATAAATATATAGAATTTGTATAGGCATATATAATATATGATATATTACATTAACATATTTATTTTAATAATTTTACTGAATTTATCTTTATTTATCACATATAAATAATATGTATTTATATGTAATAATCTATATTATAAATAAATTAAAACAAAATGATTTAAAAGAAGTGCATTAATTATAAAGCTGAATATATATAAAACAAATAAATATTAAATGCACACATATTTATATATATATATATATATATATATTTCTTTAAATGGTAAACTATAATCATGTACAATGTAGGCTATATATATATATACGTCGTAGACTATATATATATATTAAATTAAATAAAGTAATATATTACATATAAAATAGGTAAATATTCAATTTTATAATTATATTATTATCACGTACAATGTACAAGATAGTTGTATTGATAATTTATATGTTGACAGTTTATTAATCTAAACTTATTAAATTATAACTTATATATATTTTTTTAAATGGTAAACTATAATCTATGATGTACATTGTACATCATAGATTATAGTTTACCATTTAAAGAAATATATATAAGTTACAGGGTTGGTCAGTTTTTTTAACGGTTTATTTGGTTTTTTTGTGGTTGTTTTGGTTTATTTGGTTTTTTTGGTTTTTTTAACATTATAAAAGCGTTCAATCAAAAATAAGGAATCGATTAGGCAATGATAAGGCTTCAAAACTTGTTTTTTTATTTCGAGAATTAAATTAATTTAATCAATAATCAATTGATTATATTTCTATTAGAAATCATCTAATTATTATTATTATTTTTTTTTAAATTATTATATTGTTACAATTTGTAACTTGTTATTTTATTGAAAGAATTATATTGATTATATTTCTAATAGAAATCATCTAATTATTATTATTATTTTTTTTTAAATTATTATATTGTTACAATTTGTAACTTGTTATTTTATTGTGAGAATTATATTGATTATATTTCTAATTACTGTATTGTTATTTTTTTTAATTATTATTTTGTTACAATTTGTAACTATTTTTTTTATTATATTTTACTTTATTTTTATAATAAATATATTTTAATAAAATAATTTTATTAACATTTAATATTAATAATATATTATTGAAAATTTAATAATATATATATATATAATTAATATATATAAATAATATTCATTAGTGTTGTATATTTTATACTTACTCTATATATGTATGTTTTGCACAGACATTTAATAATCGATCTAGGTATATATAATATTTCTAATTAATAATCTTAATCTTAAACATTTAATTATAAAAAAACCAAAAAAACCGCCAACCCTGATAAGTTATAATTTAATAAGTTCAGATTAATAAACTGTCAACATAAATTATCTATACAACTATCTATAGAATAAATAACTTATATTAGATCTACATATGTATTTATTAAGTGTATGTAATATTATAATTTATAGAAAAAATATAGAAATTATAGGAAATTTGATATAGATATAGTATAAAATTTAAGTTATAGAAATATATACATTATAGAAATTATACTAAGTTCAGATTAATGAAGACGACAACATATAAATTAGTAATAGCTTTATAATAAACTTCTTTTAAATCATTTTGTTTTAATATATTTATAATAAATGCTTATGTACATTATATAGTTATGAATAAATACATATTATGTATATGTGATAAATAAAGATTATATAATTATGAATAAATATATATTATTTAATAAATAATTATAAATAATTTATATGTGATAAATAAAGATAAATTCAGTAAAAGTTATTAAAATAAATATGTTAACATATTACATTAATTAATGTAATATATCATATTATATATGCCTATTTCGATACACAAAAATTATCTTCACCAATTGACATATTCCAGTCAATTTTATTATTTATAATATATCTTAGTTCATAGGAACTACTTCTAGAATTATAAATACATTTGATAATTTGTTTACTTTTAATTAATTTATTTTTAACTACATGGTATAATATCTGATGACGTGCTAGTGATATTTCATCTAGAGATGTTCTAATGAATGAATTTTGTAGATATCGTAATCTACATAATCGGTTAACATTTGATAAAATAATTTTGTTTGAGACCACATTATCTAAAATTAATTTTAATATATTAAATGATAATTGAACTATTTATAATACACACGATTTATTAATATCTACTGTTTTACAAATAATATTTACTAAGTATTTAAAGAAATTAGTTTTATCATTATTAGGAATATTTATATTCAATATAATAATATTATATTGAATATAGTATTGTGAATAATTATTTCATTATTGCTATCTATATTATTTTTAATAATATTTACTGATTTTACCAAATTGTCAGTAAAGGTATCATAAGTGGTTACAGTAGAGGTTACATTAACGTTTACATTAGCGTATGATTAAGAAAATAATGAGTCATAAAAAGTTAAGACCATTTATTGTTAAAGTGTCCGTATTATGTTACTTTCCCCTAGATTTATTGGTGTATTATCATTATTATTAATTATACATGTATTACATTTAAATGTAACATTTTGTGATCTAAATAACTGAATAACATATTTTGGCGGTGATTTATTAGACCAATTTGTTTTCATAATTTTTGCTTTATATAAGCATTTATAATGGTTTTTATTACCACATAAACATATTATATAATTTTCGTTATTAATTTCTAAATTACATGTACTACAATCCATTTTTAATGTAATAAATATATTACAATTATATAGTTTTAGAAATTATATATATTTTTAACAAACTGTTTCCCTATGATTTTAAATTGAACAATCGCCGAATTCGATTTTTCTTGTTTACTAAATAAATTAGCATTGTGTTGTTTCAATTTTCTTATTTTCGAAATCGATTTTCAAACCTTAGTATTTACTGTAATGACTACGTAAATATTGAAAGTAATTCCGTATAATATAGAGAACTAGTTATCCGAATGTATACCGAAAGGATCATTAGTATTCTCCGACCGCAAGCACATAAACACATACTTGCGTGAGTTATATTTATATTGCGGGAGTTGAAATATGCAATTAAATATACATACGCGTGAAAGTAGATCCGCACGAAAGTAGATCCGTACGAAAATAGATCCTAATCTTATAGTAATATCAAAGATTTTGCGAAGCAAAGATATAACACTCCCTATGCATGCAACGTAATTTAGTAATATACCCAGCCGCTGCTAGCAGTAGTATCGAAATCACTGAAATAGATTTAGGTTCGGCTCTGTTTGCATGCAACAATGTTTTCATTCCTCTATTAAATTACATGCAATATAAATTAGCTTTTACTCACTAAATATATACTTATAGCATTTAAAACATAAATATCATATTTGTTTGTTATATATTAGTAATGAACACTTAGTTTTCATCATATAAATATTAATTTAAAGCATATTATTTAACATTTTAAAAGTTTATAGTTAAATACGAATTTACATTATAAACAACACTTAGTTCCTAAAAGTAACCCGCTATAGGTGGTACCAGGGTATTTTGTATACAAATTCGAATTACACGATTTCGCGTAAGTGTTATATCTTTCCTTCGGAAAATCTTTGGTAATATATTGTAATCGTATAGTAATTATATATATATATATATATATATAATGTGTGTGTGTGTGTGTGTGTGTGTGTGTGTGTTGTTGTTGTTGTTGTTTAAGTATTTATTTTAATCACATCATTAATAATTATAATTCTATAATGTGTATCTAACAATATATATCACATATAGATAAAAATAGCGAATGTATACATTATATATATATATAATATTATATATATATATATATAATTCGCACGATAATATTATGAATAAACGAATATCAATATTTGTCGATAAGAAATTTTTTTAATTTCTTTTTAAAGATATTAATTGATATATTTTGATTTCTAAGTTGCGGGGGTAGTTTATTCCATCTAATTGTTGATGAAGAGCTGAATTTTCTTCTTTCGTATTTGATGCAATGGGTAATAGGTTGGTGTAGTATAGTGGAATTGTTATTACGTAAAAGTCTAGTGTTTGGTTTATGTTTTATTTTGTTTCGTAAATTATAGGGTAAGTTATAAGTAATAGTCTTTTTAAGTATTGTAAGTATTTTGTAGTTGATAGAGTCTTCAATGTTTAGCCAGTTAAGTTTTTTACGTAAGTCAGTAATGCTAGTTGTATAGTCAGTCTTCTGTAGTCGGTATATATTTCTAATTGAGCGGTTAATTATTTTGTCTAGTTTGTCTATTTTCAGTTTTTCAGTTCCTGTGAATAGTGAGTTGCAATATTGTAGTCTTGAAAGTATGAGAGTCTGAGTCAGTAGTTTTGTAGTATTTCTATTTAAGTATGGTCGTATTTTTTTAATATTGAATAGCTGTGCAGTCGTAGATTGAGTAAGTAAGCTGTAATGTTTATCTAGATTAAGTTTATTATTGAAGTTGACGCCTAAGTATTTAACAGAATTGGTGGGAATGATTTTGTGTTGATTAATAATAATTTCAGGGAAGTAAGTATTTGGGTCATTAGTTATATTTAATAGTTCAGTTTTATTGTGGTTTAGTAGTAGGTTATTATTTGTTAGCCAGTTTTGTAGTTCATTTAAACAGTCTTGTAGTTGGGTAGAGTTTGTTATCGTTGCGTGTAGTTCTATGTCGTCTGCGTATAAGTTGTAAGTAATAGATGGATAACGTTTCATAATTGTTTGTAATGGAATAAGATATATAGAGAAGAGAATTGGGGAAAGTATTGAACCTTGAGGAACACCGTGATCGATGGTATATGATTTAGAGTAATTATTTCTTATTTTAATGGAATAATTTCTATCTTTAATAAAATTAGAAAACCATTCCATAGTTACATCTTGAATTCCTATGTTTCTAAGTCTTTCTAGCAGTATGTCATGTCTAAGGGTGTCGAATGCAGAGGATAAGTCAAGTAGTATTAGCTGTATTGGTTGTCCAGTGTCTAGTGAGTTATATAAGTCGTCAAAAAGAGAGAGTACGGTAGTTTCAGTACTATGTAGTTTACGGAATGCATTTTGTCGTATGTCCAGCAACATATTTTCAGTTAAGTAGTGTGAAAGTTGAGTATAAACAGTTTTTTCAAGAATTTTAGTTAGTAGAGGTAGTTGAGATATAGGTCTGTAATTTGAGAATTCAGAAGAGTCAAGATTAGTTTTTTTTATTATTGGCGTAATTATTGCGTTTTTTAGTAAATTTGGAATAGTTCCTGTTAGAAGTGAGTCATCAATTATATTTTTGTAAGTCAAAGTCAGAGTTGATGCTAGTTTTTTTATTAAGTATAGAGGAATTGGGTCGTGTGGTGAAGAGCATCTAGCAGTGACAATATAATTGTAGATTGCAGTATTAGTAGGTACAGTAAAATGTGTTAGTGTCGAAGTGCATGGTAATATTTGGGGTGAATTATAAAGAGGGTCAAATGTACAAGAGAGTCTATTACAAATGGTGTTAATTTTGTCTTTAAAATATTCTGCAAATTTCTTACATAGTTGATCATCGGGAAAATGTGGGAGCGTAGAATTTTTATTATTTCCTAAGAGGGTCTTAGTTATTGAGTAGAGTCGTTTATAGTCGTGTGAACAATCGTTAATTTTGTTAGTAAAGTAGTCTGTTTTTGTAGATTTCAGTTCATTCCTGTATATATATCTATTTTTTCGTAGGTCAATTAGATTTGAGTGTGATGGTGATTTCGTAAAAAGTCTACATGATTTTCTAAATAAAACTTTTAAATTATTTAATTTGGAGTTAAACCATGGAGTTTCGTTATGTATAGTTAAGTAGTTTGTTTTCAGTGGTGCATGTTGATTTAATAGTTGTTTAAGTATAGTGTTTAAGTTGAGTACTGTAATTTGGGTTTTATTTATCATAGAGATAAAATCAGATGAAAATTCATCAATATTTATTTTCCTGATACACCTGTAAGTAAGTAGGGTCTGTCTAGGTGAGGAGTTCAGTATATTAAGTTGAGAGTTTATTGCGTAATGGTCAGTGAGTAATGTAGAGCGTGTTGGTTTATGTATTAGTATATTAGAATGGTTGTATGTAAGTATCAGGTCTAGTATATGTCCGTGGGTATGAGTTGCAAAATTAACGTGTTAAATTCAGTTCGTTACAAAGTCGTTTAAAGTCTTGGTGGTGTAGTTTGTCAGAGTCATAGTGGAAGTTGAAATCTCCTAGAATGACCAGGTTGTCATAGTTATGTTCATGTATAAAGTTTGTAAATTCTAAAGCAAAAGTTGTATGGCAGTTATTTGGTGGTCTGTATACTAGTAGGATCGGAATTATATTATTTTTTATTTTCAGTTTAGTAAAAAGAAAGTCGCAGTTTGATGTACAAATCTCGGGCTGAGGAATAATTGTGATGTGATTTTTTACTAACAAAGCTATTCCTCCTCCATTTCTACCATCTGATCTACACTTTTGTATAAACGAGTATCCAAGGCTTTTAAGACCAGCAGGAATGACGGTGTCTACATTTTTTAGCCAAGACTCTGTAATTGCTATAATCGAAAAGCGATATTCCATAATAAAGTTAGTAATAATATCAATGTTAGCAGTTAAAGATCTGGCATTTATTAAAGTAAGAGATAAGTAGTTTATGCTGTTGTTTAGTCATGTATGCTTATTCGTGGAAGTTAATTCATCCGTAGTGGAGGTTAGTTCATCCTTATTATTAATATAGTTTGTAAAAGAAGTTGTCCAATCAGTAAATAATTCATTTGGAACATTTAGTGGTTTTGTTTTCCAGTTAACCTTATTATTATCTATTTTTTGTCTGAGTTCGTATGTGTTTGTCTTTAAGTTCAATGAGCATTTATATCCCTTAATTAGATTAGCTTTTATAGCGTGAAAATATATATGTTTTCGTCGTATTATTTCGGGTGATAGATAGTTATGTAGGAAAAGTCGGTTATAGTCAGTAGTTTTCAGTAATGGGTTGAGTGAGATAAAAGAATCTTTAGCATAGAGAGTAGTAAATGATATAAAACAATAACTATTTTTAAATATAACTTTAGATATCGAAGAGGGGTTTATATTAAAATTAGAAATAAATTTCTTTATATAGTTTAGATTACGATTATCTTTAGCTATATTTTCAATAGTAGCAGTATAGTTGATATCAGTATCGGTAATTAATCTTATGTCGGTATTAGTATGGTTAGTAGTAGGTGTATTGGCAGCTTGTGCATATGAGGTAGTGAGTGTCTTATTCGTTAGTTTTGTTGGTGTTGTAGTATTCCGTTTTTTGATATTGTTAATCTGAGTAGTATGTATGTCTAGTATTTTCAGTATATCATTTAGTTTATTTTCAATGGTTATGTTATTAGACGCAGTAGATGTAGTCGTTATATTATGGTTAGTAGTAGGTATGAGTATAGTATTATTAGTTGTCATGGGTGTAGTATTAGTAGTTGGTATGGGTGTAGTATTAATAGTTAGTGTGGGTATAGTATTAGTAGTTGGTATGGGTGTATTATTAGTAGTACGGCAGGTAGGGCATGTATATTTAAAGGCTATTGATTGCATAAATGCTATTAATAGTTTTGAAGGTGAGTTTTTATTACCCCATTGCATCGATATTTCTTTCGCCGGATAAAGACATCTATAGTGGATTGTAGCTGTACATCTGCATACGACGTGTGTGTGTGTGTGTGTGTGTGTGTGTGTGTGTGTGTGTGTGTGTGTGTGTGTGTGTGTGTATAATTACTATATATTACTATATATATATATATATATATATATATATATATATAGTATATATTATATACATATAAACAATTATATATATATATATATATATATATATATATATATTCATTAATTATATATATAAGTATATATATAAATAAGTGTAATTACATATACTTATATATATAAATTAATTATATATATATATAAGTGTATATATATACTTAATTTATATATATATATATATATATATATATATATATATATATATATAAATTAAGTATATATATATACACTTATATATATATAATTAATAATATTTATATATACTTAATTTATATATATATACTTATATATATATAAATAAATATATATACTTAACTATAGTATAACTAATTATTAACTTAATTATAGTAAACTTATGTATATATATATAAATTAAGTATATATATATACACTTATATATATATATATATATATATATATATTATATATAGTATACTCAAAGATTTTCCAAAGGAAAATCTTTTGGAAAATCTTTGGTATACTACTGGAGTATATGAACTAGTAGACCCTAGTTAGACCCTAGGTAGTAGACGACTAGTCATGCATGAATCGTGCAGCATGATACACGTAGCTATATAGTAGCTATACTAGTTCATATACTCCAGTACTACTGGACCAGTACTACTGGACCAGTAGTATACCAAAGATTTTCCTTTGGAAAATCTTTGAGTATACTATATATAATATATATATATATATAAAACAAAATATACAATATGTGTAGTTACAAATATAAATATACTTGTAATACAAGATATATAGTAATATAAATGCTAATAATAATACAAATTAAACACACACACACATATATATATACAGCTATTTCCAAAATTTACAAAATAAAGCTATTTATATAATAAAATATTAGAAGTAATACAATATATATTATTATAAATTTCACTAAAAATAGCTCAAGCTAGATGTGAACTCGTGACTTTCTGCTTAGAGAGCACGCCTTCGAACCACTGAGCCATAACACATATTTTTATTATAGTACTAATTACTATTATTATTCATTAGTACCGGATAACATATTGATGGCTTATAGTATTATATATATATATATATATATATATATCATATATTGATTCTACTTGAAATTAAATGGACATTCCAAAACTATATCGATCTCTTGCGTACGTAACATATTCGAATCATAATCGAGTATGTTATGATAGTATAATTGTAATTTAATTATAAATAATAAGTCAACAAATACTTAAATGTACCGTTACTATAACGGATAACATAGTGATGGCTTATAGTATTATATATATATATCATATATTGATTCTACTTGAAATTAAATGGACATTCCAAAACTATATCGATCTCTTGCGTACGTAACATATTAGAATCATAATCGAGTATGTTATGATAGTATAATTGTAATTTATTATAAAACAATTATTTATTTACATATATATATATATAATATGATGTGTCTATATATATATATATATATATATATATATATATATGGTTATATACCTATAAGGTTATAATAATATATTATATACATACGCGTATATGTATACGTGTATATATATAATTATAATGTATTATTATAATAAGTATATCTATTTATAATATCTTTATAATATCTATTTATGTATTTATGTATTATATCTATATTTAATCGCGTATGAATATAAATTATATTGAAAATCATTTAAATGCATCACTAATCACTGAATGTAAAAAGCGTATAACGCGCGCGCGCGCAGAATTGTCATGTGCATGTCCTTTCATGGATACACTGCTGTTCGAGACGACTAATGATCCATTTTTTTTGCACCATCAATTACTATTGAATTACATTATAAATCCTCTCTATTGGAATACTATCGGTGAGATTTGTATATGCATATGGTTAATGTAAATGCAAGATTTACATTTATTAACAATATAAATAAATAAAATAAAAATGCTATATTATTTATTAAATTATAATCTGACATACATTACAAAAAAGTTAGGGGAAAGTCTCCGATTACCGACCCCTCTCGTATCTCAGTAACTATAAGTGATATCAAAAATTATATATACATGAATTGTTAGCAATTGCTGTAATGCAATTACATTAATGTAATGATAAATATGAATAAGTATATTGTTTTACAAAATATTCAATCCTACAATTTTGATTTGACAAAATGTAATATTCTGTTTTTACTTTTTTAATATTTGAATAATAACTTTTTTTAAATCATTTTAAATATTTTATTAATTAAAAGAAAACTTAATACTAAGCATAATATTGTAGATCAATAAAATGTGTATAACTATTATAAAAATAATTCAATTTGAATAACTATTAACCAAAATATCTTAATTATAGCAACCCATATGATTTTCCTAATACCGACACCCTAAATTACCCTAATACCAAAGCCCATGTAAAAAGGGCTTTGCTAATACCGACCCCATGTAATTTATAATATCCAATCAAAATAGATCAGTATTTTACTTTAAAATATGTCATAAGTTGTTATAACACTATAGTGTATCATTTATATAGATTAAGGATACATGATTCCATTATATTATATACATACTGATTAATAACTAAATATTAAATAATAATACACACTATTTTAATATAATTACTATAAAGTTTAAATTTAAATTTAATATTACTATTAAAACATAATTATGACTTTAAAGTCAATAAAAAAATAATTGCGTGCATGTTATAATTATTTATATTTATGGATATCTACTATGTTGATTGGATATTATAATAATAAAATTATGTATACCACGATTATTTTAGGGGGTCGGTAATAATGCAATGTAATAGGGTTACAAGTTATAAACTGTTTTATAATACATATGGTACACTCCACATACTGTTAAATTTTAATTCATTTAAGTAATACATTAATAATCAATAAATAAATATTATAATTGAATAGAACAATAGTTTTTCAATTAAATTCCCTATACAAAAAAAAACAATTATTTTATTATTATATTACCAGAAACAATTATTTTATTACTTTATAATACAGTAATAAAATCATTGTTTTTTGTATAGTAAATTTAATAACTATACAATGTAAATATATATATATAATAATATATATATATAGATGTGTATATATTAATATATACATATAAGTAAAAATAAGGGGGGGGGCAATATACATATTGCCCCCCTATATTTTTTCAGGGAGGGGCAAAAGATATACTGCCCCCCCTATATTTGATCAGGGGGGGGGGGGGGCAGCCCCCCGTGCCCCCCTATTCCGACGCCCCTATGTGTGTGTGTGTGTGTATAATTACTATATATTACTATCAAACAATTATAATACAAATTACAAGCAATTATATATATATATATATATATATATATATATATATATTCATTAATTATATATAAGTATATATATATAAATAAGTGTAAGTATATATGCTTATATATATATAAATTAATTATATATTAAGTATATATATATATACTTAACTATAGCATAACTAATTAATAACTTAATTATAGTAAACTTATTTATATATATATATACTAATATATATATGTACTTACATATTTTATTAAGTATATATATATATATACTTAATTTATATATATATATATATATATATATACTTAACTATAGTATAACTAATTAATAACTTAATTATAGTAAACTTATTATGAGAAATTATTTATTTACATATATATATATAATATGATGTGTCTATATATATAATTATTTTAATCCTATAAGGGTATACTAATATATTATATATACGCGTAATTCTTATATATTCTATTATTACATACTATTAAATAACTATTTAAATATATATATATATATATATTATCATTATTCTAATTATTCTTTTTATCAACATATAGTACATATAAATCCATATATTCTTATAAATCCATATATTCTTGTATGTTAGTACATTTATATATGTATATATAAATATATTTATAGGTGTACAATGTACATGCATTGAATTCAATATATAATTATTATAGAACCATATTATTTTCTATTACAATGTCATTTTGCCTGAATTGTACCAAAAATTGTGCTGATAATTATGTTAGTTGCATTACATGTAACAATATATTACACTATGTATGCATTCATGATGCTAAGTTAACTAAATCTAAATTTCCAAATAATAATTCTCCTCCGAAATATTTAATTGAGATGTTTAATTCACCTTTTTTTAATTTTACTTGTAAACCATGTACTATGTCACCTAATCAAAATAAGGGTATTAATAAATGTATTGAAATGATTCAGAGTAATGCTAAGCTAATCCAATCATTAAAAACTGATATAACTAGTCTATCATCTGTGAAATCATACGCTGAAGCACTTAATAGTAAAGATCTTGCAAAATCAATAACTAAACAAATGGCCATTTCTGATAGGTCTAATAAAACTTGTGTTATTTTTGGTCTGTTAGAGGAATCCACAGATAATTTGCTAAATGATTTAGGTCTCAATGAATCTGCAAATCTTTCAAAAATCAATTCTGATAATATATCTATTCATAAACTTTCGATATCTAATAGTATTCATACAGTTAAATCAATAATGAAAAACTTTTCGAATATAGTTGATAAATATAAAAAATACCCGAAAGTTTTTATTAGACCTGATCAAAGTTTTGAGGATAGACTTACTCGTAGAATTCTAATTGCCGGTGCCAAAACTATACCCGGAAATATAAAATGTGTTTTTAATAATCGAAATCTTGAATATGAACTAAGATCATTTACTATTAATAATGATAAAACAACTATTAATTGGGATTGTGAAGTTAAATATTCAGAAGCAGAATTTTAAAAATGGAAAAATTCGTTCACTTCTAGTAATAATAATTGACTAAAACCCTGTACAGAATCGTCATTTATAAGGTTTATTATTGTAATGCACGTAGTATATGCAACAAGCTACCAATGCTCATATCCCTCCTTAATAGTAATATTTATGATATCCTAATATTTACAGAAACCTGGCTGAATAAAAATATATTCAATTCATTATTAAATCCTAATGACAAATATATGTTATACCGCTTAGATAGGAATACTAATACCCATGGTGGTGGAATTCTTGTTTATGTAAATATGCATTATAATACTTATCAAATTAATTTACCTAATAACACTTTTGAATTAATCTGTATCAATGTATTACATTTTAGATTATGTATTTTCTACAGACCGCCATCAATGAACTACGAGAATACAATATTATTATGTAATTTAATGTCTAGGATTATTGATACTCCGGAATCAACTATTTTTTATGGTGACCTAAATCTCCCGGGAATTGATTGGTTTAATCGTACGTTTCAAACAACAATTAAAAAATATTTTTTATAATTTCTCACAAAAATATGCCTAAACCCAACCTGTTAATTTCAATAGTCGTCAATTTAATTTATTAGATATTATACTTACTAATATTAAAATAATGTTATCTAATATCCAAGCAATTAATCCTCTAGAATATCATAATTTATAAGTGACCAGTTAGCAATATTATCATCAATTATCTATAATAAAATTAGTAATTAGTAAAAAAACAGTAGTAATTATAATTGTAAAACATTTGTACCTTAATTTTAATAGGCTAATTTTGTTCTACTAAAATTGGAACTGTCTGCTATTTACTGGCCAGTAGTGTTAAATTATAAAATAAATTGTTCCTCTTTACTTGATATATTTATTTCTAACGTAAATGGTATAATTTCAAAATGTACACCTGTTACTAAAATGGGTAAGTTTATACATCCCCTACATATAAAAAAAAACTAATAAATAAATGTAAACAGTTTTATAGTTTAGCTAAATCTATCCCATCTTATTATGTAAAATTGCGGAGTTTGTAATTTAAAATATATTCAGAAATTAAACTTAATAATATAAAAACTGAAGAACATGCACTTAATTCTAATGATAAATCTTCTTTTTTTAAATATATCAATTCCAAACTTAAGTCGAATAAACCTTTGTCTGTTCTCAGATCAAACTCAGATGATTCTATTATAACCAATTAATATGATATCCTGTAATGTTTATCCTTACAGATCAATTCTGTATTTAATAATAATACATAACCTGTATCGTATATACCATAAATAATGTGTAATAACACATTCGAATCATTTCCTTTATCACCTGAAACTATTAGAAAATATCTTTGTTTATTACCTAACAAGTTTAATAATTCATCAGATGGTTTATCGATAGGGGTATTAAAATTCTCTCATTTGAGTTATGTGAACCTTTATCCATAATTTATAGCCGTTTCGTTAAGGAAGGCTATTGTTCAGATTTATGGAAACATTACTACATTACACCTATATATAAGAAAGGTGACCCAACACTAGCTGAAAATTATAGACCAATTAGTATCTTACCGAGTTCTTTGATACTCTTTGAAAAAATTCTATCTAACCATTTAATTTACTTCCTTCGAGATAATAATCTAATTAATGATAATCAATACGGTTTTCTTTCGGGTAAATCAACTGATCTTCAGTTATTAACATTTTATCGAGACATATTTAAAGCTAAAGATAACTCTAAATCTTCGGATATTATCTATATTGATATGGCTAAGGCCTTTGACAAGGTATCGCATAAATTATTACTCCATAAACTATTTAATATTGGTATACAAGGAGATGTCCTGAAATGGATTAAATCTTACCTATTTAATAGAATTCAAAGCGTTAAAATTGATAACAATATGTCTAAACCCCAAAAGGTAATTTCAGGTGTTCCACAAGGTTCTGTATTAGGACCAATTATATTTCTAATATACATTAATGACCTTCCCGACTGTGTGGAGAAACCTTCATATACCTGTCTATTTGCTGATGATGCAAAAATTGGCCATATTCTACAGTCATCTGATGATATACGTCTTCAACTAACACTTGCCAATATTGATAAATGGATGTTTACTTGGCAACTTGAAATAGCAACGTCCAAATGTAAAGTTATGCGTATTGGTAATTGTATCAACAAATCAAATTATTATCTTAATGATAATTTATTAAAATATTGTACATATTATAAAGATCTTGGTATAATATTCACAGATAATCTAAAGTTTTATACTCATATATCTGAGATATGTTCTAAAGCATAGAGTATCGAATATGATATTTAGATCTTTCATAACTAACCAGTACTCTCCTTTAGTATGTGCATATTTAACATATATACGACCAATTCTAGAGTATGGTTCTTCTGTATGGAATCCTCATTTTAACTATATTGGGTATAATGACTTACTTGAAAAAGTGCAAAGAAATTTTACTAAAAAATTATTTTATCATTGTAATTTATCATATTTAAATTATTCTGATCGATTAAAATTCTTAAATTTACATTCACTCTCCCAACGCAGAACTATTGCCGATCTTACTCTGGCTTATAAACTCATCAAAGGATTCGTTGATGTGCCGGTGTCGGACATTATGAGTACATACGTATCATCTAGCAGGGGCCCGTCAATAAAGATAAGGAGAATGAAATCAAGGACCAAACCACTATTCAACTACTTTGGTAATAGAATATCTTCAGATTGGAACAAACTACCCGATCTGATATTACAATGTGAAACTGTTTCTTCTTTTAAAGCCTTAATGATTCGTAGTATAATTAGATGAACAGAATTCTCTAATTCACTGTATTGATTATGCTGGTTTTGATGTCAGGATATGTCAACACCACTACATTAAGGGAATGACCAACCCTTGGGGCCTGATCCACCTCATATGGGTTATCCAACCTCTAACCCGAGACCTCCGATCTTAATCGGTGTTATCTTTATGGTGGAGATGAGAGTTCTGATTTTCTTTTATGTTGTTTTGTTTTTAATTCATATAATATGCTCATATTTTCATATAATATTCATATATCTTATGTACGGCATGCATAAACCAAGGCGTTTTTTTATTAATTATAAACTAAATGTTAATTTTTGTACCATGTCGTTTTGGGTATCAATTTATATCTATTTTGACTTCATTATTTTTGTTTATTTATTTATTTTTTGTTTACCTAATAAACTATATATTATTATTATTATTTATTATTATATATATATATATATAATTATAATGTAATATATCTATTTATAATATCTATTTATGTATTATATCTATATTTAATCGCGTATGAATATATATTACTTTATTAATTGTTGTAGATTTTTTCATCATTACATTAAATTCTTACTTTACATTGTATTTTTCCCTTTTTGATATTTCAAATATTATTATAAATTGTAAATAAATTTGAATTAGTTTTTTTTAACATTAACAGATTTTAAATTTGTTGATTTATTAAATATTATTTATTATAAGTATAATTTATTATATAGTATACTTTTTAATTATTATTTTGTTGTCATTATATTTCTAATTAAATACAACGTTACTTCCATACCCGTCAATAATAACCTAAATATCACAGAAATAATAATGTTAATAATTGGTTGTGTTGTTATGTATTTTAATTAGCTATGTATTGCTATATCTTATGGTGTACTGAATATTATATATTATTTATACTCTAATACTCTCAAATTTTAATATGGCACCAGTTTTAACTTTATAAACTCTATTTAATATATTGTATGATTGATACTTTGATTATAATAAATTTGTAATAAAATTATTTTTATTTACTCTAATTAATATATCACGAATTTATAATATTATTTTTTTTCCAATATCACATATATATCAATATTAATTTAATAAAAATATGTAAAATTATCAAAATACAAACCATAGTAGGTTATACCTACCTGGTATTACTATATATATATATATATATAACATGAAAGCTGCTTCGAAGGGACATTAAAGCCATATATGTTTATAAGTGAAAACTTAATCTAAGTCCCTGGGTGGGATGAAATGACCCCATCAAAATAACAATAAATATATATATTAATTAATGAGATTTAACACAAAGCTGATAAATGATCTGGTTCTCAACCATGCTCATATTTTACTTTATTTAGGATGCATTTGTATGAGGTAATGCATGACAACATCCTATTAGTATATTAGTATATATCGAACATTTATAATTAAATATTGAATATTAATACCATATTTTATTCATTTTTATATCAATTAAATATTTAAGATTACCAAAGAACCACACAATATTTACATATAAATTATATTAATCAATAAATTTAAACATTATGTATTACATACATATTTAATAATATCTATGTTATATTAGTATGTTAATATTTGAAATAATTTATGGTTAATGGAATAAGTTATATTTTATTAATTATATGGTAAATTTATATACATATTTATTATTTCTTGAAGGATACCCTTGTAAATAACAAATATTAATATTATATATTTTGAATATATTTATGTAAAAAGTTATTTTATTAATTAAATACATATTAAAATATATTTTTTATTTAGAATAAAATTTATAAAATATTAATATAATTGGATGACAAATTTATAATGGCTTTCTCTTATATATATATACATATTATTCTATGTTTCAACAAACCCAAATACATGTGAAAATAGATAATAAATCACATTCAAATACATATATACGTATAGGTATATATATATATATATATATATATATATATATATATATATATATATATATATATCTATCTATATACAATTTATTTAATTAATAATTTAATCAATTATTAAGTTCCGCTCTCAGTTGTTTTCTTAGGATCTTTCCGGAAGTCGTCTTCGGGATATCACTCCTGAACACAATACCTCCTCGCAGCTTTTTGTGAGGTGCGACTTGTTCTGTAATCATTATCATGTAGGTGATTAGGTAGACATAACGGGGTACTTTAGTATACACTTATTAGATATATTCATACAAGTGTATATTCGTATGATTCGCACATATGTGGATAACATTGAGGTTTACGTGTAGGTATTATAAAACTATGTATTATAAAATAACGTGTTATTATATTATGTTTTATAAAATGTATCGATATATCATCAATTAGATTATAAAATGAAAAACATACCTAATCTATAATACTAATATATATATATATATATATATATATATATATGTAATTATTATTAATATTATGCTAATAATAGTTAGTAAAAGTGCACTTTTTTACAAACAAATAATCCCTAACCATTAATAATCGTCAACAAATCGTGTTCATCGATTTTAGCCTGTGGTTTCAGCACCACGTAGGCCCTCGGTATTTCGCCGGCTCTATCGTCCGGTATTCCGATTACGGCGGCATCGGCTACGGCGGGATGCTGAACGAGAAGCGCTTCTAGTTCCGCCGGCGCCACCTAGTGAATTATCGAGGAACTATTAACGCAGGGTACTCGACGTAGAACAACGAACAGACTCGTCGTAAGTCGTGTTTACATCAAATACGATTATAGGATATGTTTTACGTATACATTTACGCCTACGCCTAACGTATAAAGTGTAACGGGTGACGTGTAGACTAACTTGATGTCCTTTAAATTTGATGAGTTCTTTAATTCTATCTGTGATCACCATATGTCCATCTGTGTCCGCGTAGCCGATGTCTCCTAATAGCAATCAATCAATATATTAGTGTATTTATATATATATAGTGTATTTATCGCAGTGAAATTCTCAAACTTAATACATTTATTGCAGTGAAATATATAGGTGCCAAAGATTATGCGAAGCACAGATATAACACTCACTATCTAGGCAACGTAATTAATACCTACGTAGTAACGAAATCACTGAAATAGATTTAGGTTTGAGGCTATTTTCATACAACAATGATTGCAATTTTTCTATTAAATTACATGCACTATAAGTTAGGGTTTACTCTCCACATTGATATGTATAGAATATAAAACTAATATGTCCTATTGCTTTGTTATATATTAGTAATTACTATATAGTTGTCATTATATAAATTAGTAATTATAAATGTAGTTTTAAATTGGATATTAAATGAGATATTCGCATCGTCCAAAACTCTATATACTCTATATATATATATATTATTAAATATAAGATAAAACACAACATAACGTAAACACATTCTTAACAAATAACCTGTTTTCAGCCACCCGTCTTTGTCGATCATATCGTTTGTAGCCTTGTCGTTATCTAGGTATCCGAGCATCACTTGGGGTCCCTTTACGCATATCTCGCCCTCTTCTCTCCTTTTCAAAGTTTTACCATCTTCTATTGATATCACCTGTTTAATAAGTGACATGTGATAGTAGAACTAGCGATTCATTAATACGCAGGGGTGGTTCCGGAACTTAACGGTGGGCGTCATCAATATAATATAAATTTACTTACGAAATGTGTTGATTAATATATATATATATATATATATATATATGTAATATTATAAAGTATTATAATAGAGCCTGTTACCCCTAGGCCTCACCTGGAACCGCCCCTGCTATACTGTGCTCTGTGAAAATGTGCACTCTCTACTATACAACATACATTGTACAACTATAAAACCTACAGTGTTCAATGTATGCTGTGCATATTTTACAGAACACAGTGTAGTAGGAGATGTACAGTATACAGTGTACAGTGTAAAACTCTAAATTGTGTATTGTACACATACTAATTGTAGTAATACAATATAAAATTATTCATTGTACAATTTTAAATATTCATAATTATTATATATATATATATGAATAATCTACATATTTTACTAAAATAAATACATATTTTTTACTAATGCTATCATTATTGAAACATGCCTACACATATTGTCTACTCATATTGTATACCTTGTATTGAGTGTTGGGTACAGGATGTCCACACGTATCGTGTCTACAATCGGTGTAGGGGTTCGCATGCGTTACGGGCGAGGTTTCCGTCAAACCGTATACTGGTAGGTATGAGTCAGTGTAGGTATAGGGAGGTGTGGGTGTAGGTATAGGTATGCGTGGGTATAGGTAGGTATGGGTATGTGTGGGTGTAGGTATGGGTATAGGTATGTGTGGGTATAGGTAGGTATGGGTATAGGTATGTGTAGGTATGTGTGGATGTAGGTGTAGGTATAGGTATGTGTGGGTATAGGTATAGGTAGGTATTGGTATGTGTGGGTGTAGGTATATGTGGGTGTAGTTATAGGTAGGGGTGTAGGTAGGTATTGGTATGTGTGGGTGTGGGTATAGGTAGGTGTGTGTGTGGGTATAGGGAGGTATAGGACCCAGCTAACAGTGATAGTCTTATAACAGCAGCTTGATAGCATATATAATAGCCTCAAATGTTTACATTATGCTATTATGTTGCCATTAAAAGTATATTATGCTGCTATTACTTTTTAATGTTATGATGCTATTACTATTAGCTGGGTCCTATACTGTAGGTATAGGTAGGTGTGGATATATGTGGGTGTGGGTATATATATGTATGGGTGTGGTTAGATTTGGATATGAGCCTCATACTATGAGGGTAATATATAATTATATATATATATATATATATATGGATTTAACGAAAATAAAACGTTTATTAATGCGAAGACATATTAGTAGCCTATACTATTATAACCTACAACTTATGTAACTAATACACATTTATTACTAATATAATATAAATACTCAATAAACATGTATGTTCTACATATATACATATGTATAAACGTATGCACTCTCTCTCGTTGGGAAGATTGATGTCCCTGATTCCACCTCAGGTGGTAAATGTTAATGTCTCTCGCGTGTTTATCAACAACTTAATAAAAAGTAAAATCAAAACACGAGAAAAAAAGGGTTACTATTGTATTGTATTGTTCTGGGCCCCTCACAGTTATTTATAACATGTACAAGTCTACGACTTCTTGAGGGGTCCATTTGTATCCGCTATTATTATATGTGTGATTCAATAAATGAATATAATTATTATCAGTATAGTTATCATCATTCTCATTAATATCGTCATCATCATCATCATTATTATGATTATAGTAGTGGCCTACTTTGTTGAAGGACATCGATACCGCATTTCTCAGACATCTTGCTCATAGTGTCGGCTCCAACAGGGGCAGCTGCGGTCACCACTCTCTCGACGCTGTCGAATATCCTCGCATCTCCTATGAGAGGACTCTTCTCCATGAACAGGATGATAGGGGGCACAATGTGCAAGTAGGTCGGCTGTGGGGAGGGTGGGGGGTAACGTAGGGGTCATGTTTATGTGGTGTGTGGGTCTCTAGATATTCGCGTGTATGTTGTACACTCTACGAGTGGCGTCGTGTTCTATTTCAAACGAATTCATTTTATATATCTAATATAATAAATATATATATATATTCTGGATATTTATTGATTACATTATTATCAAATATTTTTCTAAGGAAAGATATAACACGAATGCGAACTTGTGTAATTTAATTTAAGTATATAACAATGAACAGCACCACCTATATTGGTCATCAATAAGCGCCATCAATAATGGTCAGTTTTCGGTAAAATGTGCTGTTTATAATGTATATTTTATTATTTTATTTAACAATTCATTAATCACTTTTTCTAAATAATATATATCCAGTATAAGGATATATATTATGAAATAGAACCATAGAGCTAGAGAGAAAGCTCTTATTTTAAAGAAAGTATTTCTATCTAGATCTATGAATAGAACCGATGTTGGTATCTATCTGTAATATTAGGAACTATTGGCAAACACACCATAATCTATGAACAATCGTATAAAGTAATGTTTTTATTTGAACCAATAACTAAAAAATATACTTTATCATAAATATCTAAAAATCTATATATATATATATCTTAAACATATTATATAATATAATTCTTCGAGTTATTCATGTTTTAATAAGTAATAAATTAGAATAGCCATTACCCCATAAAGTACCTATATAGCAGCATAATAGACTTTTAATGGCAACAGAATAGTAGCACAATGTAAACATGTGATATTATGCTGCTATTATGAGGCTATTACTGTTAGCTGGGATGTGAAAGCCCATAAAGCTTACTTCGTCATAGCGAACTGTAATGTACAGTAAGAGTTAGCATTGGATAACATTTTTTTTGGGGAAGTGATTCTAAGTTAAATGAAGATGTTTGCAAGATTTATGTAAAATAAACTATTCAATTTGAGCTAATATTTATGATGCGACAGCCGTTCAAAATTAGTAAAAATTATATTAAAAAGTTATAGTTTATAGTTAAAAGTATACTTTTATATAATATATCATAGAAAAATAATTCATAACGAAAGTATAAAATAGAAAAATACATGAAAATGGTTACTACAACTTAATTCTTAAATATATTTTATCCCTGGCTCTCATTCTAGTAGACTTGATATCTGTTTTCCACAAAATATCATAAAAATTGAAGAAAAAAATGTTGGTTTATTTTGTATAAGCTTTTGAAAAATATTGATTTTTTCTCAAAAAATATAGTCAGTGGTATAAATATTATATTTTTATATTTTATATTTTATAAATCAAATATCTTTTTTTTTACATTTTACCTTTTATATTATTTAGAAATACAAATAAATTGTAAAAAAATATCGTTCATATATTTGAGTTTTTAAAAAAATCCTATAAATTTCGTTAATTAATTAATTCATCAAATAAACTATTTAATTTTTTATTTTCTATAATTATCACATTTATTCTATATGCTATAAAAATTTCATAATACAAACAAATGTTAGTAGGTTAAATGTTACTTTTTAGTTATTTTTTAAATTCCCATGTTTATTCTCTACATGTTAAACTTCTGGGAATTATCGCGAGCCATAGGATGGTCAAAAATTAATAAATTTTGTTTGATTTATTTTTTCATTATTTTGTAAGCTCTGAATTCCCGAATTTAAGAGGGTCCATGTTCAGCTTAATGATCACTCTTAATGTACACTGTATGTCGTACACCAATTAGATACGCTTGTTAACACGCCTATCTAATCCCTATTAGTAGGTACAGTGATATAGATAATATATTTTATAATTATATCTTCATTTTTTAAGAAACTCTATATATATATTATAAACCATTTATGAAAATTAAAATATTGCAATTAATAAACGAGATATAAGCATTATAAGAACATATGGTTAAATGTTGCCCACTCTCCACTACGTCCTGACTTAGGCTATGCTGTTACCTTGTACGCCGCGATCACTTGCAGATAAGACTCCTGAGTGAATTTAGGCATCGTGATTATACAGGCCCCGGCTTTCAGTGCAGACAGCATCACTACTACCTACGTGTAGAATTGCACTCGCATGTAATATATATATATATATATAATATATTATGATAATTGTAATTTAAATGAAATAATTAAATTAACTTTGATGAAATTCTATACGAAATACGTTATACCCTATCGGGGAACAATAGGTGTTTGTAGTGAAAACACCCGACCGTACGAACGACGGCTATCGTAGCTGACAAACCTGACCGTATATGTGATACCACGGAAGCACCCCCAATATCCTATCTTCGCCCTCTTTGTACGCCATTACCTCGGGGTTCCTGTGTACATACAGATCACGTGATAGGTAGGTAAACTATAGTTGTTAGTAACTCTAGATTAGCCTAGCTAATGTTAAGTCAGATAGTCAATTTATTTCATGATTCCTACGATATATATATTTATATTATAAAACTATAATATAAAATCAAATATGATGAATTATTAATATTGTATTATATTACCATAATTATATATATATATATATATATATATTATATTGATTTCTGTGCGTAAATTAAAAATGAATACTAATTACTATTACTACCTACCACACTATACATTAACTATGTAAATGCGTTATATAACATTATATGTCACCCTATATTAATTAATATTTATATATATTTATAATATTTATATAATTAATATATATTGATCCCACAGAAAAACATTAAAATGATAGAGATTAAATTAAGTCTCTATCATTTTCATATTGTTTTCTGGGATATCAATCCTACATAATGTGATATAACAATCCACTTAAATAAGATAGTTTCCCATTTAAACGTATTCACACAAGTTAACGTATCATAGTGTGGTAGTATACTAATTATAATTAGTATACATTCGGATACGATGTAGCCCATAGTACTGACATATGTAGCCCATAGTACTAACAGTAGCTGTTGAATGTTCGCTATGATGTTCCGATGACTCAGCATCACACCTTTAGGCAAACCTAGTAAGGGTAGTAGAATAGGCATTAGTGGGTGTAGGACAGCCTAGCTGTATACTTATGTCACTACTATAGTAGTAGCGTAAGCAAGGACATAAATGGGTGTAGGACTACCTAGCTGTATACTTATGTTACTACTATAGTAGTAGCGTAATCAAGGACATATGCAAGGACATAAGCATCTCGTTGACAGAGGACTCCGCGAAATCACAATCAAGTCCTACCTATTCTTTAAGGAATGACAGCTTACTATTCTAATTGTGTTCCACATTCCGATTAGTACCATTCGCTATAATTACCTACTATGAACATTACGTTTACGGCTGATGTATATAATTTGCTGACGATATAGGTGATGATCAGCAGTTAGGTATTTAGATTAGTAACCCGTAATATAACACCCGTTATAATAACATTTTAAAATCAAAATTTGAAATATTAAATAAAATGTAGATATTATAAAAATTGCATTTGTAAATTATATATATATATATATATATATAAATAATTATATACAAAGTTTACATATTATAATAAACTAAATGACTCGTATTTTTAATTCGTCTATAATACATTTTTTTAATTCGGATTAAATCTAAATCATTTACGATAAATCTAAAACGTTTCCTTAACCGAATACTTAGATATGCTGATGAAATAAGCTGAGTATACGCCGGGACGAAACCTATGTGTAACCATATGTGTAACCCTAGGTATAACCATATGTGTAACCCTGGTGTAACCCTAGTTGTAACCCTGGTGTACTTACCCGTGGTGCCGGAACTATACGGTAATACGCAGCTATCTTTGTGCATTATGGACGTCTCGGTTCTTTCGCTAATGCCGTCGCTCGGAAAAGAGCCCCCGTCATCCTTGAGGAGATCTTTGAATGACCTGACTCCGTCTTCCTGCCCCAGCACTACCAGTCTCTATATATGTGTTGCATATTAATTTATATATATATATATATATGGTTACAGGTTCATCCGGACAATTGAAATAGATTTTAAAATAATATTCAGAAGTGATCTTATAGGATTAGAGTCGATCATTATTTTATATACAATATATTGATATATAATAAGGATCGACTCTCGTTAATCCATGGATTTATTAACATGATAGCGGCTTCGAAGGGATATTAGGTTAATAAGTAACTAAACACTTAATCTAAGTTCCTATATGGGAATTAAGGACTCAACCAAAATAACAATAACACACACACACGCGCACGCTAAGGTGGAGTGAATACCTATGTATTTTCGAAAATTGATATTGACTAGGTTCGGTTAATAAGAGCAAGTACTTATAATTATAAATCCGAAGTTTTGTTTAAAACTGATACCTACAAGGTATTACGCAATCACCTAGAAGTTTAACATGGGGTAGATAGCATGTTTAAACATTGAGAACATATGAATCAAATTCAATAATTTTTTTTGAACATATAAATTAGTGAAAATGTTATGAAAGTGAAGTATATGGTTAATGAGCATGACTATAGCAGTATTTAATAAAAAAAATAATATTTCTATTTTTCCTAGTAAATCTAGGAATAATATTTATAAATAATAATTTAATTATAAATAGTTTATATTAATAAAACGACTTAATTATTTTATATAGTTATATATATATATATATATATATATATATAATGTTACTCTATAGAATATATATGATATATTTATTGATATACTACAAAAACTTAACTTATTTAACAAATAATGATTTAATATTATGAAATATGTCCAATTGTATAAATGTGCCTAGAATTTTTTTTTTTTACATATTTAAAAACAAAAATTGCTATCGTATATGGAAATATATATTTTATGTGATTTTAATTTTTTACGCATATCCAGACATTATTAGTAATTTTTAACTCATTTGTTAGCATAAATATTTATAAAAATTAAATTAATATAATTGTTATTTACATAATAATATATGAAAAATCTTATTCTACATTGAATATAATAAATATGTATATCTGTACTGCTATATTCAAAATAATTAAATTATATTAAAATATTATATCAAATAAATAAATTCTGTTTGAAGTATTATAGAAATTATATAATTAAAACATTTACTTTATTTAACATTAATTCATAATAAGAATACTAATTAGTACATTAAGTAATAATTATACAGGTTAATCAACATTTATTAAAATAAACCATATAATAAATTAATAATTAAATTCACACTTTGTATTACATTTTTTCGTTTTTTTTCGATTATCTATGTTTGTTGATATTTGGGCATCCCTATTTAAAGGACATGCCAAATGGGAGGCGGTTTCTGATACAATTCGTATCACCCGTTCAACGGCCTGGTTGTGGCAAGGATATTCTTCAACTTTTATAGATAATAATGCCTCGGATGACATATCCATGGTTAGTCTTGGTTCTAACCGGTTACCTGAATAATGTATTAGTTCATAATAACAATTCAATTTTTGAATCATCTTCGATATCTGTTGCAGATGTATCTCTGTAGCTCTATAGGAATACATAATTTATATAATATAAATATAAACTACTTATATAAATTGTACTGCAATACAGTGCTTGATTATATCCGTATGTTTTTTTAATATAATCACATATTTTTAAATAATAAATAAAGTATACATTTAATAATGAATACACATGTAATAATCATATATTTAATATATAATATTAATATATAAATATAAACTAATCATGTACATTTTACTGTAGTACAGTATTTGATTATATCCGTATGTTTTTTAATATTAATATCATATTTTTAAATAATAAATATAGTATAAATTTAACAATGAATACACAAGTAATAATCATATATTAATATATAAACATTTAAACTAACTGGCTTGTATATGGACCTTTTATGTCATAGTTCGGTGCTCTGCTTTGTATTGATGTTCGAGTCCTGCATTTAATACAAATGGTCATTTGTCTTGGACCTATTTGGTCGATAATAAATTCTATCTCAGCATCAGGTATACGATTGATAGATTTACAACGGCATGTGTTAATCATTAACACTGTTAATGTCAATGCATTTGCAAACAGAGATATCAAAGAGAATATTGTATTCTCTATTGTGCTTTAAAAGCACATCGGGAAATGTATTTTTTCTACAGGTTTCATATACCTCTCAAGCTTACCCTTAATACCGCTTATATATTGAATTGGTAAAGATGCCGAATGCCATATATCCAGGGTTGTTAAAAACCTACTTTTTCTAAAACGTGAATTTAGGTTTTTAGGTTTTAATAGGTTTTTTAGAGAAAAACATAGGTTTTTTTAGGTTTTTTAGAAAAAAGTTAGGTTTTTTAGAATTTTTTTTAGGTTTATTACCATTTTAATAGATAAAATCCATTTATTTTTTTAAAATATTGATTATAATAATAGAATACAGGTTACTTCATCCGTTGGTTCATCTTGTCCGTCAATTCGTCCAATAATTTAGTTATTTCGTCTAAAATATAGTTTTTTTTCGTTAAAATATAGTTATTTCATAATTATATTTTTTACATAATTATATACAGTTTTAATAAACATATTTAATTAAATATAGACTATATAATATTCTATCATAACTGTATATATTACAAAATATATCTGACTTCATAGGTTGGTGGAATTCCTATGTTTTAGGAGGGTATCGTTTATTTAATAAAAATATTTTGAGTGTGAAGTGAATCAGTTAAATTGATAATATAAATAATAGGAATTCTGGGTATCATTTAAACAAATATACTATAGTTAATAATAGTAATCATTAAATAATAAACAAATTATTAAATAATTTTAAATAATATTGTAAAATATATAATTAAAAAAATCTTATTTATAATTTTACAAATATAAGAAAATAAAAAACCTAAAAACCTAAATAACACATTTTAGGTTTTTTTAAAAAACCTAAAAACCTAATTTAGGTTTTTTAAAGCCTTTCCAACCCTGCATATATCCAAACCTTTTTTATAAGATTCTTTTATTGTTTTATATTTACTCTCATTATAACTATAAAGATAGTGTTTTGCAATACCTATCAATGTTGGTAACTTAGTGGTTGACATAGATGACACACCGAATTGTCTCTTGAAGTTGCTCGTATATCGTAATCGCATATTAAATATAAATAATGATTGTTTGTAAAATATAAATATAATTTTGTTATTTAATTTTTTTAAATTACAGTTGTTATTGATCCGGTGAGCATGCGCATTAATATCTAGGTGAAACAAGTATTTATTATCAAGATTATTTTTTAAATCGAAATGCATACTAGTTTCTAGTTCACCATAAATTATAAAACCTATACCAAAATGTTTGTCATTCAATAATATATAAGTTGCAGACCAGGTGTTATACGTTCATGAATATCACTCCACCTTAACGCGCTCGCGCCACGTATATATATATATATATATCTGTTTGAAAAATAAAGACACTGTTATTCTATAGCAGTATACTGATAATAATTATTTATATATACTATTTATATATATATATATATATATATATATATATATATATATATATATATATGTGTAATATATGTATTAGTTATTGATGACTATATTTTATTATGTATAATTTCACATATAGTACTATAGCTGTCTATTAATAGAAGTGTGTATACACAGGCTATAGCCTATTCAAAGAGTGGATAAACTTGAGTATTAGTATGCGGGTGAATTATAATATTAACAATGTATTATTGAACTAATATAAGCATATATAATATTAATAATAAACACACTTGTAAGCTGAAATGAAATTTCAACTTATTTAAATGTATTTATATCGCATTGTATATATGACAAATATTATATATATATATATATATATATAAATAAATATTTGTTTAACTTTGAAGTGTTATTGAGATACTCGAATAATAAAGTGTTATCCACTCTTTAAATCTGCACACTTCCATTAATCCTTTTAATATATATATGTATATATATATATATATATATATATATATATATATATAGGTAGATATATTCCTGTGATAAATAGTGAATTAAACTTTCTTATTGAACAAACTGATTTCGCGTATTCCTTATTAGGGTGCGCTTTTTGCATCATGACAGGGGAAGGTATATGGTACGATCATTATGGAAAGTTGGACAGAAAGTATGCATAGGATACATATATATATATATATATATATATATATATATAGCTTTATAACTGGACTTAACACATATAAATATATATAAATAAGTTTGTAAAATAGGTTTAAATAAATTAAATAAGGTTTAAATTTCCGAACTACTAAATCACACCCTAAACCGAATGATGGTTACGAATAACGGCACTTGATTACAATTCAACACGGCCATTGTTTATATGAAAAGTGAAAATAATTGAACGTTCGTTCAACTGTCGCCATTATCAGTATGTTTTTGTGATGACTCATACGCGTGTTCTGTACCATGGCCTCATTTAGTTGAAGCTAAAGGAGGCCATGGATGTATGGTATTCGAGTTGTGTATTATAAAGCGTGTTATAACAGGCAGTCATTCCAAGGACATGTCCTTGGTCATTCTATGCGAATCCCATTACACATATATTATCCGAATTACCTTTATATACATTGCGTGTGCTATATATATATATTAGTATTATATTATATTAATATTCCAAGAGTCATGATATACGTATACGTATATATATATATATATATATATATATATATATATACGTGTGTGCATTAATATACTAACATCATGTGACATTCCGAGTTCTGTGAGAGCATCTTTAGCGACTTGTATGCAATTGTCAGAGGCAATACAGAAACTCGATTTTGAATGTTTCATGGAAAAAATCAACTCTCCTTTATAATTAAATAGGAACATATATATATATATATATATATATATATATATATATATATATATATATATATATATATATATACTATATATATATATATATATATATATATATATAACTATATGTATATTATAATAATAGATAGTTAATATATTAGCTATTATAATAGCTATATATAATATTTTGTAATTTAATCCGTTTTTTAAACCATCATATTCTATTGAGTAGAACTTAATTTAGAATGGTTGACTAAACCAACTTATAAAATATCAATTTATAACGGTATAATATATTATTGTATATAATATATGTATATATATATATATATAATTATATATAATTATTATGCAAGTGTAAAACGAACGTTTAACATATGAATTGTTGATTGTACACACAATGGCGCCAATTGATTGACAGGCGAGGAAAATTGCTGCGTATTCAATTCTATTTTCGGATATCAAAGTCACCACATCCTGTGTTAACACGTGTGAAGATTACAAATAACAAATCTAGGTTATAATACTGGAATGTAGGTTTTTATAATTTGTTTAATACTTTATTTATATTTATAAAATATTTTTTATAAATTATAAAAAAGTATTAATTAACTTTTATACTTTTATAACCACTCTCGGAGAATGAATTAAAAAAATGTCATTAGTTTATTACAATAAGTTAATTTATCTATATATCAATGATATACAGATAAATACATTATTTTATATTTTAATTTCTTATATATAATAAATTATAATACATAAGTAATATCAGTATAACTTACTCCTGATCTCATTCTAAGTTTATAGAGGGCGCTGGTTGTCTTCCATATCATCGTTTGTAATTCTCCATAAGTAACTTTCTGTCCTGTTATGCCATCCACCTATTATATAATAGTAAATATACACAAATATATATACATTTATATATAAATAGGTATATATAAATTTACAAGTAGGGGAAGGTTGGGTAATGGGCATGAGTTGGTAACTACGCCCACCCCCAGTATCTCGAAAAGTAAACTATATAGAGTAAAATGTTGTATACATAAAATATGCGCAATTTAATTTCTATTACCAACATGTAAAAATTATATTTAAAAAATGTATTATATATAATGAAGAAATATCACTAGTTGCCTATACAATTAAGAATAGTCATGTCAAATGGTTATTATTCGTATCAGCATCATTGAAATTATTAGAAATTACCTTAAATAAGTAGATACATAGACCATTTATTTTATTTGCCACTTATTACAGATGTTGGTCATCCTTAGAGGTTAACACGAAATTAAAAACTAGGATTTAAAAATAAAACAAAGAAAATAAAAGAAAATTCAGATAATTAAAAATAAATAATATATATTATTTAGGATATATGATATATATATATATATATATATATATAATATATATTATCAGATTTAGGTTTACACCAGGGTTTTTGTAGAAGCTAAAGCTTATCGAGATTATATGATATATATATATAATGATATATATCATATATTATTATATAGAGGATCTACGAATATTGATATATACATTAACTACAGATAATGTAGTAGGAATTGAAGCTCATATAATGATGATGACGACGATATCAAGTTTATTAAGAACTAACATAGGATCATATAGACCCCTTCGCTCTCGCGGGAAGAAAATAATAATAAGATGAAAATAATATAATAACAATTAGATAATAATAATACGTTGAAGATAAAACGAGACAGAAATATCGAATATAAAATAATAAGTTGGTTGATAATGATATGATGGAGGAATATAGCGAACACTATAACTAAATAGTTATTTATGGTATTCAATTTAAAATAATAAGTAGGGGAATATTTATAAGTTGTTCGGTATTGGATCGAAGGGGAATTAATGAGTTAATCACATATGATACTCCTTGATGGCAATACTATCAGAATAATAATATTTAGTTAGAAGTAGATAACTGAGGAACAGGTGACATGGGTTAAAGAATATAACAGATTAACAAGTGACACATGTTAAAGAAGATAACAGAGGAACAGGTGATACATGTTAAATGGAGTCAGTTATGAAATGATCAGTTGATACACCGAGAATATATGCGGACTAGGTAAATATATGCATAATCATAATATGGGTAAATGCAAATTGATTCAAATACGTTAGTTAAATAGTTTGAATCTAGTAAATGAGTGATCTAATACTATATATATAGTATATATATATTAAAATGGGATTCATTAAAACAATGCCGAGTAATTGAGTTTTAGGTTTATAATTATTCTGATAATTTAAAAAAGTTAAAAATAAAACTATTAGTAATATTCATTATAGGATAATCATAAGGATATCTTACATTTAAGAGCAACTTCACGATTTGCATAGAAGTGGAGCAGCTGATACGTTTACTACGAGATGCAATAGTAGACAAATAGCGCTAATTGGGGTGTGATTTATAACCCTTAATAACCGGGTAATGTTATTATAAATAAATAATATTGTAAAGGTTGAAGTAAAATAAAATTACTGGGAGATATCGTCATCATCAAGGTCAACATCATCATATCAAATGATAGATTTGAAGTTAAAGTATACTTAAAAGTTAAAGTATACTTAAAGTATACATTATAATGTATGTATTTTAACTAATAACTACGTAATCTATTTATTATTTTAAGATAATATCAATGAATTTGCGCATTATTATAATAATACATAATATATATATATATATATATATATATATATATTTATCTGTGTATATATTTAAATACACAATTGTGTATATTGGTAGTATATATGTGAGTATGTTGGTGTATGTATGTATATGTGTGTATGTCAACATTATCATAGGTATAATGAAATAATCGTCTGATTATATATAATAGCCTATAATATATATTATCCACTAATACGTACTAGATTAAACTTACCTACATACATGTATATATATATATATATATATATATATATATATATATATATATATATGTATATAAGTATGAGATTCATATTAGGAAAACTATAATACAAAGGTTAACTTTTAACTAATTATTTTAATGTGTAAACATGTGTGTGCAGTATTCATTATAGGTATATATTTATTTTATTAGGAAATACGAAATTAATAAATGCAATAAATATAGTTAAACCGGGAAATATTACATAACAATGTTATTATAAACCGTAATAAATTGTTTTTTTAATTTATTTAATCGTTAAATTTGGCATTATTCTTTGTTAATTATTATAAATATATGTATACATTATAATACACTGCCGGTATTTCACACCTACGTATACGAGAGAGCTATAACAAATGAGGACATAGGCCGACACCTATTGTTTATACGTATACGTCTTAGCATGATTTCAACCTATATACTACTTCTATAAATAGAATATTATATAGGTTAACATATAGGTTACACATATACAATATCTCCTATATATAGGGCTTCAAATGATACGGGGTGTATTTGTGGAACTATAGTTAACCCTATAGGGTTGTAACTAGGGGCGTCATAAAAGGGGGGATGGGGGGGGGGGGAGGACATGTCCCCCACTGTTATAAGTGGGGGGGGGATATAATATCTAATGTCTCCCCAATGTTATGATCTATAAATTATTGTATTCTTTATAAATATTATATTTCTGCTATTTATAGTCTTTGTAGTATCATTATATTCAACATTGAGTTGTATTGTGAAACCCAATACAAGTCAATCATATTAAGCCCTAGCTATACAAGTGATATTATAGATTTATCTTCATAGAAAAGTATATGGTAATAATTAATGAGTCTGATATATCCCCCCACTTTTAATCACCCTGTGACGCCCCTAGTTGTAACTCAGTTTCTATCGTATACGATAGAAACTATAGTCGGTAGTTTCTATTGTATACAATATACACTATAGTGTCTCAGTATTATATAAAACAATGTAACATTATTATTATTCTTATCGTATTAACGAATAACAAATAAATTATTGACTAGTAACATATTACCGTGATATCTTGGCATGTAATACGAATATAATAATCATGTAATGTAGCCATTAATGGGTCAATGCATAGTACATCATATAGGATAATAAATCAACCTATTACCTATTTATCATTCACGAACATTTTAATTATAATTATTCTGAATGATAAATAGCTAAACAGGTAATAGGTAGATAGATTATCCTCTAAGATATACTATGTATTATAGGGTAACACCCTTTGCGTCTATAGATTGTGTCTACCCTAAGACTTAGGGCCTTTACTTATTATTATTGTATTACATGCCAAGTTAGCACGATCATATTTTACTATTCAATCATTTATTTGTTATTCGAGTACGATAATATAATAATGTTACATTGTTTTATAGGTCCTACATTGTGTTATATGTCCTACATTGTTATATATGATAGGTTATATCTTTGCGTATACACTTATGGCTTTCATGGACATAAAGTATAGTGTAAATAATTTGTTTTATTTTACTAATTAATCATATGGTACTATATAATCTATAATATATATATATATATATATATATATATACAACTGTACAATTGTATACAATACCATATACATTTTATAATATACATTATATAATATAAGATACATTTTATTTTTTCACTACTGCACGTAAGCATGCATATTTGTTTATATCTTAAAACAAGCCCACACTTTTTATAATCTATATGTAAGACAAACACATTACATAATTACGTACTTATATTGTTGAAAACCTATATGTAATTAACCTCTATATTATACATAAGATATATTATAATTATATATTATATAACACAAATGAATAAAATATACCACACACACATACACACACACACACACACACACACACATATATATATATATATATATATATATATATATATATATATATATATATATATATAAAATTCTCTATGTGTATAGATATACATTATATACTAATACAATTATTTGGTACTAATATACCAATACATGTAGCCGATAAAGGACATTCGGGCATGCCATGTATGCATGCTGTGAGTAGATATGTACTGCACATGACATTGGATCTATTTTATTCACAATATCACATAGTTTCTTTATACATAACTATAGTTATTGTATATTATTATAATTGTGTTCCAGTCAGGGTTATATCATTATAATATTTCTTTTTTGTTTATTCTTTTGTTATTATATTGTTGTGTGGAATCTTTTCTCGAAAGCATTTTGCTATTAAGGATTCCTTTTTTACTTAGTATATAATTATATTTTATTGTATACATATTTCATATATATTAATTATTTATTTGCATATAAATAAAATAAATAATATTAATTCATTCATTCAACTATACCTATTACAGATTTAGTGTTTCAGATGAATCGGAGGTCGGTTTAATTCAATTACTTTCAAATAAATTGGAATTTAAAATAATTAATTAACAAGATATTGAATTATGTTTAAGTAAGTTTTAAATATTTACGTTACACAACAACCCAGTGTACAGTGTACAGTGTATAATCGTGATGAATAAACCATAACTTACATAACTTAAATACGCTTGCCTTATTGTGGGTGGTCATTGTTATAAATATTCTAAGGGGTATACAGTGTATACTATACACATATGTAACTTCTTACTAATAATATAACTATATGTACTCCATAGTCAAATACTATTATTATTCATTTGCAAGCATTTTACTATACCGAGTTTGTACTATACATATAATTATATGTTATACCTTAAGGTATAACTTTAAGGTATATATATAACCTTTAACCCTTAAGGTATAGCTATATCATTACCTATGAACATATAAAGATCGTATTAACGATTTTGTGGTCGTGTCATACCGACCAGCCTTAAGCTGAGGTAACACTGGCTGGAACACCGCATAAGGGAGTGATAGAGAGATATGTAGATAGGTAGAGCTCTATATAGATTGAGAGAGAAATATATATATAGAGAGAAATATATAGATAGAGAGAGAAAGATATATATATATATATATATATATATATATATATATATATATATATATATATATAGTAAGGGAGAGAGATAGAGAAATAGAGATAGGGAGAAAGAGAGAGAAATATATATATATATATATATATATATATATATATAGAAAAATAGATAGCAATATATATAGATAGAGAAAGAGAGAGATATGGATAGAAATATAGAAATATGGAGAGATATATAGATAGAAAGTAAGAGAGAGAAGGAGAAAGTTAGATAATAGAGAGATATAAAGATAGATATAGAGAGTAATATAGAGAGATAGAGATATATATAGAGAGGGAAAATAAAGATATAAAGGGACAGAGAAATAAAGAGAAAAAGAGGTATTTATAGAGAGAAGATGTAGATATAAAGATATAAAGAGAGATCTAGAAAGGGAGATTGATAGAGATCGGCATATAGAGGTAAATATTAAGATAGATAGAAAGAGATAGAAAGATAGATACTATAAAGAGATAGAAAGATAGAGAGAGAGAGGGAAATATAGAAAAAGAGAGAGAGAAAGAGAAAGAAAGAGATAAATAGATACATGTAGAGATATATATAGAGAGAAATAGAGAGAGAGACATGTAGATAGATTTAGAGATAAATAGAGAGATAGAAAACGAGATATAGAGAGAGAGAAATAGAAAGATATATATATATATATATATATATATATATATATATATGTATAGAGAGAGAGAGAAATATATAGATATAGATATATATACATATATATATATATATATATATATAGATATAGAGAGAATTAGATAAAAAGAGAGCGAAAGAAAACAGAAAGAGAGAGAGAAAACAAGAGATATAGAGATAAATAGAGAGAGAGAAATATAGCTATAGGTATATAGGTCTTAACCATGGCGTCCAGGTGAGCTCTCCTACCGAAGTCGTCCAGGATATACTCTGAGAAGTTAACATCCGGTATGGTGACGTCATCGTACGGACTGCGGATGATCGAGTCGTCCGCACTCGCAACACCGGAAGTAAGTCCTCTACGCGAAGGACGACGAGGAGGACATGCCCTCGGAGATGAGGTCGTGGAGGTCAATAACGTTCGTAATTGTCGGCCGCTAAATATACGTCTTCCTAGGGTAGTCATTATAACGTGTGTGTGTGTGTGTTAGATATGCTGGTTGACTCGTGACGTAGAGGCAGTAGCAAGAGTATGCGTACGTTCCAACGTATGCTCGGCTAATCGGCTTTTTGTGTGTATCACTGAAACGGAGTAGGAGTTATTTATTTTTTATCGAATTTCAAGTGTTTATATATTAATAATAGTATATAATATTATATATATATATATATATATATATATATATATATATATATATATATATAGATAATGCATCACATTTCATTGTATACACAGAGCCCTTGATACTATTATGTTGATATACAAGGGGATACACTGCATTATTTATGTATTTGAACTATTTATAAGACAACTATATCGAGGTATATGATATTCATTCTAAATATAGTAGTTGATGGATAGGATATGTTATCTATTATAATTGTACTATTACAATATCTATTGTAATTGTTAGTCATTATGATTCTATTTATGCTATAGTTATCATAAAACCTACTATAGATACATCGTTTATAACTATTCTTTAATATATTTTATATATAAATATGTATATATATATATATATATAAATATTATACATTATATATATATATATATATATATATTATATATTATATATATATATCAAAGATTTTGCGAAGCAAAGATATATATATATATATATATATATATATATTATATATTATATATATATATCAAAGATTTTGCGAAGCAAAGATATAACACTCCCTATGTATGCAACGTAATTTAGTAATATCCCCAACCGCTGCTAGCAGTAGTATCGAAATCGCTTAAATAGATTTAGGTTCGGCTCTGTTTGCATACATCAATGTTTTCATTGCTCTATTAAATTACATTCAATATAAATTAACTTTTACTTACTAAATATATACTTATAGCATTTAAAACATACATATCATATTTGTTTGTTATATATTAGTAATGAACACTTAGTTTTCATCATATAAATATTAATTTAAAGCATATTATTTAACATTTTAAAAGTGTATAGTTAAATACGAATTTACATTATAAACAACACATAGTTCCTAAAAGTAACCCGCTATAGGTGGCACCATGGTATTTTGTATACAAATTCGAATTACACGATTTCGCGTAAGTGTTTTATATCTTTCCTTCGGAAAATCTTTGTATATATTATGTATACTTTTATATGTATATATATGTATATAGAAAATGCCTATTCATGATATTTAAATATATCTAAAGATACTATCTATAGATTATAATTCGATATAAATACATATTGTTTATAAGTCCGGGTTATATTGTGAAGAAAATACACGTGTGTGTACATGTGTGTTTGTGTATGTATGTGTGTGTGTGTGTGTGTGTGTGTGTGAGTGTGCATGTGTGTGCGTGTTGTAAATATGCTAGTATTACAAATAATGATAAAATGGACCAAAGTACTAAATAAGTTCAGTAAATATAGTACATTGCAATGTATGTTTACTTCTGTACTCTTCGTTGTGTCAATAAGACCATTCGTATACACGCATGATCATATTGTTTACATATATACATATATAACTTTTATGTACACATGAAAAATACATAGTTTAATATATATATATATATATATATATATAATTCCAGCGATTTTCCGAAGTAAAATATTATAATATATTATATAGTAAACTATAGTTTACTTTATTATTATTGTTATTGTTATTATGAGATTTAAGCATTGTCGTTATAATTCATAGACATTATACTGTAGTATCCTATATATATATATATATTTATTGTATAACCGTGAAGCGGATGCTTCCCGGTATAACTCTACATAGTGGGGGTAGGGATAGGGATAGGGCCTATCCCTACCCGGTACACCCTCAATATATATGGTGTAATTATATAAACATTAATGATTTGTATGACAATTAACATATCGTGTTCATAGGCAACCTTCAATATAATTATATGTATATATGTATAAGCATTATATGTACAAGTATTATATGTTATTATTATATATTATTATATGTATAATTATATGTTAATATATCATACATGAATACGAAATATTATTACGTGGCGATACATCGAAGTGCACATGTTTAGCCTAGTTAGTAACTACTATAGTTATTATCCCCTGGTGTTAATTTTACACGCTACTTTCAATTGGCTAACAACTATGGTCGGATTACCCTATATATGCCGCATATAGGGGTTACCTTATAGGATGTTACCTATAAGGGTTTCCCTATACACATAGGTTACTAAATAAATCCGACATATACGTTATATGTTATATGCTATATAATACAGAAGCACATATTCACAGCGTTAATGCCTTAGCACGACTGCGCTCAACGTGATCACGTGATTACAGTAAGTCATGTGTGGTCTGCACGGACACACTAGCACAGTTGTGAACTATAGCTTGATTGTTGATGCAGTAAACATATGTCAAGTGCGCATATTATATATATGTATATATCGTTATTAGTTGTATAATTAATACATTATTATGTATTACAATGTGTATTATATATAATAATATATTATATATATATAAATATATATTAATATTAATTTACAGTATGTTATTAAACTTTTCAAACGAATTCCCTCTATTTTAATTCAATATTTCTACACTTCGAAACGTATTCTATTACAGTCTTGATCATATTATAATATGTGGTGACTACTTTTGTTATATTGTAATGTTCGATCAAACGTGTTTCCAAGAGTGTTGGTATTACATTATAAATTAAACATAATACAATTAAACACATATAGAGAGCGAATACGCTATTAAAGTAAGCATATATTTCACATGCCGTTTCGTACAAATTAGATATCAATTCATTATTTTATTTATAAATTCTACTATATATAGTATATTTTTTGGGTATACATTTCATGTAAGATTAAGTGTAATTTATGATACCAATGCACTGAACTGCACTCATATGCGCTGTTATCTCGTCTACTCCATCGTAACATCGTAACAAATGTAATTTACAAGGATTATAATAAATCCAAATGTAATGGTTATATATGATATAACATTTATTCTGTATCTAGTGATGCTATTTCAAATAATTGAACAATACTTTTTTTTACATCGCAGTGTTCCCAAGGACCTATTGTCCTCGGTGTTCCTCTAAATATCTGATTAAAATATATTGTTGTATATTAATTAAATGTATATATAGAGGTTAAAAAACCAATAGCAATTCAAAATGTGATTTATTTTATGTTTCATTATATATTACGTTAACATAATTTCGTGTACCGGTATATTTAATATTATTTTCATTTAGTAGGTTAAGTATAATATTTATTATTTCATTTCAATACGTATTGATGGTAATGTGTAGTATACTACTGGCCCGTAGCCATACATTTATACCAGGGGGGCAAGTCCCCACAATATTTTAAGACTAAAATGTAATAAATATAAACTAGTATTACCTATACTACCTATATTAGTAATAATATCACTACTAGTAATTTACTCTATTACTTAGATTGATGCACAATGTGAATTACTCAGGATATAAATAAACAATAAATAAAAATACACTGTGTGTGTATATTATACACTATGTAAACATAACTTTATATGCATATAATAAAATAAAAACATCAGTAGGATCAGGTTAACAGGTAACGTATACAATAAAATATCAATAGATAAGTCTATTGAATACTACGAGTTAATTAAACATTTAGTCATGGAAAAGGTAAGCTTATAACGAGATTTTCTAATATTATGTAGAAAATAGTTAGCAGTGCGTATTATATTATTGATTTTTGGATATTAGTCTATGTGAGAGGTTAAGTGAAACCAAATATAGTTATAGATTGATAAGTTTGAAGATATAGTAGAAAAGGATGAGTGATTGATAGAGGATAACTGAGTCTTGAGAATATGATAGTATTAGTTTTAGTTATATTGTAAGAAATAGAGTTATGAGAGAAACAATGAGTGATATCAATAATATAATTAAACATATACATTTGAATCATACCAGAATCACTAGAACTAGGAAATGGCTATATATCTGAAGATCATCGGCATAAAGATGATAGTTAATATTAGGATATTTTTGGAAAATTTATTTTATAGGAAGAATATAAATAATGAATAAAATAGGGCCAAGAACAGAGCCTCGTGGAACACCATGTATGTTAAAATAAGGAGGAGACAACGAGGAGTTAATATTCACCGAATATATTCCAGATGAAACAATATACATAAACCAACTGTGGACTTGATAGTGTATTCCAATTTAATTAAGTCCAATAGAAATAATATCGTGATCGAGAGTAATAAAATCATCTGATAAGTATAGTTGTACGAGATAGCATTGGGCTTTATTATCAAGATACATAAGAATATCATTAATAATCAAAGTAAGGGCAGTTTCGGTACTACGATGAGGAAGATACGTACTTTGATATTTATCGAAGAAAATATGTTCTTCGATTCCCACACATGACATTTCACTCTCTTTGATGACATCCTTGAAAACCAATACCCTTGATCATATTTCACTAAATCTACTTCGTTCATTATCACCATATTGTATTGGACTCTTCACTGAAATCATTCATAGATCTCTTATATCATCTATTGTTCCACATTCAATAAAATATTCATAGATTATTCCGATTCATATGAACAGTGATTCTGAGTGGATTTTATATTGAGATATATAGAAGATATTACATAACTACCGAGCATATAAGTAAAGTATGACGATTTGGTAGAGAGACGTTCTTTCTTGTAAAGCGATCGAAAACTTTAAAGGAAATAATATCAGATTCAAGTTTAGAGAATGCATATTTACGTTGTAGTCTACGAAGTAGTTGCCTCGGATTAACAAGCTCAATATTAAACCAGGGAAACTTAGAATAAGTTCGGTTGATAAGAGTAATGTAGGGTACACAAATATCAAGCGAATAAAGTAATGCCAAATTAAAATAATCAAAAAGTATAGACAAATTAGAAGATATACTATTGTTAGTTGATGGAATACAGAGTTAACACACATTGGTTAATCTATAGAGGATATTTTCCGAAACGATCTAGAAGGTCAATTAATTTGTATCACCGGCAAGTTCAAATAAAATAATATGGTAAAGTGATCAGATATTAGTTAACTTTGAGTGATATATGAAATTAATTTATAATCAGCTAAATAATAAAAAAAAATCAATATTATTACTATTAATGTTAGTAGTAAAGAAAACATGTTGCGTCAGGGAATACTCAAATATAAGTTTATTCAGAAATAAGGAAGCATGATTTTCATTATTAATTTGAATATTAAAATCACCAATAAAAACCGTGTTAACTGATGTGAAATATTCTAAAAATATAAGAGAGGTCGGCTAAGAAACTCCATAGGCTAGATGAAGGTGGACGGTAGATAAGTATAATTACAATGGTAAATAATGAAAGAAACTGAATATTAAAGATCATAATTTCATATGAAGAGAAACATGGGGTAGATGATGAAATGAGCTTAAGTTCCGATAGAATAACAGAGTTAGGCCGCCACGACGATGTGATGTATAATTATTAGCAAGCAATACTTTAAAACCATCAGGAGTTAGTTTGGAACTAGAGCAGAATCATCAATAGTTAGCCAAGTCTCAGTAATAGCAGATATCGAACAATTAGAATTAATAATTAATTGCGTAATCAAATCAAATTTATTTCGTACTGATCTAGCATTGAAGAGTTACAAATAATACTTTTTAGGAGAGTGTACTGGTAGTCAATCAACAGTTGCATCTTTTTATGTGATTCATAGAAGGAATCACATGATTGGGACCATTTTCTTTTTACATTGCGGAATTCCAATTGTAGTAATTACTGTGAAAGTACTATAATCTACAAATGGATATAAATTAAATTTGCTTTATTTTGTATATATATATATATATATATTATCGGTAAATCTTCTTATTTTATTTCCAAAAGATTCTCTACCACTTGTAGGTTTAGGACAAACATTTCCGAGATCAGATCGAAGTTAATTTTTAATTTATTTTTTCATATTTTGTAGTGTTATTGTTTGGTTTTGGGGTTGGTTGGATATTTGATTCTGTTACTGATGTTCTGTGATCTATTAATTTGTCTGCTCCTATTTTAGTTAGAAAAATAAAGTTTTTGTTTTTGTTTTTTTGCTTATGATAGGGTAACTATTAATTAATTAAAATTAAATTATTAAAATTTATATTTAATATTTACCATATTTTATAAAACAATAAATACTGAATTGGATCCTCACTATAATGTCTATGACTAAAATACATACATTCTAATAAATAAATATAATATAAAAAAAATTATATAATAAAAATATAAATAGAATTGAATATCTAGTAAATACTTTATGAAAAATACTTAATGTGAAAACAGTTTTAGGGGCTACCTGATCTCGGGGGTAGGGCCTAGCCGATTTCAGGAGGGGCCTTGCCCCCACAGGTCCCGGCTACGTGGCTACGGGCCTGACCTAGTAGGCATGCAATATCTAATTAGAGGTGATCACCAAAATGAAGCATTTTTAAATGGAAATAAAATACTGCATGTAATCGTTATATATATGTTTCATTTACTCATAATCTTTGTATTCACCTATATGTTTATAGATATTATATATATATATATATCTCTACACACTCATCACACACTATCATATGTATATATATGTAGATTTTTTATTAAATAATGTATTTGTTCCCGCTAATTTGGTATGGGACGGAATGGGGTAGTGACCGAGAACGGAGTAGTGATCATTTTAATTAGGGCTAAATGGTGCTAAATATGATAAAAAGTTCTATTTATATAATCAAAATATCTGTAATATAAAGTAATTTTTTAAAAATAATTAATTAATTACTCTAATTTATTAGGTAATCATTTTTTGTCAAATTTTAATAAAAAATACAATTATATATATATATATATATATATATATATATATATATATACTTATTTACGTGTATGAGTGTGTGTGTATATAATTAAATCATTGAATCAAATAGGGTGCGTATGCATCATAAATGTAATTCCTTAATATTACATAATTAAAAAAATATAAATCGAATTCATTACCTGACAACTATTGAATATTATGATACTAGCGGCCACTACCCCGGACTTGCCTTATTTTAATGTTTTTTTAACTCTGTGAATCCCACGCATCTCAAATCGCACATAATTTATATAATTTAATTTTTCATTTGGTGAATATAAATGAATATGATAAAAAAATCAGTAGTTGAAAAAAATGATTATATATGATTAATAAAAATGATTATATATGTAATAATATCCAATAAATGCCTAATAAATCAAAACCACTAAGTATTAATTACTGTTCTTAAATGTTCTCTTAACCGTGTTAATATCACCTCTAGCTTAAGTACTTATAACCTACTACTACTACTAACACTACCCGCTTTTATTACTACTGCTACAGTAGCAGTGCTAATACTACAACTATAACAACTACTACTAATTACAACCTATAGGTAGTAGTAGTATACTACTACTTCTTCTTCTTCTACTACTACTTATAACCTATATGTATATGATGTACTAATTGAACCCCACTTAGCTAGACTATTAACCTTGTTCATCACCCCACGAAACCACGGTTATAAACCCGATAATAATTGTCCCGCTAACAGTATAAACTATAGTTTACAGTGTAGGATGTAAGGGGGAGGATGTTAGAGGAAATACTTGGCACTATAGTGCCCAGTATTGCCTCTAACATCCTCCCCCTTAAACCATACACTGTAATATACGACTACCGGTACTGCGGTATACCCCCTTATCTGTTTCTATATCACAATCCTACCCGTCACTATTCTAACGCCTAACCCAGTCTCTTATATATCTCATATGTTAATTGTATAATATACACTTCATACTTATTATCAAAAAATACAATACTTAGAATATTTTCATTTGATATCATAATATCACAGCATATATGTATATATGCATATATATATACTATCAACAACGTAATCAATTATTATAATATTAATGTTATTTACAATATTAAACGTTTGGGGTTTTTTTTGTTTATTGTTATCGAGATTCGGAATCTTAAATTAGTTTACCAATTCATATCATCGTATATATAAGTAATGTTATATAAATAATATTCTTAATTATTAACATCATATTTAGTCATACAAAATATAATGTGTAATTTAGTTTATATAATTTATTTAATTTAAATAAATAATATACGATAAATAATATCATTTAAACATAAAGTGTAATCACAGTAGTAATGTATTATAACCTATATACAAGTATACGTATACATACAATACATGATATACTTTATACTATATGTAATGTAGTTATTTATTGTACCTATATACAGAGCTGGACAGTATCGCCGATACAGTATCTATTAAGGCAAAAAATCAGTATCGTAGATACATTTGTATTTGTATCTATTATAAAAATTAAAAAAGTATTTATAATCGTATCTATTAGTCATAAATAGTATCTACGATACGTATCTACTATGAAAATTATGTAAACAAATACAAATACATTTAATTAAATAATATATCATTTGATATTATATGTATTTTATATCAATATAATATCTTATTATAAATTAATTTTAATATATATAAATCATCAATATATTTGTAATCAAATATCTTTTGTAAATATTTATTTCAATTAATTGTTAAAAATTATGATATATAAATATAGTAATTTATTCTCAAAAACCATTATATACATTTATTGAAAACAAAGAAATTATTTTAATAATATATTTTATATAATAATTGATTTATAATAAACTATTTTCTAATACATTCATACAAAATCTAAATAAATCATAATTATAATAATTAAAAAAATGCAATATTTATCTTTATAATATAAAAATATATAGCTTGCTCGGCAGTTCATTACACGTTACTTCCATTCCTCTCTATCATTCATCGATATCGGTAATTCCTCATTTGTGCACATCGTTTCATCTCTTAATACAGATTTAACCAGGGAGATATCCTCCCTTATTTAATTGGTCTAAACATGTTATCATAGGCCTTCCTCGAGAGCTTCGTCAGTGTTGTGGATTCCAGAGTGATACTTTACTATCTACTTCGCTTATGTTTCTCCAGCAGTGACCGTAGAACCCCAGTCGTTGTTCGCGTATGTATTTGTTATTCTTGGAATGTTGCCGTACAACTCCTTATTTGTCATTTGGTATATAAATGACTTGTTTAGTGCAGCACGCAGTATGTGTGTATAGACTCAATCAACTTTTTTCTCAAATGTAAAAGTTAGAGTCCAAGAACAGTCTCAACTCTAGCTCTAAAGAAGTTACTTTGAGTTTACTTGAAAGGTTGGATTCCAGATGATATTCAGGCTATACAAAGTAGCCCATGCACTCCCTATTCTTATGATTACGTCATGTTGAGTTGAACCAATACAACTACCTAGATATTTGAACTATTCTACACGTGTTATATGTTTATCCTGTTTTCGTGATTTAAACACATGTATTCCATTTTGTCTGATTTTATATGTAAACCGATATCTTTAGCCGTATCTTCAAATTTTTTTAGTAGTTTATTTGCATTTATCAGACTATTAATGATTACAGCTATATTGTCAGCATAGTCAATATCGGTAATGTGTACATTAGGGTATCTATTGATTTTTCTTTTGCAAGAGAGACGCCAGGATGTAAATTGCTATCCACTGTTTTTTTCAATATAATCCTATAGTGGAGACATATAATGAATATAAATTGTGCACATTTATCTGCATATTTTACTCCAGTAGTTATATCGAAGAAAGGTGTGTCACCATCAGGCGATCTTACCATAGAGCGAGTATTCTTGTATAGTAACAATATGGCATTTACGATTTCAGTGGGTATACCATATATGATTAAGATATCATTCATCTTTTCACGATTTATTGAATCAAAAGCCTTTGAAAAGTCTTTAAATAGGAGAGTATACCCTACCAGCTATAGCTGGTAGGTTTTTAGAGTTTACCCCTTCTAATATACATCGAATGGTTAACCTTTTTCCTGTCGTTGATATCTTTGTTCGGAAACCATTTTGATTTTTTGTCAATGTAGGATCTCTATCTAGTCTTTTCCTATTTAATAGCATCAGGTTATATATCTTAGCTGCAATTGGAGTTAGTGTGATTACCCGATAGTTTTTTTGTGTGATAGAAATAACTACTTTTTTAGGGAAAGGAAGTAAGCATCCTTCATTCCATATATCTATTGGTTCTTGAGAATATACACTATTGAACTAGTTTAGTAATATTTCTTGACATTTTCCTAGTTTCCATACTTGAATTGGTATTTCATCTAAGCCAACAGATTTTTCATTTGTTATGCTTTTCGTATTTATCTTTAATTCATCTATTGTAAAATTCACTTTTTTGATATTTAGTTCATTTTGTATAGTCAATGTATCGTTTGATGTGGGAATTTATGGTTCACCAAGTAGTTCCTTGAAATGGTAGTTCCATAGTTGAATTCGTTCTTTTCCACTGTTTGCTTTAAGTTTTGCTCTGTTTGAGTTATTTCTTCCACTAACTTCATTTATTATTTTCCAGGCTAAGGCTGATTTTTTGTTACACATCGCATTTTTAATTTCACTTATTTTATTCTGAACGTAATATGTTTGTTCCTTCTAATACGATTGTATACAAGATACTTTTGAGCTTAGTTGAAATGTCTGATATTTTCTGGTATCGGTTAATTTTATTTATGTCGCGCTGCTTCGTGTAGTATTTTACAGTTTTTACAGATATTACAGGTATTCATTTTTTCAACTTAGGTTTCAATGGGATTACTTTAGCAGCAGTTTCCTTACATACAGTTTCAATGTGAGTATACATTTTGCTAGCAGATAGCGAAGCTGTGGTGTCATGTAGAGCTTTGAATTTAGTTTTCACTTTAGTAATGAAGGTATTTCGGGTTTTTGTATCTATCAATAATCTTGCCCAATCGTAATGTTTAATTTTACTAGATTTCTTGTTATTAGCTCTAAGACTAAGTCTTATATTTACTGATATAATACGATGAGTCATCGTCGATGACCAGATGTAACACTGATACATGAGTTATAAGCTATACGTTTTAGCATTTATGATATAATATATATCTATATACCAAATATATATTGGATATAATTATGATGTATTTGTATCTACTAAGATGTATCTATTAAGAAAATACTGTATTTGTAATTGTATCTACTATGATTTTTTTTAAAGTAATTGTAGTAGTATCTATTATAACAAAAAAGTGTGTAATTGTAATTGTATCTATTATATATTTTGTATAGGCTATATATGTATATAATAATATATAATATATCAAATAATAATAATAAATAATAATAATAATAATAAATAGTATAATTTGTACTTTATTTAATGTAAAATATATATATATATAATAATTCATAACCTATGAATATATATAGAGGTTATATAGACATTATAATACGTGTATAGACCTAACAACACATTAGTTAGCGTAACGGCATACTTGTGCTGTAAACAATACTTGCGTTGTCATAAGATGGAAGCGTATCGTTGTATGATTAGTTCATGAAGTTTGACCAGTATTGACCGGAAACGCTGTCCTCGTAGTTATCGGAGTATGTGACCTCTACGACTAGCTCTCTAAGATGTGAGTCATCATCTTCAATCATCTGTCTTGCCATTCTGTTGTAGGCGTAACAGTCTGCCCTGGATTTTGCCGCTCTACTTGCTGCGGACTTAGGTTTACTACTAGGTACATACTTATATGTACTAGTTGAAGAGCTGGGAGTTGGAGTATTCTTAGTAGTAGTAGTAGTTGTAGTAGTAGTAGTAGGAACGGCAGAAGTAGTTACTAATATATCATCACTCTTATGTTCAGCATTCTTAACATCAGCTGGACCGTGTGCAGTTTACGCGTTATAGAACTGATTGGTGTCTACCAGATGATCGAACTGTGTAAAGTGAAATAGGTGTTATTAGTGACTCACGTTATAATTTGTTATTAGTAATTATACAATTAAAACAAGATAACACTTATAAAATAGGCGAATACGAGCGATTAATATGATTGTGTTACTGATGGGTGTTACAGTTAACACTGCACCCAAGGGTGACATCCGTCCGTAAGAATCGCCAAATAAATACGTTATGAAATAGAAACTAAATAGGTATATATATTAAAGTTTCTTTAAAGACAAATATATATTTTACATAGAGATGTATAAATTATTTAAAATTATAAAATAGTACCGTATACAAATATTACGAGAATAACATTATTCATGGTATATCTCGGAAAGTGATTTCTAGAATATAATATAAGCATTATGTATCTGTATATTCTAGAAATAACTTTTTTAAAACACCTATTATTTAAAATTAATTTTAAATGTTATATATAATAATATATTATTATTATTATAACATATTAAAATAATTGAATTATTATAAAATATTATATATATATTTATATTTATTTTATTTCAAAATGGTTTATTGACTACAAAATCACGTGGTGATTATGGGCGTCATGAGAAGGAAACAAAAATAAAATAAATACAGTACAATAAAAATGAAGGAAAATGTATTGTAGGTCACAATGTTAATATGTGCGTGGATAGTTTACGTTTAAATATTGACAGAGATTTCAAAAACCTAATGTCATATGGTAGAGAATTCCAGTATTTTGGAACTACCACAGAGAAAACAGATTCAGAGTAAGCAGAGAGAGAGAGTCGAGCGTTGCACAATAATCATCGTGTGACATTTCCTGCTATCTCGACTAAGGGTCTGAATACTGATCATGTCTGCTAGGTATTCGGGAGATCTGAGATGGTCTACCTTATGGGTGATGCATAGTAGTCTGTACCTGCAGAGATACCTAAACTTAATCCAGCCGAGTGATCGCATTAGGGCCGATATTGAAACTATTGAAGTGAACTTCAGTTTATAAATGGTTCGTATAACACGTAATTTTATCATCTCAACTTTAAGCATATATGATTATAAGGTAGATTACATAAAAGCAGGGCCGGCTTAAGCATACTATGGGCCCCGGGCAAAAAAAACGCATGGGCCCCATAATAATTTAATAACATATTAAATGGGCCATTTTGGCAAAAACTAATATTTATAACTCTTCAATTTTATCATAAGTTATCATTATACTAATTATTTTGTAATTTGTTTGTATACTTTAATCAACTCCTCATAATAATTTCTTTTCTCGCATATATATTTAGAGCAGTGGTTCCCAACCTTTTTTCACCGTGACCCTTTTTTATAATTCTTAATTAAAAAATATACCATGACCCAATGACAAATTTTATTTTGTTATTATTATACTTTAATCATAAAATAATCATATAAAAATTAATATACATATATTTAAATATATATTTCCATCTTAAATTTTTCTCGACCATAAATCCAATTTGCATATAAAAGCATTTATATTATTTTTTAGAAATTGGATCAGGACCTACACAAAATACTCAATGACCCATAGGTTGGGAACCACTGATTTATAGAGTGCATCACTATTTTTTATTACCGCTATTATCTCAATGTAACCTAATTGCAATACTTTTCTGATCGAATTTATTCTACAAAGTAATTAGCTCCACGGTTTTCATTATATCGAAGTCTCAAATTCTAAAATTGCATTTTATTGAATAAATACATTGACTCTAGTAATGTAATTTAAGTTATATTTTAACATATATAATATCAGATATAAATTATGTAATTAGGTCCTATAAGAAGTTATCAAGAGACTGCACTAACAGAATCTGCTTGCGATCACCATTTTATATTCGATAATTCTTTTAATAAAAAATATTATATTCTTCTTTAATCTAGATGTTAATATATTCTTTATATAGTTAGGCTAAATAATTTATATTGATTTGGGATGAAGGCAACGAATATTGCTACACTTGTCGAAGATTTAACGGTATTTTGCCCAACCAGATGTAAGGAATACACAGTGTAGATATGTGAATCCATATTGACAATGGACTATGGTTATTATAATATATTTCATGTCATTGAATCTTCCAGACATATGCTGGCATTTTCATAACTTTAGGCTCTATAATCTATTATAATTATATTATTATTGAAAACATTCTAATAGATCGGTAGCTAAATATTGACCAATGTGATAAAATATAACTGATAAATTATCAGTGATAATGAATCTCAACGTAGAATCGTACGTCGTAAATCAATAAATACCTATATAATAATAGTAGGCTATAATACATACCTAACTTGATATAAATAACGATAATATATATATATCGATGTGATATATATGGAATTGAGTACACTGATATATAATATAATATTTTGAATTTTGTATTTCTTCAATTATGTAGTTATCAGTGATAACTTATCACCTATTCTCCAATAAGAATATCGCCATTGTGTGTATTTATTTGTAAATAGATAGATGAGGGTGATGTCAATCTAAACATTCATTTGCAAGTAATAGGTGGATAATTGCAAAAATGCCTTTAGTATTATATGTATGTTATATATATATATTTATAAATAATATCTGTTTCAATAAATATAATATCTTTCTGTAATGATAGTATGTTGAAAAAGATAATCATTTTATGTACATAATTCCCTTTCATCAATAGACATTATTAACAATACTATAGGAATAACCTAAAGCAGAATAATCCTATTTAAATTAAAACTATTATATATATATTATGTGTACTAATACAACTATAATAATATATACACTATGAGAATATACACATTTGATTAATACGAGCATAAGATAGAGAAAGTTAATTATTTTGAGAAAAATTATTTTGAAAATATCTATTTTTTTAATTACTATAACAATTATAAATCTATACAGAATATCGTTTTTTTCGTAATTTATAATCAATATAATCCTTTACAAATATCAGAAATCATAGTTAAAATATATCTTATAAAATATATTTGATTTTAATAAAAAAAAGTATACTTTTTGTTTTGTAAACTAATTATAGAATTATAAATTGTTAATATTTAACTATGGTTAATAATACATTAATACGTTTATCATTTATCACCTACTAGTTTATCAAAAAATTATTTATCAATCGGTTTCATACTATTTTATCTAACAATCAGAGATGTGTGAGAAGATCTATGTTATCACTATTAGCATGTTTTCCAAAATCTTCATGTAGCTGTTTCCACCATATCTTCGTGTCAATTTAGAAATTTTTGTAAAATTCACTCTTCAAATCGGCCTAAATGACTCATATTTAATTAATTTATTATATTATTTTTATTTTTTTAATTAGAATTAATAATATATAAGAAAAACAGTTAAGAACATTTTTTTTTTCATAAAATGTCTCAAATAATTCATGGGCCCCCCAAAATGTGGGGCCCCGGGCAATTGCCCGATTTGCCCCCCCCCTTAAGCCGGCCCTGCATAAAAGTGAGCAGCAGTATATAAGTCTACTGAAGACTAATAAGTGTATTATGCTTTTATTCATTGAAAAAGTCTATTGTTATGGATAGTGAGGTAGGAATTCCCTTAAGGGATAGTAAAAAGGGATGGGTGATGATTAGGTAGGTCTGAAGAGACTGATGGTGTACGTTTTGGTCATATTAATTTATAGGGAATTATGGGAGAACCAGTCAGTAAGTTCTATGAGGAAGTTAAAAATAGATAATTGAATAGAGTTGGAGTCACCGAAAATGGAAAAAGAAGTATACATTTTTAGATAGTTAGCAAAAGGATGGTAGTGGATGTAAGAATATTGACCTAATATGGATTTTATGGTATAATAAAAACATAAAAAGTAAAGGACCAATCACAGAGTCTTGTGGAGTGCCATGAGTTCTTTTAAAGGGAGTAAAGTAGGGTGAGTTAATTTTCACTGAAGAGGACCTTTAGGAAAAGAAGGACAGAAATTAGATATGTACTTGACCATGAATACCGATTTCATTGAGTAAAGCAAGAATGACATGGTTTAGAGTGTAAAAGGCACTGGATAGGTCAAGTAACATAATATACTTACTTCCCTCTCCACTGACCTACGAAAGTCAACCGTTATTGAAAGATCGGGAATTGAATGTACTAGTCTAAAGATGGTGAAAGTTGTTTGGGGTAAGGAATTGGTATCTAAGTACGATGACCGTGGTATACCTTATATACCATATATGAAGGAAGCTTCGATTCTCTGGTTCATTAACAGCTGGATGGTGGATGGGACATATCTGATGCGGGGTAATGCCTACATCGGAGCTCTATCTCTGAAGTTCAATAGCTGCCAAACTAAATCTAGGATGAAAAGGTATTTTTCTCTATCCTCAAACAGGTGTGATGCATGTAACAGTACAGAAACATTAGGACATATCTTACAAAGCTGCTCAAAAACACATTATGCAAGACTGCGAAGACACGACTCAATTGTGAAATATCTGGAAAAGGAACTCGTTAAGAAGGAATACACTGTGCTGGTCGAACCAAGAATTAAAACTATTGTCGGCCTAAGAAAACCGGATCTAGTTTTCTGGAAGACAGATTTGGGAGTGGTGTGGGTAGTGGATATCTCGATTATGGCGGATAATTTCTCTCTGGAGAATCACATCGAGAAGGTAAACTACTACTCGAAAGAATGCATCACGTCTTGGACTAAAGCCAAAAGCGGTATGAGTAATGTATTAATCAGTGCATGTATTCTTAATTGGCGGGGGACTTTATCGAAAACGAGTTACGATGAGCTTTTACCGATTGGTTGGTCTAAGCGTATTTGGATGATTATGAGTGTCCGAGTTTTGGAGAAGGGTAGATGGATCTATGATGAATTTCGCAAGAGTACGCGCCCTAGTGCACAATGGCGGCAGCCCGATCCTGATTTAGCCCCTACTGATTGATGATATTGATAATGAATCCCCGGAATTGTTTTCGATGGAAATTGGTACGTAAGGCACTTTTGGGTGAGGACCCGAGTGGGTTAGTCAACTACTCAATACAAGAAAACAACTTTCTTGATGCGCGTTTAACAATGCGTATCGAATGTATCATGTCCCAAAAGGACATGAGGCTTGTGGAAATGGCAACTCCCTTTACGGCTTTATGCTGTGATCCGGAGGGGCCTTGTTAGCAGGGGGCTTTGTTGTCAAGGGATTATAGTAGATCATTAATGATAATATTAAGGGCCTGTTCAGTGCTCCGATGGGGTAAGTAAGCACTTTGAAACTTATCAATAATGGAATTAGTTGTAATGTATACATGTTGAGCTATCGACCCATCTCCTAGCTTTCATCAAGCTCTAAGACCTTGGAGCGAATATAAGTTGAGCAGGTATAATTCGCTCCAAGGTCTTAGAGCTTGATGAAAGCTGGGAGATGGGTCGATAGCTCAACAGGTTCGAGTGGTTAAGTGTATTTTTTTTATAATTGTGGTGATATAAGAGTTTTTCATAGACTTTGGTACGATGGATGTAATAAGAGACGGATGAATGATCATTGTTATGGGTTCAATTAACGATGGCGAAAGGGTACGAAGTAAAGTAAGAGGAACAGGGTTAAGTGGGGAATTATATTTTAGGGATGCCATTAGAGAGAACACATAGGGACGAATATATATATATATATATATATATATATATATATTATTCTATGGAATAACGTAAATTGTATAAAAACATATTCCGGAAGTGGTTATCAACCGAATTCGCAATAGTGCGGAACCTATACAGATAACACTATATTATCGCCCACGGTGAGGGGTATCGTAATCAACAATACTAAAGGTACATTAGCGGGTATAAACCTGATAATGGGGCGGGGCTTGATCGGAATCGTGACCGGTAGAACGAACACATAACGGGTCGGAGATCAACGCGGTGATGGCGGCGTATTTGGAGGGTGTAACCTTGATCTCTCGTCCTAACTCATCGCCGTGTTCGCTGGCGGAGTCGGTTTCCGAATTAACGGTGCGGTCGAGCTGAGATGTTAGCTCCTCCCCCTTCTCCTTTAGCTCCTCCCACTCCCCGGGAGGTGATAGGAGGTCGGAGGTCACCGTAGCGTCCCTGTAGCGCAGACGTTCTAGGAAGTCGTGACCGCTAGGTTCCGACACTAGGCTAGTAATGCCATCCACCAGTCGGTTAGTGAAACTCTTGTACCTGTGTGAACCACCGTGGAGGGTCAGAGATTACAGGCGTGCATCAGGTGTGTATGTATTGTTATTAATAACATTTGTTTATAACTATATATGTATATATCTATATATATATATATATATATATATATATATATATATATATATATATATATATATATATATATATATATATAGTAATATATAATATTTATTATGAAATATATATATAACCATTCGAATATATAAAGTTAATTATAATTTGATTATTATATATTTTTATATAATGTGATGTTGAGTAATTAATATGTGCTTCTGAGACACCTCTACATAACTATGAGAATACATACTAAAGCTTATCACTAAACGAATCATATGATTTCTAAATTATTATTATTTATCGAGTCTCAAGGTAATATTAAAATTAAAAATTAATAATCGATATCTATATTTTTGGTTTAATAAAATTACTTATTATATTTCCAAACTGAGTGACAACAAGTGACCAATATTATTTTGAAACAATTTAAAGTGCTATCGTAATTATGATAAATATTATCACATAATCGTATTCATACTTATTTATTTTATATATACAAAAGAAAAGAAAAGTGTTCTAATAAATACTTATTATTTAAATTAATTAAATAAATTATAGAATACATTGGAATACTTAAAATATCTAAAATGATCGAATATTACCATATATGATCAGATATATATATATATATATATATATCTTATCCTAAAATATATAACTATCTAATACATACCCAAACAGATTATCCCAATACCGTTCACAAATTATTATAAAATAATTAATAATGTTATCTAGATGTATTTCTGTATTACGATATTACAAACGATATGTTTTATACCCTGTGATATTCCTAAAGATATTGCTAAAGATATTCCTAAAGATATTCGTAAATACAACGCTGAATGTGTTGGCACATATACAACTATATTCCTAAAGCTATGCACAAAGTGTCAAATAAAACTAAATAATTGTGTTAAGAACCACTCATAGGTGATATATAAATATCACACACGCATTCACACATACGTACATACGCGCATGTAAGGTAAAGGCCTATGTGTGGTGGCGTGGGGCTTACATGGAGTTGTCGTACTGGCGCAGGAGTTTCTCATCCCCTCGGAAGCAGGGGTTTCTGTCCTTAGCAAACGAAACATCAGGATTCATACGAGGTCGAGCTCTTATCGCTTGGGCATCAGTCGAGAACATTCTCCGCGATATATCTATAGGAAGTATACTTTATATAATGCCTATAGGCGTAGTGATGCTGGTGCATCCCATGTGCGTGTGTGTGCGTGTGTGTGCGATATTATTAACTATAGGGGAGAGTGTAAGCACTTACATATGCAGGATACTTGAGCTATAGCTATACTTAAAGTATCGGTTTGAATGGCTTATGCCACGACATGCCATTTTAAATAATTTCTAGAATTTAATTTTAAAAAGTGTGTTTTATAATTATTTTAATATATATATTATTGGTATATCAATATAAAACTGAATACCTCGTTGGTTATTATACGCAGCGGTAGTAGTACACTCTAGTGGTGTAGGTGTAACATTATTAACTACTCTGTAAACATGTACCCCGTTACATCGAAGTAACATTTTCTATCTAAAGTTGTTAGGTAAACTATAGTTTATATAGGATGCGACCCATGGGTTACCTATATATTGTAATGATAGTAATGTATTAGGCGGATAAGCGTTATACCTATAGGTGATTGGGTGTAATTACATTACAGAGTGTTAAACCATTTCAAATACGTACGCTATTGGTAATAGATTAGAATACATTACGATATACACAGTTAGCTCTTATTTACACAACTAGGTAATTGATTGCAACCTTTTACCACTAATAGTAATGCATCACGTATAGTCACATGTTCGGCAGTATTGTAATGGTTTCAACACGTCACCGAAGGTGTTTAATATTCGAATATTGTGTACAATGTGTACAATGTATACAATACGCTGATTGGATGACGCGCTCTCTACATACCGGTTTCGCTGTAGACAATGTTCGACCCGTTCATCTATTGAGAATTATAATTATTAATTATTAATTATGACGTTGTGTGCGCTATCGTACTAGTATAAGTAGGGCGTACCTACATTATATCTACACCTACATAATATATGTATGATATATATATAATGAATTTGATTTGTATTTTATCAATAGTATCAAATATATTGCCTATTATAATAAGGATATAGAATCTATATTATAGATAGTTTATCATTGAGATGGAATTATTTGATAGTATTATTAATTAAAATATACGGTTATATAGCACAATAATCTATAGATGGTAATCGTTTCTCTATTAGCATTTAAGTACTATAGTGTACGAATAAGTACATGTGTATACGCTAACCGTGTCGTCCATACTTGCGGGATCGTACGAGACAATGTTGTTGTTGGCGTTAAAGTGCGAGAAACCGCGGTAGCCCATCCTTCTTTTATTGATAGAGGTAGCGCTCGTGTTTCTGCTAAGGGGACGCTGGAAGATGTGAGGGGTGCCGAGCATCTGAGGCTGATCCGTCGGTCCCCGGGGGTAATAGGTTACCCCGCGGAACATCGCCCTCGCTCCGTGATCTATGTCGTGTTGCTTGCCACTTCCGCTAGTGTTCTTGTTATCTCCGGGAAACCGGGGCATCTGCGTACGCTGAGGTATGGGCGCGCGTGGGCACGCATCCATGGGCGCGCGTGGGTAGTACCCGTCCATACGTATAGGTGGCGGTGCTGGTGCTAGATAACCGGTAGGAGTACGAGGGGGCATGTCCGCTTGAGACGAGAGCATCGACGCCGATTGGATGACGTCGTTCCCATTCGCGGAGTCGTTAAGACTAACCATGCTAACGTCGTTAAGAGAGCGGTCGCCGCGGTGAATGTTCCGGATGTTGACGTTACTACCCGAACACAGTTCAGTGATTGCTTCCGAGGCATTGTCGGATGTTTGGGACGCTTCTAACTTCTCCTCCTCCTCCTCATCCTCCTCAGTCTCGGATGGGTTATTGTTGCCTTTGTTAAGCGTCGGACACGTGACTTTCGTTTTCGTGAAGCGACGTTTTTTAATGGTTTTAACCTCTCGCACACGAGCGACCGGGCTATAATCTGGTACGTCTATACATTTTGCTATCGTACTAGCAGCCGGTTCCTCGCTCTTGTTGTACGAGTCAGCCTCCACTACAGGTACATCCACACCGGAACTAGTTATACTGGTGCTACGTACTAGCGGGGGTTTAACGTTAGCTCCGCCATTAGGGAACATATCTGTGGCATACATGGACGACATAGGCGATACATAGTTAGCGGCACCTACTCGTAACGCAGGGTAGAAGTTGTGGTAGTAGTTCGACGTGGCTATCGCTGATTGACTGGTGAGGTTGTACGACCTTTGACCCCTGGCCGCGTCTTGCGCCGAACTCGAGTAGTTCACGGACGTACCGCTATGTAAGGGTACTGTCGTTTGAACGGATAGGTCAGATTTAGACATGGTGACGCTACTCGTATCGCTGACATTATTGGGAGCTGCAGTATGGGCGTAACCTGGTATCGGGTAGGGTAGGGTCGGCATAGGGTAGGTGTTACGCGGAGGGCTATATCCCGGGGTGTCTTCCGGTACGATAGGGTTAACAACCGGCGCGTTGACACCCGTGTACTTATTGTACGGGGAGGTAGGGACGGCGGGGTCTACGATTGACAGGGTACTGTCATCATTTAGGGTGGAGTCGAAGCTAGCCGACATATCTGAACCCGAGTGATATCTGACGAGCCTATCTACTACACGGCCAGAATGCCTACCATCTCGCTTAACTACGATGTTTAGGCTATCACCTTCTTCCGTTGACTGGGAATCGTTTAGATTACTTACTTCTAGACTATTCTCATCGTCATCGCCATCATAGTCGTACTCGATGTTGCTGTAGGTGTTGACCCCAGTTGTGATAGCGGAGAGGTCAGCGAGGGGCGTGGCTTCGTTATCGGTTTCACCAGCGAACACATTACTAGATCTAGCGATGATGCTGATATCACTATTCGGCTGATGTGTGTTGTCGTGCTTGGCTGGCGTCGAACACACGATATCGCCGAAGTCGCTAGGCATCTTAGCGTTCAGCGTCAAAGCCGAGTTCAAAGACGAGTTCAGCGTCGAAGCGGAGTTCAAATATGTAGTTCTCGACGCCGATTGGTCGGCTGCGTTTGCTCGACATATTCCGCGGGAGAAGTGGGCGTAACCACCGCAGCTAACTCCGCCCCCAAGTTCGGACGAGTACGGTGTTTCGACTGCTTCTAGCTTGTCTGCGAAGTAGTCTTCGTGATCACTGGCGATGCTGATGGTGTCGCTGCCCACCGTGTTTAACGAATCGTTCTGAGAACCGCAGTCTTCATTAACACCCACCTCATTTGATACCTTTATATTCGGCATTATTTAATTATTCATATATTTATATGTATTTAATATGTATTATAATAAATAAATATGTAATCATATTTTATATATATAATATATATATTATATAAATAGACTTATAAAAGTTCTACTGCAATGACCACAACTTTGTTACCTATAGGTATATATATATATATATATATATATATATATATTACCTATATCTATCGATAGAGATATCTATATATATATTAGTATATGGTCATATATTTTCTTTTTTAATATCAAATAAATTATCATAATAAATTAAAACCTCCAATAAATACTCTATAGATATATTATTATATATAATAAATAAATATTCATACTGAAATATGTTTAACTTTACGAGACAACAAGTATTCGGCTATCTTTAAAACCACGGATGCATTAAATACACGCATGACTTAATATTATAGCGGTTTCGAATAGATATTAGAGCCATTACGTTAACGTAAGTGAAATAATTATAAGTGTATAACTATAGTTATCATTATAAGTACAATTATAAGTATAAGTATAAGTGAATACTGAATTGAAGCTCAGCAATGCATTTCCACGGGAAGCATGGACTCATATATATATAATAGGATATAGACTACATATTAGCTGTCCTCGACCAGTGATAACGACACCTTTCTATATATTTGTATTTAATGAACTTATTTATATATCCTATTAAAAATTGTCTTTTTTATATAAATTTGATAATTGTTTTTATCACCTCATTAAACATGTGTACATATATAACACGTTATACATATATGTAATGCGCAAATTACTAAGGTAGTTCAGATGATCATGCAAAAAAAACTTTAGTTTAAACTTTAGAATATTTATTCTTAGAAAATATTTGTAATGTATAATTTTATTATACAAATATTAACAATAATACGGCTATATTTGACTACTATATCGTATTATAAAGGGCAGGCGTAACCTTGCCGGCGTTTACATGTAAAAGATAGGGAAAAATAGCTATTTTTTAAAAGGATAGATATTTTCTATTTATTAGTATTTTTATCTAATTTTTTTTTAATTATCGAGATAACATTCATCTCTAGTTATATAGGTACATCATAAAATAATAAAAGTATAATAATTAAATTAAAGTTAATTATAATATTAAAATAATTTAAAAATAAATTTATTACCGATATTTTTTATTATTTTTCAATTAATTATATTTGATCACACGATACGACACTAACAATATAAACCCACTACACAGGGCATATCATTAACACAAGTTATAACATATATACGACTATAGATGTCTACGATAGCCATATATTAAACTGTATTACTGATATACAAAATTGGTTCACTAGTAATTCATTATCCTTAAATGTCTCAAAAACGGATACTATTTTATTCTCTAAAATACCTTCAATTGTTAAAATAACTGATAGTTTTCTTGCCACGCTGCCTTTATCTAATAAAATCACAACACTCGGTATAACAATTGACTCTATTATGAAATATGACAGTCACATTCTTAATGTTATTCGTACTGCTAATTTTTATTTATATAATATACATAAGGCTCGTGCTAAGCTCTCATTTGATATCACTAAATCACTTATATATTCATTGGTTTTTAGTAGATTCGACTACTGCAATTCACTTTTTGTTTTTGTCCCTGATAATATTATGATAAAATTCGAAAAAATTCAAAGGAGAGCTGTTCGTGTTTTATATAAAATTAAAAATAATATAAATACTAATACGGGTAGTAACTATATATCTATATCACATATTATGTTAACCCTTGGTTGGCTCAGATATCGTGATCTTTGTAAACTAAAATTGTTATGTTTAGCTCATAAAGCTATCTACACGGGTGAACCTAAGTATCTGGCTGAATTATTATCAATTGCTACCAGTAACAGACCAAGACGGGATTGCCATGCAATGAAACTTGTTATGCCTCATACAAATTCATGTTTTGGTAACTCTGCTTTTTCTGTTGCGGTACCAACTCTATGGAATTTACTTCCGAATATTATTCGTACGACAACTTCTCGATCTCAATTCAAAAGTAGACTCTTTAAACATTATTTAGTGAAATTAATATATATTTTGCGATTATTGTTATCTTCGTTTATATGTTATATTATTATATTATTATTATTATTATTATTATTGTTATGACGTCGAAAAATGATTTTCATTTATGAAGTCTTTAAACAAATAAATAAATAAATAAATAAATATATATATATAGTATACTATATACCATATAGTATATAGTATACTATAATTGTGTCCTTGTTTTTAGAGTATATTTAAATACAAATATATAAATATATAGATATTTAAATTTTTTAACTATTTAACATATATAACTATTAATATAAATTAATATATACACAGTACTGTATATTATATACATGTATCATACTGCAGTATATACAATATAAACTATATTAATGTTTAAAATATATTATTATTATTATTTGTATTAATATTATTATTATAATTATAATAATAATATTAATTAATTAATACAAATAATTATTATAAATTTATATTTTCAATAATATAAATAATAAACGTATTATACATGTAATATCAAGTGATCATATATTAATTAATGTATTATATTTACTTAACAATAATTAATAATATAAACTATTAATGGCACTACATATATTATATTATACAAACTTTATTTTCATTTCCTGCAATAGAGTTCATTTTAAAATAAGTCTTAATATTTGTATATAAATTATTCGCGATAAATATATTGAGATAACAAAATTTGAGATAATAAAAAATATAATTAAATATTAAAATTTTGTTTTTAGTTGCTAGGAAACTAATTTTACTATTTTTATTTCGCTGATAAATAAATACAAATACTAATTTTAAAATTGTTGAATAATAACTGCCTCTATCGCTCAGTTGGCTAATGAGTCAGATACACAAGTAGTAGGACCGCGTCGCGTGTTCAAATCCCGTCCGGACCATTACAATAGTCCTTAAAATAATATTTAGAAGTGATATTATATAATTGTATATAAATAAATGACCGGCTCTCGTTAAAACCATGAATGCCTTAACATGATAGCGGATTCGAAGGGACATCAGAGCCATATATGGTTATAAGTGAAAACTTCATCTAAGATACGTGATGGAATAAAAGAACTCCACAAAAATAAAAATAACCAATACATTTAATTAATATTAATGATTTTTTTGGTTTTTAAACATACCAATTACGCATATATATTGTTATTTGATGGAGTCCTTTCATCCCATCGGGAACTTATATGAAGTTGTTACTTATATGATATAAGTTATATCTATATGGCTTTATGAAGTTTTTACTTATATGATATAAGTTATATCCATATGGCTTTAATATCAATTCGACGCCTCTCTCATGTTAAGTCATCCATGCATGGAATGAAACCATGGTTTTAACGAGAGCCGATTATTTCAAGAACTAAATATTATATTATTATTATTATTATTATCAGATTTGATTTTAACAACCGGGTAATTATAGAAGCAGAGCTTATCGAGAGAATTACCCTTTTTCATTTTTCATTTTGACTAGTCCTAAAAAGTACAGTTATATTTGGAATAATAAATTCCTGAAAAAAAGAATAAACTATATATAACATAACGTTATATCTAAGTTGACTTCCTGTTTACACTACATCTAATTATGAATAAGATCAATTAATTGTACTTGTGAAGGACTTGACAAAATTATCAAAAATCATCATGTAATATATAAAAATAAACAAAATAAACATTAAGAAAACTAAAACTACAAACAAAAACTAAAAATAGACAAGAAAGGTTCAGAAGAGTAAATATATGAACATTTAATATAAAGAATAATATATATATGTATATTAGCAAATATTCAAAAATAAATTATATAAAAGTGTAATTATAGTATAAAATATGGATAAAAATGAGAAATTAATTTAAAAGTCTGAGTAAAGATAAAATGTATTACAAATATTAAATTTATTAAAAATTAAAAAATGTTAAAATATAATTTTAAGTAGAAAAATAATAGTAGATCAAAAAAATCACAAGGTTAAAAAATAATTAGAAATATTATTACTGAAAAGGGAAATAGATACTAATTTTCTTTTATCAATATTTAATTCATTCCAAAGTATTGGTCCATATGACATTAAAGAATTATTCATATAGTTATATTTATTATAAGGTTGAATGAAATCAAAAGTACTTCTTTTATTACTTTTTTTTAGTTATTCTTTTATAATTTTTATAAATACTTGGAATACAAGTTTTATAGTATATTCTATGCATAAATATTAGTGTTTTATATTTACAGAAATCAAAGATATTTAATAACTTATGATCAATAAATAATTTGTTAGAACTAAAATCTATAGGTTTAGAAAATACTAATTTTAATACTATTTTTTGTAAAACATGAATAAAGTCTATATTAGATGTATATGTATGCCCTAACATTTCTAAACAATAAATTAAATGGGGATAAAAAAGTGCATAATAAAGTTTAATCATAGCTGATTCATTAAGGCAGAATGATACATTTTTTATTATCCAATATATTTTTAATAATTTATTCTTTAGAAATTGAAAATGAGATTCCCAGTTCAATAAATTATCAATGATTAGTCTAAGGAACTTTGTTTCAGATACTTGAACTAGTAGCTCATCTTCAATTTCTATTTCAAATTCTATATCATTTTTAAATGACATGCAGTGAGTTTTATCAATGTTAATTGTCAACTTATTTAATTTTACCCATAACATTATTTCATTAATTGTCAGCTGTAATTTAACTTTTAGTTTGTTGGCTGAACAATCACTAATTATAATATTGGTGTCATCAGCAAATAGTATAAAAGTATTATTAATAGAGCAGGTCGGCATGTCATTAATAAATATAAGAAAAAGAAGTGGCCTAAGAATAGATCCTTGGGGGATACCGATATCTATATTAGTAGTATTATACCTACAGTTATTATAATTTGTAAATTGAAATCTGTCTTTAAGATATGATGATAACCATGATAGAGGTAATCCTCTTATACCGTAACATTTTTAGGAGTATTTCATGGTTGACTGTGTCAAATGCTTTTTTAAGTCAATGAATAGGCCAACACAGTATTTATTGGAGATCAGAGAATCAATAATAGCTTTATACAGGGTTTCTATAGCATCGAGGGTACTGAGGCCTTTCCGAAACCCAAATTGTGAACTACTAATTATGTTATGAAAATAACAGAAAGAAAGTAATCTTGACAAATAAAATTTCTAAGATTTTCGAGAATTGAATATTCAAACATATGGGTCTATAATTATTAAAGTCATTTTTATTACTTGATTTATAGATGGGAATAATTTTGGAATTTTTAAACAAATTTGGAAAAGTGCCTGTTGAAAAAGAAAGATTAAAAATATGTGATAAAGGTTCAGCTATAGTGGATGAGATTAATTTTATGAGTTTCATAGATATATCATGTTCATCCTTACTATCTAATTAGATATTTTTGGAGAAAAAATATCAATAGTTTTAATGACCTCACTACTTGTAATAGGAGATAAAAATAATGAATAATAATTACTATTTTTAAGGTAGTCGTTGAACGATGTATTAGGTGAACAAATGTTCTTAGCTAGTTTACTACCGAATTGTATAAAGTGTTCATTACATTTATTTTCTATTGTTTCATCTTTTATTTCCTTTCCATGTATATCAAGTACTGATATTGTTGTATGATTTTTTTGTATAGGATTTATCAATGAATTTATAATTGACCATGTAGTTTTAATGGATTTACTGTTATCCAAAGATTTAGTATAAAAATCCTTTTTACACTTTCTTATAATATTCGTGAGATCATTTTTATATTTTTTATATATCCTAAGATTATTATCATTTCTATTATTTATATATTTTATATACAGCTTTTGTTTTTTTTACATGCTTTCTTTAAACTTTTGTAAATCAAGGATTATCTTTTTTGCGAAAAATATTATTAGATTTATGTTTTTTAAGGCATGTTTTATCATAAATTTTACTAAAATGTGTAATAAAAAGGTCAACATAAATATTAATATCTTCAGATTTTATAAATGTCCAGTTTGTCTCATTAAGTTATTTTATTAATTTATTAACATTGTTAGTGTTATTTATATTGTGAGTTATAATTGGAACATTATGTTTACATTTGAAACGTGTTTTATTTAATTTCATTAAGATAAAAATTGGCAAGTGATCAGTAAAGTCATATTATAAAATACCAGATGAAATATAAGAAAAATGTCCATTATAAAAAATATTATCAATCAATGTAGAGTTATTATTATTGATACGTGTTGGTTAATTTATAGACTTAAATAGGTTTTGTAATTGCAATGTGTTTAAAAAAGAATCTGTAACAGTATTGTCTTTAAGTATGTCTATATTAAAGTCCCCACAGATAAATATATGTTTAACATTATATACATTGAATTTTTCAATACAATTATTTCGATAAACAAAAGAATCTTTTTCCAATGAGGGAGATCTATAAATTGAACTGATTATAATATTTCTAGTATCAAGTTTAAATTCTATAGTAATTGTATCAATGTAAAGGTTATTAAGAGTTAGAATGACAATTTTATTTGTAGAAAATAAACTCTTAATATAAATAGAGACGCCTCCAGCTTTTTTGTGATTTCTAATAGTATGAAAAGAGGTATATCCCTGTAATTCAAATAGATTCATATTAAATTCATTTAACCAAGTTTCACATATTGAAATAACATCAAATGTATTATGTATAGAGTAAAGTAAAAATTTAAATTATCAAAATGTGTAACTATACTTCTACCATTTAATTGTAGTACTTACTGTAGTACCTACTGATAACGTATTTAAGTTATATTTTAATTTAATAAGTTCATTCATCGACATATAAGGATAAACATGGTCAAAATTATAAGTAAGATTATCTGGAGCATTGTAAAGAGTTGGATCATTATGAAATTGATTATCAATCATGGTCAGGTGTAAAAAGTAAATAAGATGTATAAAATAAATATGAATAGAAATGTAAGTTAAAAATGATTATTAAGAAGTATAAAATTGTAAACTTAAAAGCATATATGAAGGTTTTCTATAGAATAAAATAAGTAAATGAGTATGTATATATATTTATAATGAGCAAGGAAAATTAAAAGTAAAAAACAAAACATAAACTGATTATTTTTGTATACAATATTATTGTTAAGTTTAAAAATATAATAATAAATTTATAAATATTATCAACAATTATCAACGGGGATTTATTTGTATCGTTGTTTATATTTAGATTAAGTTTATTGATATCATATTCATAGTGTTTGACGAGATCTATAGATTTTATTTAGATTATTATATAGATTATTATTAAATATATTATTATTAAATAGATTATTATTAAATATAAATGTGCCGATAACAACAAAGAGGAATAGCTTATATTACATATGAAGAACGACCAGGCACACATTACATAGAGGAATACGTCTATATAGTATACAGTGTATACTACACACATATGTACACACTGCACTAACTAAAACACCTGCTACCCGTATATGGGTCTCTATAGAGAAACATAATCGAGATGTTACGAGATCGTATACGATAGTGACTATAGTGATAATAATATTTCCTCTTAGTCCCCTCTTAGTCACTTCTTAGTCACCTCTTAGTCACCTATTAGTCACCTCTTAGTCACCCTCTCATCGCCTACCACTTATTAGTTACATCTTTTCATATCATAGTCACCTCTTAGTCACTTCTTAGTCACCTCTTAGTCACCTCTTAGTCATCTATTAGTCACATTATCGTAATCACTTAATTAAACTCAACTATTAACTATAGCAATGCCTTTTTATAGGGCATTTTGTGGGTAATAACCCCTCCCCACAATTATGTGTTGCCTCTAATTTTAACATATGTCCTTTATTTTAACATGCTTCACAAAATATTGGTATATACTATACATTATTTGCTACGGATTATATGGAGCATATAATAAGCACAGGTATTTTAGTATCATTAAATATATTTAATTATATTATTACATATTAAGTATATATACATATAGATAATATGTAATGGCATACATGATAATAAAATTATAATATAATACAATTATAATATAATTACTGTTAATAGTAGCCACGTAGGGAGTAGGTAGATTTTATATAATAATTAAGAATTTTGTTTTAGAATATTTGTATTTGTCTTATTTATTTGTTATGTAAATTGTGATGTTTAGCTTGTAAAATCGTTATATACTGTATAATAAGCATACATGTGTTTATATATTTAACACACATATATGAATCTACATAAATTCTATGTAATAATCATAGAAATTATAATTACATAATTATAGTGTCTATAATGATATTCATGCATGTATTTTGTATGAAAATTCAGTAAATCGCTCACTCATAATTGTTCGATCTATCATATGAACGCACGCAAGAATACACGCATGCACGAATACACGCACGACATCGTTCGCTCTTGAATTACATTTTATTTTAGTGATGTTATATATTTAATAGTACCTTAGAATCAAGCATTTTCATTGGTCATATGTCGAACTTTTGCCGTATTAAGATTGTAAATACCTAGGTTAATTAAACCCCTCCCACCGCGAATTTAATACTGAAAATAAAGTACATTTTATACATTTATATTCTTCTTATTTAATTAATCTTTCCAATGTTGTTTTGAAATATTAATAAATGTATACATTATTACCGAAAATGATAGATAACTAAATTATTACATAATATATTTTCATTTATTAATTATTTCCTCATATAATTATCAATATTAGAATTATGAATGCATATATTAAAATAAAATAATATGTATCATTAAATACGATGGAAATATAATGCTGAATAAATCTTGTATATACATGTTGTTGATTATAACAATAGGTACAGAGATATCGTTATGGTCCGTATTACAAGCTCACCATCTGGTATACACATATTTCCAGTAGATATTTTAATATTAATATATTTATTCATATCAATAATTGTTCAATACAATATCGTGTTAATTATAGTTAGGCTCTATATAGGCTATATATAGCACATTATGTTATAACCTACTACTTGAAGTATGTAAATCATTAATCTATAATGAAACTCTAATTCAATATAGATAGATAGATAGATAGATATATTTTATTGGATGCATTAATGTCGTTCTTTTTTTTCATTTATTATTCTTTTTCGTTTCTTTCTTCGTTTCAAAATGGCTTCAAAATAATACCTTGATCTTTTCGGGTTGTTGCCAGTGATTTATTCATACATGGGACAGGAACAGTGATTGTTTAATCACAATAGTTAGCTATATATTTCGTATTTACATAAAAGATAATAAATAAATAAATAAAATACAGTAGATAGACAAAATTAGACATTAACAAAAATCAAAATCAAAATAATAATAACAAAAATAATTCATACATACATATATATTTGATATAGATTTTTTATTTTTTTTTTGTTAGTTTTTTTTAATATGTTAATTTTATTAAATTAATTTTAAATTCATTAATTTTTTAATCTATCTATAATATAATTCATCATTGATTAACATATTTTTTACTCTTTTCTTGAACAAATTTTCATTTTTTATATTTTGTATATTTATTGGAAGTAAGTTCCAAAGTTTTGGACCTTTTATCAGTAAACTGAATGTAATCTAAATGTATATGAAACTTTATAATTATGATATTCTAGTTGATATTATTTTTTTGTAATACTATATATATATATATTTAAATTATAATTGGATATAAATTGATGATAACATTATACATTATATATTATTAATTTAAATATATTATATAATACAAATTTCCCATTGTTAATTAAATAAATATTTCCTATTATTTATAAAATAATTCTTGTTTGAATGTATACGTAAACAAACATTTATATTAAATAATTCATAAGAAAATAAATGTATTTTCACAAATTATAAAAATATAATATTTAATAATGCTGCAAATTTCATTCATAATTAAATCGAATGCCAATAGTATTATATTTAGGTATATATATATATATATATATATATATATATATATATATATATATATATATATATATATATATATATGAATGAATGAAATCAGTTTATAGACAATTGTCTAAGGAGGATCATTGAAAGCTATAAGTAGCTTTATTAAGTCGATACCTCCATAGTATATGAATATAATAGCTTTGGGACATTTACAATACTAATAAGACTTGTGTACTAGAATTCAATATAATAAGAGTAAAGAAATATATATAAAGAGAATAATAATAATAATAAAAATAATGTCCCTCAGCGTATTTCATCATGTTTCATCAATCCATTAAATAAACTAATAAAATAAAATGTGTTAAAACTTGTGCAAATAAATATAAAACAAAAAGTGCGAATAAAATAATAAAAAATTATTGAAATGTAATAACATAAAATGATTCAAATGGTTTAGTATATACAAATTAAAATAAAGTATGTTTAAAACTTGTGCAAACAATTATATAACAAAAAAGTGCGAATAAAATAATAAAAAATGATAAAAATATAATAACATAAAAATGACCCTAGTAGTTTTAAATATAAAAATTTTAAAAATTGACGAAGATTAAAAATATTAAAAATTATTAAAATGCTAAAATATAAAAACTAATATTAATTTAAAAATTAATTCTTTAATACTTTTTTTAATTTGTGTATATTATGTATATTTTCAGATTTTAATATATTATTAGTAATAATTTATTACTCATTATATTATTATAGTATTTTGGGCCTTTAAAAAAAATTGTGTTTTGAAATTTCGTTGTTTTCATTAATGGTAAAATAAATCTTGTTTTGTCTTTATTATAAATAAAAAATGTATCTAGATTAATGTTATAGTTATTATGTAAAAGGTTATATAAAAATAATATTATTCTAAAAGTTATGAGTTCATTCAATTTTAAAATAGAATTATATTTAAACATATTATTAGTGTGTGATAAACGAATCAGAGGTAATTGAGACTTGTCTATCATATTTTTATTGATAATTCGAATTGTTTTTTTTTGTATTAATACTAGTTTTTTTAATCTATCTTCATAAACATTACCCCATATTTCTATTCCATATGACATATTTGATAAAAATAGTGAATTATATAATATAATTAAATTGCGTATGTTAAGAAATTTTAGCTTCCGAAAAAGATATACAATTTTTGATAATTTATTACACAAATTTATAATATGAAATGAATATGTTAAATTACTATCTAATATAATACCTAAAAACGTATATCTATATACTATTTCCATGTTCGCATTATTTAATTTTATATTATTTATAATTTTTGTATTAAAATAAGGAAGTATTTTAGTTTTTTCAATATTCAATTTTAATTTATTTATATTAAACCAATGACATAATCTATCTAAATATAATTGCATATTACTACTCAATTCTTCATTTGAATTTGCAAATATAGAGAGTGATGTGTCATCTGCATATATATTTAAATGTATATTATCATCATTATTAAATATATTTGATATGTCATTAATAAATATAATAAAAAATAATGGACCTAATACTGATCCCTGAGGAACACCAAGACGTACATTTCTAACAGATGATACAGTATTATTTATTCGAGTTTTAACTTTTCTATCTAATAAATAATTTTTTAAAAACACATTTACATGACCCCTAAAACCACAGTATTCTAATTTTTTTAATAAAATGTCGTGGTCTACAACATCGAAAGCTTTTTTAAGGTATAAAAATAGCGTAGCAATTTTTTTATTTAAACTATGTTTAGTAAATAAAAAATGTTGTAAGTTAAAATGTGAAAGGGTAGTATTGGATTTTTCTACAAATCCATATTGGTTATCATTAATTATTTTATTTTTATATATAAAGTCCATCATTCTATTATAAATTATTTCTTCGAAGATTTTACTAATTTGCGGTAGTAATGAAATGGGTCTATAGTTGATTATCTGTTTTTTATCATTTGCTTTAAATACTGGTTTAATGATAGCAATTTTCATATTATCAGGAAATTCAGAATTAGCCAAGCATAAATTAAATAAATATTCTAATGGTTTAGCAATAGACTTTATTAAAAGCTTGATTAATTTCATGTCCCAGTTATTTATATCTTTGGATGATTTAGATTTCATATTAAGTGTAATATTAATTATTTCCTTATCAGTAATAGGTAAAAAATAAAAACTGTTCTCAATAGAGTTTAAAAAATATCTAAAATCATTATCATTAGTTATATTATCATTAGTCATATTATCACTAGTCATATTATCATTAATCAAATTATCATTAGTCATATTTTTATTTAAAAAACTTTCATTTATTTTAAAACCCACATTTGAAAAATAATTATTAAAATGTTCACATTGATCTTTTATATTTATAATTTCTTTTCCTTCATATTTAAGTAATTTGGGTAATTCATCAACATTTTGATTAATTATAGTGTTCAAATGTGTCCAATTTTCTTTTTGATTACAATTTGAAAAAATATTTGAGTAATATTTATTTTTTTCATATTTTATATTTAATAAATGTGATAGGGCAGTTTTTAGTTTTATATGTGTTAAATATTTTTTTTTTCTTATTGCATTTTTCAATTTACTTGTAAGCCATGGATTGTTAATGCTATTTTTATTTATTTTTTTTCTAGATATGGGACAACATTTATTAAACATTTCATTTAATTTTATTACTAATTCATCATAACATATAGAAGGATCTGTAATTGTGTAAAAATAGTCCCATTTGTAAATCGATAATTTATTTACTAATGCATTAATATTATGCATATTTCTGATATATACATAGTCACAACTTTTAGTATAGTTATTTTTTATATTCAAAGTAGTAAATACAACAGAATGGTCAGATATATCTGTATTAATATATCTGTATTAATAACACCATTCAATAAAATTGAATTACTATTTGTTAATATGTTATCTATTAATGAATTCTTATATACTGGTTTACATATTGATTATAAATTATATAGATAAAGTAATATATATATATATATATATATATATATATATATATATATATATTTATTATATATACCAGTTTTAAAAATATATATTTTATTAATTATCATAAACACAACAACGGGAATTCAAATTTAAATTATAAGTATAAGTACCACTATAGTGATGTATATATACAGGGTATATAGCCATGTAACCATATAGCTATACAACCCTACTATAGCTATATAGGGATATATTGATATTTACAATCACCTTTACTTAACCAATAGGTATATAAACCTATAGCATATTACCCGAGTTCTAGATATATATATATATATATATATATATATATATATATGTATATGGGGTGTATTAGGGGTGTATAGTATGCGTCGGGGAATAAGGATATCAGCGTTTACACCTCTGTCAATGGTGTAATCCCAAATTATATTGGATTTGGAGCACCCTTACCTGAAAGTTGATGTTCTACGCATCCTGGGTATACTCAGTGGTAATGTTATTATTCTGTGTTGTACTAAATAGCAGCCTTATATCTAGTATTTTTTTAATTTTTTTTAATTTGTGTTATTTAAAAAAAAATTATGTTTATTTCATTTATATAATTAATTTAATAATATTATAGATTGATTGTTTGTAATATTTTATATTATATACACTTTATATAATACACTTTTAATACAATATTTTTTATTTTTAATAAAAATATTTTATTTATATATTATCGTTTCCATATATACTTCTCGTAATCTCGTAAATAGGTGAATGACCAGACAAGCTTTTGCTTTATCATTCATCTAGACTTTTAAGCCAACTCTGAGTATTATTATAATCATTATTATATTGTTATTTTTTGTTATTGTATATTGGTGGATTCCTTTATCCCATACAGAAACTAAGATGATTTATTCACTTATAAACATGTGGCTCTAATGCCCATTCGAAGACGCTTTCATGTTAAGGCATCCATGGTTTTAACGAGAGCAGATCATTTATTTATACATAATTATATAAGATAATTTCTAAATATTATTTTAATACCTATTGTAATGGTGCAGATGGGGCTTGAACCTGTGTAATATTCATTAGCCAACTGAGTCACACAGGCAGTTTATATATATATATATATATATATATATACTGCATGTGTGGCTCAGGTGGATAATTCGTTAGACACATAATCAGTATAATATATATATATATATATATATATATATATATAACTATATGATATTTTTAACATGGAGAACATGTATAATTTTAACATATTGTATTACTATTAATGAGAAACATATTTGTGTTCGAGTTTAACGAACATCCGAATTCGATTGATCGCGAGCGTAACAAAGATTTTGCGAAGACAAAATATAACACCTAATTACTCAAAGTAATTAACCACTGCTGGTAGATGTATCGCTACTGAAATAGATTTTGATTTGACTCGGTTTTTAATAAAAACAAAGTTTTATATAATAATGTTTTATATATTCCATTATATGAAATATAATTTAGTTTTTACTCACCTAGATATTTATATCATTTAAATTACATTATTATACTGTTTAGTATATAGTAAAAATGCACACTTAAAGCGGTTTTATCATATAGTTTTTATCATATAAATAATAATTTAAACCCATTTTTACATTTTAAAATATATGAATTTACGTGGATATAACGAATTTACAGTATAGACACTACAGGTCTGAAATAGTAAGCTATATACAACAATAGTTAGTCGGAGATTATTTTGTAGAAAATATAATCACATGATTACGCCTATGTGTTATATGTTAACGTAACACAATATTTGCGCATCGTAAGTATATATATATAATATGTATTACATATATGAATATTCGATTGTATAATAAATAATTAAAAACGATAGTATCAACACAATTATAATTGTTAATATTGTATAATCTATAGATTTTATAGAAAATCAATAGATATATAGATCTATAGATTTATAAATATATAAAAGGCTAACTAATTATAACTGATCATTCGATCATCATTTTATATTTTGTTTTTATTGTTTTAATTTTTTTATTGTTTTTACGTTAAATGATTTTATTATTGTTTTATTTATATGCATTTAATTTATTTTAATTTATTATATTTTTTTATTTATTATATTTAGGTTTATTATTATTATTTTGTTGAATATCATTATATTTATATATTCTCTCATGCGAGTACTACAGTTGGTTTTAATTTATTATTTAAATATTTATTACTTATCTATAGATAAGTATAACCAAAATTTACTTTTTTATAGTGTTTTTTTATGGCTGAATTATTGTTATAAGTGGTATACATATATCTATAAGTATAGGTACTGAGTAGATACTGCGTACAGTATTTATACTTCGAATAGTATAAAGCTTATTCTTTTACGGTATATGTTGTCAGTATTTATGATATTATGACATTATGATAACAATGTATTTACTATATATATAGTATATTATGATAATGATGATGATGATGATGATTTTAGTTAAACGCTAATTAAATTATAAATTATTATAGCGTGACAATAATATATAAAAGATAATAAAATAATGTAATAATTAGTACATACAATTGTCTTAAGTGATAACTTTAGTGACAACGTGGCGAAACCGAATATATTTGAAGTTCAAATATCATGAATAAAGAGGTACTCCTTTAGTTTATGTTTGAAGGTTGTAGTTGATGTATTGATGGTTTTGAGGGATGGAGGGAGTTGATTCCAAAAGGCTGGCGTAAACAGAGTAGCGAAGCTTCACACGTTTTTTTCCGGCGAAAGAATGGTTCAGTCAAGAATGGACCGTATATTAAGAAGATCTAGGCGGCATGCATGGCATTGTACGCCATCATGGTGCAGTATGGAGAGAAATTAGTCGATAAAGGTAATCAGGTTGTTTAGTCAGTAGGGAATATAGATTGGATATTAATATATATATATATATATATATATATATATATATATATATATTAGTATACCTATTTTCCTGTATGTACATATATGTACATTTATGTACATATAGGATATATATATATATCATAATTCGATATTCAATATACATAGTATATATATTTGAAATTTTGTAATTAGGGTAATATTATTACAATAAATAATTTTTTTAATTGTTGATATAATTGTATGGACAAGAATAAACAAGCTTGTACCCCTAGGGGTCTGTAATTGGATAAATGTGCTTAGTACCGACCCACTTCTACAATTACCGAACCACTAAGGTACGATTGGTGTAATATTCGCATGACATAATTGTAGTATCATAATATCTAATCAAAATAGAATATAAATAGATGTAATGAACTTATTTATTATTGAATTTATGTTTTAATATTAATATTAATATTAAATTTATATTTAAATGTTATATTTATTATATTAAAATAGTGTACATTATTATTTAATATTAATTAATAATCAATACGAATATTATCGAATGGTATCATGAATATGTAAGTTGTATTTAATCTGTAGGTTTATGAATCTATAGAATCCTATTCTATATCAATGCTATATCAATGTAGTACACACTGTGTAGCATTGATATACACACACATCTAATGACATATTTTTATTAAAATAGGGATTTATTTTGAATGGATATTATAAACCATATATGTAGTCGGTTTTAAGGTACTTTCTGGTGTAAGTAATATAAAAAAGCACATGGGTTGCTATAATTAAGATATCTCGATTAGTAATTATTAAAATTATGAAAATTAAATTATATAAAGTTTATAGAAATTCAATTTATCTATAATATTATGCATATAATTACGTTTTATTTTAATTAAAAAGGTATTTAAAATGATTTAAAAAAAGTTATTATCCAAATATTAAAAAGTAAAATCAGAATATTACGTTTTATCAAATAATAATTATAGACTTGAATATTTTGAAAAACAAAATACTTATTCATATTTCAAATTAAATTAATAATTGTTTATATATATATATATATATATAAATATTATAGTTACTGATATACGGGAAGGGGTCGATATATGGAGGGTGTTTTAATAGAAGACCTTCGCCCATTTATCTCTCATCTCAATCTAATATATATATATATATATGTATATGGGTGAAATAATGTACACTATGCATTGGTTACAAGTTACCCATTGAATCAAATATGTTATTATTGTAAGTATACTGCATTATGGAACCATGGGATTCAACAATTTAAAACTCGGAATAACCTATTAAACCTTTCACTCTTTTTGTTAAGCCCTTTAATAGAAACCAATTTATTTTATAATATAGAATTAAAAAGAAAAATGTCTAATAAATAATAATAATTATTATTTTATCAATACAGTAAGGTATGCATAAATTAAATAGATAATGTTTATTATTCATTAATTATAATTGGAATGTATACTCATAAATACACACACACATATATATATATATATATATATATATATATATATATATATATATATATATATATATGTATTCATAATACTTATGATAGTTTTAGGACAAAAGATAATCGTAAATATCAAGTGCGTATACAAACATATACAACACAGCTCTAGTGATAATCGTGCATCGTCTCATTATTATTGACTATAAGTTAAGTACGTTGACCCGGTTTAATGTTGTTAAACAATACCGCTATTGTTGTTATTGACAACACAGAGAACCTCGTGACCTAGTAGCTCGTATCTGAGTGACGTATACGGAAATCCAGCCACTTCCGCCCACAATGCACCGCGCGCTTTATTCGTGATTCTGGCCTCAGATCGAGAGCATATACATCACTAGTTAGTGCACTGCTTATAGGTTATGTACTTATACAATATGTTAAATACATATACAACTATATTAATTACATATTCACATATATATATATATATATATATATATATATATATTATATATATATTTATATATATATATATATATATATATATATATATATATATATATACATATATTAAAGTTATTATATAATTACCTGTGTATAAACTAATATACATATTAATATATTTGTTAATCAATTATATATACATATTTAATATTTATAATTTATTTATACTTAATATATATATTATTATATATATATATATATATATATATATATATATATTAATTATATATTATTCGTGATTTCAATAACTAATAAATAAACATGTATATTATTATTTATAATAATATATAAATATATATTGACTACATTAATTATAATGATAGAATATAGTAATACTCATAGATATATGTACTCGCTTTTATGTGTTTATTATTATTATTATAACTGAAGTCACATACTTCATTAAACTTATATAAAGAAGTTATATAATTAATTAAAATTTATAAAATAAATGATATATATTATTAATATTATTAATAAAGATTTCGCTCCCTTTTAATACGCCTAAAACGTATATATATATAGGTGTAACGTGACTACACCTTCACGCTCTAGTAACCATACATGATTACCATGGTAGCTAGTTTCCATTAGATACATCCTAATATATTACATTACATACCAATGCGGCTAGTAAAGTAAACTTTTAGGTGCTTTCAAATTCTTATACAATTAAATAGCTAGGCAATACTTGCAACTATAGTAAACCTACTATACTAGTATATATCGTATATACTATAAATATACTATATATATATAGTATAGTATAACTATATTATTTCGGAGATACTCCCGTATATCGAGTATACTATAGTATACTAGTATATATGCATTATATTTGGTGAAAAATAATTAGAATATTATCAAGATTTTCTTATCATTATATACTAGACATATAGATTTATATATCTACATAGAGAATTATAAATAAAATGCCAAATTATTAAATTAATTTTTCAATTGTCAATCCACATATACACTATAGAAATCTTGCATGGTCTGTTTAAGATATATATCTTCTTTTTATATAACCATTAATTATTCGAATATAAACTATAGTTTATAGAGTATACTCTATGCATATGATTTTGAATATCATTACTAGTACATTCACGTGAATGTGAGAAAATAATGATGTCTAGATAAATGCATTGTTATTTAAAATGTTAAAGGTGCGTTCACACCAACAATTTCCGCTGGAAATTTAAAATTGTTAAATAAAATAATAAATATAATAGTTTTTAAATTTAAACTATTTAAACAATATTTGTTTACTATTTTATAATTAGAATAACTTGTATTTTTATAACATTCATTAAACACGATATTTAATGTACTTATCCAAAATATTATTAATTGAAAATGTCACAATATGTATTATATATAATGTGTATCTGAATTAGTAAAAAAAATGAACTCTAAAATCAAAACAAAATCACTAAAGACCGACACACCCACTTAATTAATTTGTAGTTTATACCTTCTTTGTTATTCGTGTTTTGTTTAATTGTTTTCCTATTAGAGGAACTTCTTTCTGTGAGATCGGCAAACTCGTTGTTCCGAATATTACCGAGTATAATAATAATAATAGTTTATTTAGACACTTACATAATAGATGAAACCATTATATAAAGTCTAATCAAATAAAAGATGTTTCTTCAGTCTTTTGTGGAAGGAGCACTTATTATTGCCAGAGCTAATAGCTTGTTCCTCATCGAAGCGGAATAAATATAGAAAGACCTATCTCCAATGCACAGTGCACTGTTATCCATGGATAGTGGTCCAACGGGCAGTGTCCATGTGTATACATCTTCACGTTGCATTGGATAGCGCCTTGAATAGCCAGTTATTTTCTCTGACAGTAGTGTTGGTAAATAGTAGTGTACTGCAGATATAATTACTATATTAATTAAACATAAACATATGTAATTAACTCTGGTAGATACCCCTAACCATTTTTGTAAATATTAACATGTCGAATCTATTATAATATGGGATTTTAAATATAATGTATATACATCTACGAATAACTCGTTTAGGGGATAAGTCTCGTAGTTAAAATTTGATAAAATAAAAATAAAAGTAAATTTATTTTGTCAACAAATAATTAACGAAATCTCGCTCGAACTGCTATATAAAGCAATTTTAATAAACCAACTAGATAACATAAATGAACATTACAAATTGTATTTATGAAAATATTAATTTATTTATATTCATAACTTATATTTACTAAATTTTATATATAATATTAATTTATATAGGTTATATATATATTTAATATATATTTAATATTATATATATTTTGTATAGGTACTTTTATTTTATATATAAATATTTTTTATTTTACAAATACATATTCGTCAATTTATATATATATATATATATATATATATATATAGCATATATAATAATGTATTAGTATATAATATGCATATATACATATTTTTATAAGTACTTATTTTATATGTAATTATTATTTTTATTACATATAAATATTTGTAATAAATTTTCTAATTTATATATATATATATATATATATATATATATATATAGAATATAGCATATATTAATAATGTATTTATATATTATATGAATATATAAATATAATAATGTATTTTATATATTTATATATAATAAATATACAATAAATATTTAATTCGTATATATATAAATGTAATAAATATAAAATAATGTGTTTTATGAATTGAATTATAATATATATATATATATATATATATATATATATATATATATATATATATATATATATATATAAATATATAATTCAATAATTCAATAAATAAAAAACATTATTTCATATATATATATTTCATTTAGGGGAAAGTCTCCTATTACGACCCCCTCTCTTATCTCAGTAAATATAAGAGATATCAACAAATCATAAACACCTGAACTGTTAGTGATTTAATGATAAATATGAATAAGTATGAATTTTGTTTTAAAAAATATTCAATCCTACAATTGTTATTTGATAAAATGTAATATTCTGTTTTTACTTTTTAAATATTTGAATAATAACTTGTTTTAAATCATTGTGAATACTTTATTAAGAGAAAACTTAATACTGCACATAATATTGTAGATTAATTAAATGTTTATAACTATTATAAAAATAACTTAATTTGAATAACTATTAACCAATATATCTTAATTATAGCAACCCATATGATTTTCCTATTACCGACCCCCTAAATTACCCTAATACCGACCCCATGTGATTTATGATATCCAATCAAAATAGATCCGTATTTTACTTTAAAATATGTCATAAGTTGTTTGTATATCATTTATATAGATTTCAGATTCATGATTCCAGTTGATTATATGCATATTGATTAATACAAAATATAAAATAATAATATACACTATTTTAATATAATTACTATAAAGTTTAAATTTAAATTTAATATTACTATTCAAACATAAATTCAATACAAAATAAATTACGTGCATGTTATAATCAATTATATTTATGTATATATATATACTATTTTTATTGGATATTATAATACTATAATTATTTATACCACGATTATTTTAGTGGGTCGGTAATAGAAGAAGGGAGTCGGTAATAGGCACATGTATCCGATTACCGACCCCCCGGTTTATTCTTGTAAATATAATGATATCAAAAATTTAAAATAAATATATTTAATATTGAATAAGTTATTACAAATAATCATTTAGGGGTCAGTAATCGGAGACTTTCCCCTATATAGTAAATTATATGTAAAAAAAAGTAGAGTTTAATGATTGAATGTATATGTATATATAACATACCAAAGTATTAGGTATAAGCTTTCTAGATAATGTGGCTATATATATCATTATTATGAATTATAAATGCCATCTATATCAAAGATTTTCCTAAGGAAACTTTGCAAAAAAGCTTCGAAAAATCTGTGCCTATATAATATATTCATTTAATATATATTCTTTTAATTATATAGTATATTCATACATTAAATATAAAGTATATAGTATTTGAATAACCCTATAGGGTATATACATTACCTATTTACTACATGTAAATTAAATAAAGTGACGGAGCACTGATAAATTCCCTTAATGTTTTTTAAAATATACATCGGTGCTTCAATTAAGATATATATAAGTGATAATAATAATAATCGCATATTACCTATAGTTAATATACTAATAATTCTATTATTATTATTATGTAATTTTGATAGGTCTTTAATTAACTAAATAAAAGTACCAGTACAGTAAACTTTATTACAAACATACACATACACAAATATGTAAATATTATATATATATATATATATATATATAAATATATATATATATATATATATATATATATATATATATATATATATATATATATATATATATATATATATATATATATGTGCGTGTGTATACTTATTGGATTCATTTAAAGTAGTGTTATTTACAATGTACATATATATTTGCATTATAATTGAATTCGACTATCAAGTATCAAGTTCTATATAGTATAATACGTACATATACGTACATATTTTACATATGCAGCAATAGTATTACATTGTATACTACAATAGTAGTCACTTAAGTATTATATATATATATAATAAATAATATATATATATATATATATATATATATTATATAATGCATATAATGTAACCTATAGGTATACACATATATATATATATATATATTACTATATATGTGTGTGTATATCACAAATATTTCGTATCGGTAATATATAATCGACAATGTTGAATAATCGGATATGAATATGTTATATTCTATTCGAAAATAAAGCAATATATATATATTTATGAATGAATGAATGAATGAAATCAGTTTATAGACAATTGTCTAAGGAGGATCATTGAAAGCTATAAGTAGCTTTATTAAGTCGATACCTCCATAGTATATGAATATAATAGCTTTGGGACATTTATACAATAATAATAAGACTTGTGTACTAGAATTCAATATAATAAGAGTAAAGAAATATATATAAAGAGAATAATATTAATAATACAAATAATGTCCCTCAGCGTATTTCATCATGTTTCATCAATCCATTAAATAAACTAATAAAATAAAATGTGTTAAAACTTGTGCAAACAAATATAAAACAAAAAGTGCGAATAAAATAATAAAAAATTATTGAAATGTAATAACATAAAATGATTCAAATGGTTTAGTATATACAAATTAAAATAAAGTATGTTTAAAACTTGTGCAAACAATTATATAACAAAAAAGTGCGAATAAAATAATAAAAAATTATAAAAATATAATAACATAAATATGACCCAAGTAGTTTTAAATATAAAAATTTTAAAAATTGACGAAGATTAAAAATATTAAAAATTATTAAAATGCTAAAATATAAAAACTAATATTTATTTAAAAAGTAATTCTTTAATACTTTTTTTAATTTGTGTATATTATGTATATTTTCAGATTTTAATATATTATTACTCATTATATTATTATAGTATTTTGGGCCTTTAAAAAAAATTGTGTTTTGAAATTTCGTTGTTTTCATTAATGGTAAAATAAATCTTGATTTGTCTTTATTATAAATAAAAAATGTATCTAGATTAATGTTATAGTTATTATGTAAAAGGTTATATAAAAATAATATTATTCTAAAAGATATGAGTTCATTCAATTTTAAAATAGAATTATATTTAAACATATTATTAGTGTGTGATAAACGAATCAGAGGTAATTGAGACTTGTCTATCATATTTTTATTGATAATTCGAATTGTTTTTTTTTGTATTAATACTAGTTTTTTTAATCTATCTTCATAAACATTACCCCATATTTCTATTCCATATGACATATTTGATAAAAATAGTGAATTATATAATATAATTAAATTGCGTATGTTAAGAAATTTTAGCTTCCGAAAAAGATATACAATTTTTGATAATTTATTACACAAATTTATAATATGAAACGAATATGTTAAATTACTATCTAATATAATACCTAAAAACGTATACCTATAGGTTAGGATATATCTACTATTTCTATGTTCGCATTATTTAAATTTATATTATTTATAATTTTTGTATTAAAATAAGGAAGTATTTTAGTTTTTTCAATATTCAATTTTAATTTATTTATATTAAACCAGTGACATAATCTATCTAAATATAATTGCATATTACTACTCAATTCTTCATTTGAATTTGCAAATATAGAGAGTGATGTGTCATCTGCATATATATTTAAATTTATATTATCATCATTATTAAATATATTTGATATGTCATTAATAAATATTATAAAAAATAATGGAACTAATACTGATCCCTGAGGAACACCAAAACGTACATTTCTAACAGATGATACAGTATTATTTATTCGAGTTTTAACTTTTCTATCTAATAAATAATTTTTTAAAAACACATTTACATGACCCCTAAAACCACAGTATTCTAATTTTTTTAATAAAATGTCATGGTCTACAACATCGAACGCTTTTTTAAGGTCTAAAAATAGCGTAGCAATTTTTTTATTTAAACTATGTTTAGTAAATAAAAAATGTTGTAAGTTAAAATGTGAAAGGGTAGTATTGGATTTTTCAATAAATACATATTGGTTATCATTAATTATTTTATTTTTATATATAAAGTCCATCATTCTATTATAAATTATTTTTTCGAAGATTTTACTAATTTGCGGTAGTAATGAAATGGGTCTATAGTTGATTATCTGTTTTTTATCATTTGCTTTAAATACTGGTTTAATGATAGCAATTTTCATATTATCAGGAAATTCAGAATTAGCCAAGCATAAATTAAATAAATATTCTAATGGTTTAGCAATAGAATTTATTAAAAGCTTGATTAATTTCATGTCCCAGTTATTTATATCTTTGGATGATTTAGATTTCATATTAAGTGTAATATTAATTATTTCCTTATCAGTAATAGGTAAAAAATAAAAACTGTTCTCAATAGAGTTTAAAAAATATCTAAAATCATTATCATTAGTTATATTATCATTAGTCATATTATCACTAGTCATGTTATCACTAATCAAATTATCATTAGTCATATTTTTATTTAAAAAACTTTCATTTATTTTAAAACCCACATTTGAAAAATAATTATTAAAATGTTCACATTGATCTTTTATATTTATAATTTCTTTTCCTTCATATTTAAGTATTTTGGGTAATTCATCAACATTTTGATTAATTATAGTGTTCAAATGTGTCCAATTTTCTTTTTGATTACAATTTGAACAAATATTTGAGTAATATTTATTTTTTTCATATTTTATATTTTTATTAATTTTATTTTTTAGTTTTTTATATTTAATAAATGTGATAGGGCAGTTTTTAGTTTTATATGTGTTAAATAATTTATTTTTTTTTCTTATTGCATTTTTCAATTTACTTGTAAGCCATGGATTGTTAATACTATTTTTTTTTTTTTTTTCTAGATATGGGACAAAATTTATTAAACATTTCATTTAATTGTATTACTAATTCATCATAACATATAGAAGGATCTGTAATTGTGTAAAAATAGTCCCATTTGTAAATCGATAATGTATTTACTAATGCATTAATATTATGCATATTTCTGATATATACATAGTCACAACTTTTAGTATAGTTATTTTGTATATTCAAAGTAGTAAATATAACAGAATGATCAGATATATCTGTATTAATAACACCATTCAATAAAATTGAATTACTATTTGTTAATATGTTATCTATTAATGAATTCTTATAAGTTGATAATCTAGTTGGTATTTTTATTAAATTATTTAGGCCTAATTGTGAAATGGTATTATTAAAATCAATTGTGAATGGATTAAAAACATCTAAAAAATCAATATTAAAATCACCACAAATAAAAATTTCAGAATTAATATATTTTAAAAACAAATTATAAAAGAAATCACTAAAGATAGTTCTATTAATATTTGGTGCTTTATACAACCCTGTGATTATTATAGGTTTATATTTAAATTTTAAATTTAATTGTATACTGATTATTTCTAAGTCATCATCAATTGCTGTTGATAAGTCTTCTATATATAAACAATCTAAATGTTTGTGAGCAAAAATTGCAACTCCTCCACCTTTTTTTTTAATTTTTAATATACGATTTGTTTTAAACATTTTGTAATCTGTTAGATATATTGAAGGATCATCAGTATCAGTTAACCATGTTTCAGTTAGTACTATTATATCTGGTTTACTGACTAATGTATCCAAAAATATATTAAATGTATTGATATTTTTATTGAAACTTCTAATGTTTAGCATCAATATAGTTATATTTAACGTATTATGTATATTATTATATTCCTTAATAGTATAATAAGCTGTGTTTTGAATTGTATTATTCATCATACTGTTGTGATTCAGATACTATAGATATTGTTTTAAAGGAATTATTTATAAATATTACTTTATATTTAAAATTATAATTTAACATCATCAGTTGACTTACTTTTTGCCTTTTTTATTAGGTCTGATTGAATATTAAGTTGATCTATAGAAAATTCATGTGTTATACCAACTTTATTATATTCAGAATCTTTTAATTTAAATGCATGTTTGATTATATTAATTTTATCAATTTCATTTTTAAAAATTACTTTTATAGGTCTAATTTTATTATTTTGTATCTTTACATCATTTCGTTTTCCTAATCTATGGAACTTAATTACATTATTACATATAGAATCATCTGTAACAGTCTTAATTATATTATTTACAAGTTTTAATTCAGTATCATATTTACTTTTATTATCTGCGAAGTCACTTTCATTAGCATTATATATTATTATTGATTTGTTTTTTAAATTATCACCATTAATTTCTGAAATATTTTTATTGATTGTCTTTTTAATAGTACTTTCAATATTAAGTAATTGTTTAGATGTAATATCTGCATATGTGGTATTGTTATTATTATTTTTTTATCTATATTATCTATTTTTATGATTAATTCATCAATTTTTTCATTAAGTTTAATTATTGTTTCAGTATTATTTTCTAAAATCTGTTTAATATTACCTTCAAATAATTCCTTTATATAATCCTTAATTGATGTTGACAATTCTAAATTTGTCAACATCAATTATATAAACTTATTTGTAGCGAGTAATCGGGTTTTTGTTAACATCGATAATATATGAATCCACCAAATATATATATAAATATGATTAATTACTTTCTTAATTTCGAGTATTATCTTGTTGATCTAATACAGCATACTCGAGCATCAGTAATTCACAACTCCCGCTGGACATAGCTATTTATAGATAGACGATATAGCATTCTGGTTCTTATATCTTGATTCTACAGGAGACACGTGTATTTTCTTAACATAACCAAGTAGTTTAAACGCCGGTGTCATATAATAAATCGTCCCCATTCTGAAAATCGTCCCGATTGTCACGTGACTACAACATCGATGACATGTCACTAAATACATATACGAATCGCTTCAAATTTAAACCACATACCTATAACTAATATGTATATACACACATTTGGATAAAATCAACTTCTAATTATGCATTAAAAGAAAGTAATACACACATATATAAAGTAGAATGGAGATGAATTTGATAATACCAGATTAAACGACAATAAATTAATATTTCTAAATTCTGAATCGACAGAAGTTATTATTTTTCAATTCTAGGTATAATACTATAATACTATGGTATTCTAAAATGTTCGCTATATACCATTTTAATTAAAAAACTTAAGGTCCAAAACTAATTTAGGTCCATAACTTGCCTATTTTCTTTTGAAATTGTGAGTTAGCTGCTAATAGCTGGTAATCTTCCATCATTTCTTTGAGCCAACTTTATTATTTGTTGATATGTTGTAAGTATATTATACATGTTCTGGTTCCATCCTTGCATTCATGTTGCTTAATATAATCAAGAAGTTATGAGATGGTACTTGTTAAATAATTGTTCGAAGTTGCTCATAGAAAATATTCTTGACTATTTCATCTTCGTATTCACATGGTACATATGTCACAATAGTATACTATAGTTAATACAGGATTACCTTGAAAGTTAGTTATCATAATTCTATTCGTAACTCGTTTTATATTTATTAGACTTTTACTTGCCTCTTTGCTAATGATGATACCACCTTTTGCTGCTTGTACTTAATTTCTCCATGTTGATACGGTGTATAGATTGTATTCAGGGTCAACATCGTACCGGTTAATTTTGTATCTGCTGAGTGTACTTTTCTATGTTCTTGTATACCGCATATAGATATATTATACTTTCGCGTGTTCGATGTCATCTCTTCTGTTTTTTTTGTAGTACCTTATCAAGTTATCTTACAGCAAGAGTTTGTACATCGAAAGTTGCTATTTTTAGATTTTGACAACAATGTAATAATTTCGCCTCTGTACGTCTCAATCTCACCCCTCCCAGTAGGGTTGAAAGGTGCGACGTCATTCAGTCCTTGTGGATGTGAGTTGTTTACCTTGGTTGTTCTCCTGCTAACTCCCGCTGCTGGAAGTATAGGATGTGTTGTCGTTGTTGTGTTCCAACTGTTGCTATTATTTCTAACGAATGCAGGTGTATCCTGACGAGGGTCGCCATTCCTCTCATCGGGTTTATGGTGAGTTCTCTTTCTCATTCATCCGAGATCATTTCTGATCTTTTCATGTAATCCTGCTCGGGTGGCTAACAGGTAATATGCCTTGCTAAAGGGTAACCTGGATTTTTGTCCGTAACCGCTTATTGGCTATTCGCAGCTAACAATGATATCGAATGACCGTTCCCCTATCCGCAACCTGGTGAGCCGGTGGATTGTAGTTGTCATCACTATATAAATTACGGATATAGATGAAGACATGTGGGCCTAGGATCTTACGGAAACTGAGTTCTCCACCAAATGTCCACAATATATATATATATATATATATATTTATACATATATACTAATAACTTTACTCGATAATGTGTAGTATAGTTATATAATATTATATTACTCGACTAATATATACAATAATAATACTCTACATCCAAATAACTCGACTAATCGACAATGCCGAATTATTTGGATGTCGACTTTATCGGGAGCTATTATAATATACATGTATATACATAACTTTGTTGGGCACATCTAGTTTATTTATTAGTTATTTAGAAAATAAAATATATAATATTTTTTTGTTTAAAATAGATATCAAATAAATATATATATATATATATATATATATATAAATATTTATAAATATTTATAAATCATGTATACTATGTTTATACTCCCACGCACGGCGTGCGTGCTTGCGTCGCACGCACACACACACACACACTCTATCACACACACACACACAAACACACAAACACACATACATATATATATACATATATATATATATATATATATATATATATATATATATATAAACTTATCATTATTTGTTCAATAATGTTATTTCAAATATTTCCATAATACATCTTATAAAAAATAGCTACTGATATTTATTATGTAATGTATTATTTAAGTGTGAGGAGCGTGAGGAGTTCACCAACAATATGATGATTATAATAAATAGTTTTTTTACGTAAACATAATAGCGGGAAGCTTCCCGATAATAGTATGTCAAATATTTGTTTAGGGCTACTAAATTCATATATTACGAGCTAAATATTTACATTGAAAAAAATACTATTTATGATAACCATAATATCATTATAAACTCTTGAATAATAAATAACGGTAGATATTTTTTATATGGATGAGTTCTATTGTATATAAATTTAGATTTAAAGTAGTCATAGAACATTCAGTTGCCCGTTGAATAAGTCGTGTTCGTATACTTTCTCAGTAAGATTGTGACACTGTTACACATTATAATATAACTATAATATATATATATATATATATATATATATATATATATATATATAAGCTTGAATGTAACGACATATTGTATATGATCGTATATATATATTTTTAAATTTCAAATTTTTATAATAAATTATATTTTATAAATGTATTAAATTTATACAATACTATAGTATTGTCTTTCTGTTTGAGAATATATATATATATATATTTATTTTGAGTATCTATAGATATCTATCAGAGTATACTCTGATATTATTATTATTATTTATATATATAAATAATTAAATATTATATTTATTAAATATATTTATATAAATTATTATCATTATACTTCCTACATACTCATTTACATAATTACTTACTTACTTACTTAATTACATAATTACTTAGTTACTTACTTACTTACATACTAATATATTTCACGTTTAAAAATCACTACAGATAAGAAACACTGAGAAACAAAATGGAGTTCTCCTGCGCGAAGTTGATTTGCATGTATTGTGTACTATACGTTGTTTATGGTTAGTTAAGGGTATAAGTTAAGGGTATAAGTTAAGGGTATAAGTTAATGGTGTAAGTTAAGGGTATACGTTAAGGGTATAAGTTAAGAGTATAAGTTAAGGGTATAAGTTAAGGGTATAAGTTAAGGGTATAAGTTAAGGGTTTAAGTTAAGGGTTTAAGTTAAGGGTATAAGTTAAGGGTATACATTAAGGGTATAAGTTAAGGGTATAAGTTAAGGGTATAATTATACACTTAATTATTATAACTATTATTATAATTATAATTATAATTATGTATAGGTCTTAAATAAATGCTAATTGTAAAACTTTATATTACTACAAGTAACTTATTTATTAAATTACACACACACACGCATACATACACGCACACATACACATGTGTGCACACACATACATATATATATATATATATATATATATATATATATAATTTATAGCGTATTTCATAATAATTTATAGCGTATTTTATTCAATAACGATATTCAAACGAATCAATGGCGGCTTTGTTAATTAAAGGTGTGTTGATTATCATCAATGTATCGGTGATTAGAAACCTAACAATGCTATTCAATAATGCACTTACACATTGAAATCAACAATATATCACCATTATTTACCATTATGTACTTACGTATCTTTACTAACAATAGATTCCTATATAGGTATACCTATAGGTATATATTACAATTAGGTTATTCTAATGTATATTATATATAATATCCTATAGGAACTAATATTGTATGTAAAATATATATGTATAAGTATATATATATATATATATATATATATATATATATATATATTTATGTGTGTGTATGTGCGCGCGCTCGTGTGCGTGTATTATTCGGCACCTCACCTCACGTGTGGTGAACACATGCATCAATATATTGATAGTACACACACACCCACACACACACCGACACACCCACACATATACGCACACACACGCGCACACTGCGTACATAACACATGTGCTGTCTAAACCCCGCTCTAATCAATACGTCCTCAGAGCATGTCCATCGCTGTGTTCTCCTCGATCTCTTGATCTTCTATGGGTGCATATTCAGGGGGCATATATGCTGATTTTATTATCTAATAAAACTCCGTACCTTTGTATTATACTATACTCTATGTCGTTTATTTCAATAGTTTTATAAGTATTAAGTATACTTTTAAAGTATTAAGTATTAAGTATTAAGTATATAAGTATAAGTATATAAATATAAGTATTAAGTATTAAAGTATTAAGTATAGTTTTAGTTTTAAGTACTTATTTATAATTGAACATGTATAGATGTTAATATATCTTTATAAATAATAAATATTATAAAAATTTAGACATCATTCATTTAATCTAATATATTCTCAGAAAATGTAACTAAGTAATGTATTCTAATTTAAAAGTAGGCGATCATGTAATTACTTCAATATAACTGAAGTAGGTTTTGTTTTAGAACTAGCATACATATAATTACGAATATTTGTATGTATAGCCGGGTGTTTAGGAGATGACCTTAGATGGCCTTAATTATGTTGTTTACACATGCGTAAAACCTTACTTCCCATTCTATATATATATATTTCGTACTCGAGTTGATATTCAATATGTTGTATTAATTATAATAATAACTATATATAGCTATTATATAGCTTTATATATAAAAAAATATAACTATACAATAGTATTAATAATTAATAAATTATTGATTAGATAATATAAAAAGTATACCTAATATATTATAATAAGTTATACTTGTAAACACTTTATTTTGTACGGATATCAATTTAGATAATTATCTAAAATATGTTACATAACTGATAATTCGAACCTTCGTAAATGATGTCTATATGTATATGTATTACATAATTTAATTAAATTACTAATATTAGTAACTAATAGATATCTGTCATCAAATAATTAATTATATAGAATATTTATGTTATATGATATTACATAGATAACATGTAAACCATCGATGTAAATAAAAGTTATTTACATCGATACTTTTATTTACATCGATGCTGTAAACATACATTAACAAGATATATAAAAAAGCTTGTAAAATAGTTAATTACGAACAATGAATGTAAGATAAACAACAGTGCACAATGTCACGTGATTAATTGTGTACCTAGTTAGCACGCTATCTGTACACAATAACAACACACGTATAACATTCTTACGGGTAGTAAATACACTATTATCTATATCTACGATATTCATGTCGAGTGCAGAAGTCTCAATTGTGATTATTTAAATAGAGAGAGGGTTAATTCATAACAATTATTAATATTCAAATTAAATAATTATATATATTATAATAATAATATTTATTTATTGAAATCACAAATATATATATTGAATACGATACAAATAGCGGATACAAATGGACCCCTCAATAATTCTATAGACTTGTACATGTTATAAATAACTGTGAGAGGTCCCGGACAATACAATACAAATAGTAAACATTGTTTTCTCGTGTTTTGATTTATTGTTTATTAAGTTTTTGATAAACACAAGAGAAAACAAGAACTGCCTGGAGTCGGACTCGGGACATCTGGCTTACTAGCTTTCAGTTGTCCCACTGAGCCATAGACCCCAGACAAATATGTAATACTTTTATATTTAATATATATATATATATATATATATATATATATATATATATTAATATAAAAGGTGTGCTAAATCGATGAATATTTGATGTATTCATTAAAAAGAATGAACTATTAACTATATTTATTTACAATATTAAATACGTAGAAGCAAGCCCGTAACCCCCTCCCCCCCACACTCACGCCCTTCAGGCAGCGATGAAGGTCACGAGGTCGACCTCGACAGGCAGTGTTTCGAGAAGGAACAGTCGCCTATCAACATCAAGAGATCAAGTACCGTGTACAACAGCACCCTGGCGGAGCATCCCTTGAAACTAGCCGGCTTCGGAACGGAAGTCGAGGGAGATTTCCACGTGGAGAATAACGGACATACAGGTATGATAACCGTGCCCATGTATTAACAATATATATATATATATATATATATATATATATATCATATGTCATATATCATATTTTCGCTCTACCATATGACATTAGGTGTTTGAAATCCCTGTCACTATTTAAATTTAAACTCTCCACGCACCTATTAACATTGTAACCCCCATTTTTCCTTCATATTTCTGTACTATATTTATTTTTGTGTGTTTCCTTCACATGACGCCCATAACCAAGTTCAATAAAACATTTAAAATAAAAAAAAAATAAAAAAAAATATATATATATACATACGCGCACGTTATTCTTCTCCGTACCCAACTGAGCCCTAACTAATCACCCCACCCCCTTATTACCCCCTCGTTAAGTTACGGTGAACATAAGTGACTCGACCAAGACGATATCGGGCGGTAGTCTGGGCAAGTACGTGTATCGACTTCTACAGTTTCACTTCCACTGGGGCGGAGATGACGAGGTCGGCTCCGAGCATACCGTCGACATGAAACGTTTCCCGCTAGAGGTCAGCATAGTCACGTGCATGTGACATAGGGTACCGATATCTGTATATATATTGTGTATATATATATATATAATACAAATATATATATAAATTATATATATATATATATATATATATATATAATTATTATTCTATAATAATAATTAATTAATTAATTAGTATAAAATGTTTATACCCGGATGTAAACTATATGCGTATTACTTGTACGGTGTGTATACATAGACGATATACGCCTTTAGATGTATTATCTCACGAGATACGTTGAACATGTGACTTCTAATTACAATGTTGGGTACTATAGTATACCTATAGGTATAACTATATATAGTACCTAGGAGTTACCAGTATAGTGGGTCTCCCTCTATTGAAGATAACACGTTTATTATTTATCAAAATAAAATATTTATTTTAAATTAAGGAAACCTAATACGGTAATATTAATCACGTTATCATAATAATCGAAAATATATATATATATATATATATATATATATTGTTATTATTATTGTTATTGTTATTGTTATTTGATGGAGTCCTTTCATCCTATCCAGGAACTTAGATGAAGTTTTAACTTATAACCATATATGGCTATAATGTCCCTTCGAATCCGCTCTAATGTTAAGGCATCCATGGTTTTAACGAGAGCCGATCATTTATTTATACACAATTATATAAGATCACTTCTAAATAATATTTTAAGATCCATTTTATAAAATTAATTAATGGTCCGGACCAGGCTCGAACCCGTGTCCTACTTCGTGTGTGTCTGACGCCTTAGCCACTGAGTCACACAGGCAGTTATATATATATATATATATATATATATATATATATATATATATATCGCATATAGGACATTGTATACCTATAGGTAAAATATATTTTACCGGATAAAATATGTCCTTAAAATAAATATTTTTAAACAAGAATTACAAATTTTAAGATAAATTTTAATAATCTAAATTATAACTGTATATTATAACTACTTATAACTATTCGTAACGCGTGTTTAAAAGTAGGTATTATAATGACATATTTAACCCATAACTATTTAACTTGGCATTGCTTTGTGTGCTAACATAAAGCCGCGTGTACACAGAAAGTTTTCACTATAGCTAAATAATATACAATTCATGGAATCACGATTGACGTTTGTTAATTAACATATTCATTTTGTCATTAATATATATAGGACGGTGCACATATATGTATCATGTCCACAAGTGCACCAACACATACATTGATACGCGTACACTTATACATGCTATTGTTCATTTAGATGCATTTGGTGTTCCTGAGAAATGACATTGCTGATTTCGCTAGCGCCCTCAATATTGACAATGGGTTAACTGTCCTCGGCGTATTGTTTCAGGTTATTAACGTAATCTATTGTTTCATATATATATATATATATATATATATTACAATTGAAGTTTTCATTTGTAGTTTAACAATTATAATATTACATACATATATAAGTGATACAATAATTTTAAAGTATAAAATATAGGAATGTCAGATTAATAAACGTGAAAAACAATAATAAATTATAACAACATAAGAATATTAAAAATAACATAATACATTTTTGAGTTTTCTTCAGAAGAGTTCTATATATCTTAAGTTTGGGGTATAGTTAACGTTAGCAATGCTATGGTTAGTGAACATCAGTGAGTTCAGTGTATTACGATAGGGACATTTCAAATGAAAATGACCTTAATATAATGGTTAGATAGGCTGGAGAATTGTCCATAGACAATAGTACCGATGACAGTGTATGTACCTATATAAAATATATATATATTATCACTGACATTATTTTTTAAATATCATGACATATCATCAACTTCATCAACATGTATGATCACAACACAATATATATATTGTTATCTTTATTATTAATTTTTTTGATGTAGTACTTTCATCCCATCCGGTAACTTATATGAAGTTTTCATTTATAACTATATATAGCTTTAATATACGTTATATTATATATATATATATATATATATATATATATATATTAATATTTGTCATCACATACGCATGATATCATCACCCATCAGTAGGTATATATATATATATATATATATATATATCATAGTACCTTCAACATATATGATGAATATCACGAGTATTGTTACATTCATGATCTTATCTGATATACGTTCTATATTAGCTATCTATTACATAGGTTGGATCCATCGAGAATATGGATTACAAGATTCTATTTAACAAGATCAAAAATGTCGAGTTTAAAGGTTTAGTGCAGTTCAATTTAATTAAGATTACAATTCACATTCTTATGCATTCGCTACAATAATATATATATATATATATATATATATATATATATATATATATATATATATTGGATTAATATATTAAAATTAAAAAATGTATTCCAATTTTATTATCGTCATTATTTTTTGTATTACTCTTAATTTTTAAAAATTGAATGAAAATAAAAAACAGTAATTTGTTGATATATTATATATATATTATAATATACTAAGTCATATGGTTAATACACTTATACACAGTGGTATACTTGTGCATACATTACGAACAAATACGTACGCTTTACGACGTACACTAACATACTCACACTATATTCGTACACATATGGCCATCATTACTACGCAGACGATGTTCATAAGATGGCCATCGTGAACACATACCTGTTTCACCACGCACACACACACATACCGATACACACACATATATACCCACCCAAACACTCTCACTCATATACATACATCCCTACACACATTTGTATTACTACCATCACCACTATCCCTGACGATATTCATAAGATGGCCATCGTGGACAAAAGCCTGCTTCTACCCATTAACGAACACACCGCACATACAACCACATACCCCATCACTAACACACACACACGCACACGTTTCACTAATCATACACCCATCACTACCGCGTAGATGATGTCCACAAGATGGCCATAGTGAACATAGGTTCGCTGCTGCCCAATCACGACCACCTCGAGTCCGATCTGGACAACTACTTCACCTACGCCGGAAGTTTGACCACTCCGCCGTGTAGCGAGGTGGTAGTCTGGAATGTTCTGACCCGTACGGTCAAGATAACCAGTAAACAGGTCCGCACGTGCATGCGCAGGTAGCCAGATAGTCAGTAATGAGGCACTGCAGTAACTGCTCCATTACGATATAGAAACGTAATACGTAAATACGTAATCTATTCGTTAACGACACGTTGTTTTAAAGGTGGATTTAGTCACCGAGAAAGTTTATAAAATATATATATATATTAAAACGAGTTTAAAATAATACAATATTTGAAAACTAATTAAATGTTTCTACAAATGAATGATAGTGTGACGTCATTCGTTCAAACCTCGGTGTACACACCTCTATAGAGGAGAGCACCGGGTAGTGGCCGATACTTGATGTACCTCAGCATACTTATAATATATCGATAAATACTGAATTTTAAAATCTTATTTTGTTTTGAATAATCTATAAATCATAAAGGTCTAGAATACTGTGATTTCACTTTTATATATTACTGAATAATATTAACGATTTATTAGGTATTCAAAAAGCATACAAAAGCATTACAATAATGCAAGTAAGGGGTAGTGGCCGCTAGTATCAGATTATGCAATAGGTGTCTCGTAATATATTCGATTTATATTTTTTAATTATGTAATATTAAATAATTATATTTATGATGCATACGCACCTTGTCTGATTCAATGATTTAATTATATACACACACACTCAAACGTATACATATATAATCAAGTGTTGTTGTTAATATTTGACAACAATTGATTATGTAATAAATTTTAGTAATTAATTAATTATTTAAACAAAAATTATTTATATTTTAGACATTTTTATTATCTAAATAATGTATATATAACTTGTTATATTATTTAGCACCACTTAAGCGTTAATTAAAACGACAACTGCTCAGTTCTCGGCCACTACCCCCTTCCATACCCTACTTTCTATCACCGTGGTTACGTCATACTATAGTTACGTAATATACGTAGTGCTTGACATTATTTATTGAAACATATGCACTATTGTCTACATATTATTTGTCTTAAATATAAACCATATTATATAATTCATTATATATATATACATAATAATATGTATAAGATTATCATAAAATAATGCATAATATAATATAACATATACATAAATTAGTATAAATCTATATCATTGGTTTATTAATTAGCTATATATTTAGTTGTATATATATATATATATTGATTGTATATCGCTTATGTATAACTACTAACTAATATGTATTATAATGTAAACTTATATTAAATAATATTGGAAATAGTTGGAGACGTTTAGAAATCTAAAAATGGATACTAAAGGCATCAAGACCACACGTGTGATAAAGGATAACTACCGACGTCTGCAGGTAATGTGTAGTAGTAGTAGTAGTAGTAGTAGTAGTAGTAGTATATAATATATACCATATATAATAGAGGGAACGACGTAATATATAGATAATACTTATGGACATTTATTTATTTACAACTATAACTGTTATACAATATTATTAGGAATATAATCATTACATCATTAATATCTATATCCGTGTGCATATATATTACGTAACGATACAACTAAGACCTATGATGTAATAATTGCATATCATTATTATGCAATAGATACGATAGCATACACTTCATGGGGCTTATGCACATGTACGACTACATTGTACGTGAATTATATATATATATATAATATATATATACATATATATATGCATATATTATTAATTAAATAATATATAAATGTGTGTATGTGCAAGATTATTAGCATTATTAATACATGCACACACATGCACATATGCACACATACACACACACATATATATATATATATATATATATACATGTACAATGTACAATGTAAATTGTACATTGTACACGCACATGCATACACAAATACATTATTACATACACGTATATACGTATATGTATATACATACACATTCACACATACATATACACATATATATAAGAGTTGTAATCGAATACTACTGTAGCAGGCATTACTTAATTATATATTATGACGTGATTATCACGTGATGGTCTATAGAGTAGTGTAGTATTACCTAATTTATCACCTAGTGATTACCTAGTGTATTACCTAATGTATTACCTAATGTATCACCTAGTGATTACCTAGTGTATTACCTAGTGGTTGTTACCTAGTGTATTACCTAGTGTATTACCTAGTGGTTGTTACCTAGTGTATTACCTAGTGTATTACCTAGTGGTTGTTACCTAGTGTATTACCTAGTGTATTACCTAGTGTATTACCTAGTGTATTACCTAGTGTATTACCTAGTGTATTACCTAGTGTATTACCTAGTGTATTACCTAGTGTATTACCTAGTGTATTACCTAGTGTAATACCAAGTGTATTACCTAGTGTATTACCTAGTGTAATACCTAGTGTATTACCTAGTATATTACCTAGTGTATTACCTAGTGTAATACATAGTGTATTACCTAGTGTATTACCTAGTGTATTACCTAGTGTATTAGCTAGTGTATTACCTAGTGTATTACCTAGTGTATTACCTAGTGTATTACCTAGTGTAGTACCTAGTGTATTACCTAGTGTATTACCTAGTGTATTACCTAGTGTATTACCTAGTGTAATACCTAGTGTGTTACCTAGTGTATTACCTAGTGTATTACCTAGTGTGTTACCTAGTGTATTACCTAGTGTATTACCTAGTGTATTACCTAGTGTATTACCTAGTGTATTACCTAGTGTATTACCTAGTGTATTACCTAGTGTAATACCTAGTGTGTTACCTAGTGTATTACCTAGTGTATTACCTAGTGTGTTACCTAGTGTATTACCTAGTGTATTACCTAGTGTATTACCTAGTGTATTACCTAGTGTATTAGCTACTGTATTACCTAGTGTAATACCTAGTGTATTACCTAGTGTATTACCTAGTGTAATACCTAGTGTGTTACCTAGTGTATTACCTAGTGTATTACCTAGTGTAATACCTAGTGTATTAGCTACTGTATTACCTACTGTATTACCTAGTGTAATACCTAGTGTATTACCTAGTGTATTACCTAGTGTAATACCTAGTGTGTTACCTAGTGTATTACCTAGTGTATTACCTAGTGTAATACCTAGTGTGTTACCTAGTGTATTACCTAGTGTATTACCTAGTGTATTACCTAGTGTATTACCTAGTGTATTACCTAGTGTATTACCTAGTGTATTACCTAGTGGTTGTTACCTAGTGTATTAGCTAGTGTATTACCTAGTGTATTACCTAGCGTGTTACCTAGTGGTTGTTACCTAGTGTATTACCTAGTGTATTACCTAGTGTATTACCTAGTGTATTACCTAGTGTATTACCTAGTGTATTACCTAGTGGTTGTTACCTAGTGTATTACCTAGTGTATTACCTAGTGTATTACCTAGTGTGTTACCTAGTGGTTGTTACCTAGTGTATTACCTAGTGTATTACCTAGTGTATTACCTAATGTATTACCTAGTGGTTGTTACCTAGTGTATTACCTAGTGTATTACCTAGTGTATTACCTAGTGTATTACCTAGTGTATTACCTAGTGTATTACCTAGTGGTTATTACCTAGTGTATTACCTAATGTATTACCTAGTGGTTGTTACCTAGTGTATTACCTAGTGTATTACCTAGTGTATTACCTAGTGTATTACCTAGTGTATTACCTAGTGTATTACCTAGTGTGTTACCTAGTGTATTACCTAGTGTATTACCTAGTGTGTTACCTAGTGTATTACCTAGTGTATTACCTAGTGGTTGTTACCTAGTGTATTACCTAGTGTATTACCTAGTGTATTACCTAGTGTGTTACCTAGTGTATTACCTAGTGTATTACCTAGTGTGTTACCTAGTGGTTGTTACCTAGTGTATTACCTAGTGTATTACCTAGTGTATTACCTAGTGTATTACCTAGTGTGTTACCTAGTGGTTGTTACCTAGTGTATTACCTAGTGTATTACCTAGTGTATTACCTAATGTATTACCTAGTGGTTGTTACCTAGTGTATTACCTAGTGTATTACCTAGTGTATTACCTAGTGTATTACCTAGTGTATTACCTAGTGTATTACCTAGTGTATTACCTAGTGGTTATTACCTAGTGTATTACCTAATGTATTACATAGTGGTTGTTACCTAGTGTATTACCTAGTGTATTACCTAGTGTATTACCTAGTGTATTACCTAGTGTATTACCTAGTGTATTACCTAGTGTGTTACCTAGTGTATTACCTAGTGTATTACCTAGTGTGTTACCTAGTGGTTGTTACCTAGTGTATTACCTAGTGTATTACCTAGTGTATTACCTAGTGTATTACCTAGTGTGTTACCTAGTGGTTGTTACCTAGTGTATTACCTAGTGTATTACCTAGTGTATTACCTAATGTATTACCTAGTGGTTGTTACCTAGTGTATTACCTAGTGTATTACCTAGTGTATTACCTAGTGTATTACCTAGTGTATTACCTAGTGTATTACCTAGTGTATTACCTAGTGGTTATTACCTAGTGTATTACCTAGTGTATTACCTAGTGTATTACCTAGTGTGTTACCTAGTGGTTGTTACCTAGTGTATTACCTAGTGTATTACCTAGTGTATTACCTAGTGTATTACCTAGTGTATTACCTAGTGTATTACATAGTGTATTACCTAGTGTATTACCTAGTGTATTACCTAGTGTAATACCTAGTGTATTACCTAGTGTATTACCTAGTGTGTTACCTAGTGGTTGTTACCTAGTGTATTACCTAGTGTATTACCTAGTGTATTACCTAGTGTGTTACCTAGTGGTTGTTACCTAGTGTATTACCTAGTGTATTACCTAGTGTATTACCTAGTGTATTACCTAGTGTATTACCTAGTGTATTACCTAGTGTGTTATCTAGTGGTTGTTACCTAGTGTATTACCTAGTGTATTACCTAGTGTATTACCTAGTGTATTACCTAGTGTATTACCTAGTGTATTACCTAGTGTGTTACCTAGTGTATTACCTAGTGTATTACCTAGTGTATTACCTAGTGTATTACCTAGTGTATTACCTAGTGTATTACCTAGTGTAATACCTAGTGTATTACCTAGTGTATTACCTAGTGTATTACCTAGTGTGTTACCTAGTGGTTGTTACCTAGTGTATTACCTAGTGTATTACCTACTGTATTACCTAGTGGTTGTTACCTAGTGTATAACCTAGTGTACTACCTAGTGTATTACCTAGTGTATTACCTAGTGTATTACCTAGTATGTTACATTACCTAGTGTAAACCATATATGTATATACATGGAATATATATACATGGAATATATATATATATGAATATAGGAATATAGAATCGTATTCGTTAATGAAGTATCCCATTATTAGTATTTCCTGTAACTTGCCTGAAATATAGTAACTTTAAAGGGAGTATCCCATTACAACTTGATAGCAAATCGTTTTTGAGTTATTATATTTGGGGCAACTTGCCGGGAATACTGGTAGTGGATACCCCCTTTAGACGAAGTTCATCATTCTAAACAATGTATTATTATTATAATATATATATATATTATAATACATTACAGTGTACAATATAATAGCTAATATCTAATCACCATATCGCATGTCATCGTGAAGTTATAATGCACTTTTGTTATTATTAATAATTATATTTCATAACTACTTGGTAATAGGATGTGATAATTTGCATAATATGTTCCTAATTATTAATTACCATCGTTTATATAAATTCTATTTGAAGATATTCTAAAATATAAACCAATAATTTATTTGTATAATATGTTATGTTATTTTCTCTCTCTCTCTATATATATATATATATATATATATATATATATATATATATTAATATATATATATATTAATACTTTAATAAATTACTACAATTTAAATGTAAATTAATACACTCGAATTAATTTTTAGTTTGATAGTTTAGTTTATATATGATTATTTATAATTATTATGTTAAAGAAATAATATAATAAGGGTAGGTTAAACCTTCGATCATTTATATTATAATATAGCGAGGAGTATATAGTATATACTATATACCTATGTTTATATACATATGTATATAGAGTCTATATTCTATAATATATAGTCCATATTATAGACAGACACACGATTTAGCCTATTGTATATATTGACATATATTGTTTATTGATATTTTTTTTTATTAGGATACTAATTTAGCTAATATAAGCTATCTAAAAATATATTAATAGTTAATAATATATACTAATTTAAATATAAAAAAATGTATAATTATTATATATTTATATAACTATATTCGATAAAGTTGAATATAATTAAATATGTCATATAATCATTCAAGGATTTAAATGGAAGGGAGGTACAAAGAAGTTTTGAACCCTACGGATTTGCGATTCAAAAACAACAGTGCATGAATGCGGCACAAACTATGATTGTTACCCCAATACTTGTGTTACTTTCTATAGCGATAGGTATGATGTGATTATTAATTATTGGTATTATTGATATTATTGATATTGTTAATTTTAAATATACATAGTTAATTTAATGATTCATTCGAGTGTGTACATATATTAATATTAGTTTTTATTTAAGACTTGAAATTTCATAAATTGAATACTTTTTTTATTTAACGATTGCTTTTAATATTATCTTATTTTAATAATTATATAATTTCCCATTTACTATGTATGGTATACTATACTATAGTATGCTTTTATTCTAATATATATCATACTTTTGTATTTAAACTTATATATTATTAATGTATATAAACCATAGTATAAAGTATTCGCCATTTATAATATATGTTATTGAAATAAATAAAATAAAATATGATTTATTTAATTTATCTATAGTATTATAATACTTGTAAAATAAAGTAGTATTGATGTTAAATAAAAGTTCAAAGTATTACATTTTAAATATCAAAAATAACAGTTTATAATTTCAAATAATAATAACGCTATCTTAACTTTTAACTTTTAAATTCGAAATATTGATAAATTATTAATAGTATTTTTTAATTTAAAAAATAAAAAGGTACTATATATATAGTATACCCATACATGGGTATAAGTTATTACTAATAACTAATAGTAATCTAATATATTACAATCGACACAATATAGTCATGTACTAATAATATATATAAATAAATATATAGGATCCTAATATAAGATATTCTATAATAATGATTACGCAATATAATACAAATACAATGAATGTAGGTAATAGATACCAGGCGCACATCATTACAAATATTATCAATATGTTAATTATATACATTTATAAGTAATTATATATATAGGGGAAAGTAACTGAATACGGACACTTTAACAAAAAATGATCTTAATATTTTATGACTCATTATTTGTATTCAAAAATTACAATATATTAATATTATATGATTATAGATATTATTGTGATTTTAAAATTTTATTTAATATTTTAATTCAATAGATAACGGGGGTGTCCGTATTCGGTACCCATGTCCGAATACGGACACACTGTGTTATAATACGGATACCCTATATACATACCACTAGATAAACTATATATTATTGATGAATCAATCAGACAAATTACAATTACATTATTTATAATTAATTTTATGAACAATTGTTCAATTTTTTTATTTTTTAATTAATAAAACAATTTAAGTATCTAAATAATAAAAAGTGTAGATTTAGATTTATTGGTAGTATTAATATTATAAAGCACGCGATTTTTATGGAAATCAGAATAGTTCGTTACGCTGCGCGTTGATTGGTTATATATATAACCCGATAGGGTGTCCGTATTAATACATCTAGAGTGTCCGTATTAGGGACTTATATGACATCTAGATATATGCTTATAACTTAATGAATATTTGATAAACAAATATAGAAATTATATAAATATTTTTTAGAATGCTTTATTTTTTTAATAATATGGTGTTATTTTATATCGATATATTTGTATATTCTTGATAAGGTTTTAAGTTGAAATTTTGTTTCATAAATTTAAAAAGGTAATAAAAAAATCAGTTTATTGGATATATCAGCAATATTTTGAATAAATAAAAACTAAAAAATACTTTTTTAGACTATTTATATAATTATGAATATATTATTCATTACATTTTTTTGTAGGATTTATGGTTTCTGAGATACCGAGAGTGTCCGTATTCGGTTACTTTCCCCTATATAGATTGTATTTATATTAAGATTATCATACAATAAGTAAGTATAGATTTATTTAGATATGTATACATGGTAGGACTAGAGTCATATAGGTATACCTTGAAATGATATAGATAACAAAAGTTTATAAAGGACATACACGTAGGACCTACGTTAAGCCGGAGCGGCTCGGACTTTTTTTGTTGAAAATTGCTGCACCTTCTAGCATTTTATGTTTGGAGTATTTCTGTCACAATGGTATACTTTTTTTTTTTTACATGTAGTATTCGCCGTGCGCCAGAGCTTTTAAAAATACCTATAAATATGTTTCTATAGAAAAAATACCGCTATTACCTATATTGAAATAACATGACAATTACATTATAAACCATTATAAACAACTAATTTTCAAATTTATATTCATTTTATTATACTTTTTAACCACGAACCTTCTTACTAATACACCTTTTTATATTTTATATAACCCCAAACCATTTACTAAATGACAAATAACAACATATATGGATATAATCGGCTAATCTTACTGTATAAATAATAACTATAAAGATATTCGAATATGGGATATTGGTACTAAAATGAGATTTTATATATTTATGCTATTATAATAAAATTTGTATAGTTGGAATGCTTATCAAATTCTATAATAGAAGTCATATCTTAGTTTTTTTTAATTTTTATTTAAAAAAAAGTTATGACCACAATTGTGAAAAAAAAATTAGTAAAAATGTTTAATTTTGTAGATAGAAATTATGAATGTATTAATTTATTTATAATACATATTATAACATAACTCATTCAATAATGAATATTATATAATGAAATTAACATAATATATATATTATAAATATAGCTATCTAAATATTTATAGAAATAAAAAAACTATCAGCATTTCTGACCAATATGGGAAAAATTGGGATTTTTTTTTTTAATAATATTTTTTTATCTAAAATTAATATAATTTATATTTTTACAAAGCTCTTTAAATTCTATAATATAAGTTGTATCTTGGTTATTACAAATTTACAAAAGAAAAAAAATGATAGAGCAAACTAATAATTTAAAATTTATAAAAAAATAAGATAAAAAGTAAAATATATTTTAAAAAATTTCTAACGATTTAAATTCTTTAAAAAAACCCTATTATTAATCCAGTCGATTGAAAAAAAAATTTTGTAATAGTGTGTACACTTTTTTTTTTCAAATATAAAATTTATCATATTTTTACATTAAAATAGTGAATAAATAACCATATTTTATACTATACATTATTTTTTTAAAATTAATTTCATGTAATAGTACACTCATATACTTATGTATATATATTTATGTTTATATTTTTTTATAAATAATTTTTTTTTAATTAAAATTAAAATATTTTGTATTTTTCCAAAATTTCCTGGAAATTTCCTGGAAAATCGAAAAAAAATATTGTACAAATATTATCTTATACAAAAATATATAATTAAAACTATAATTGCAGATAAAACTAAAAAAAAATTGTAATGATGTTAAATCGAAGTTTCAAATATTTCCTATCTCCTCCATGTTAAACTTCCTATCTCTTCATGTTAAAGTTTAATGAGGTGGCGCACCTCCAATAATTAATTTTTTTAATTTTTTTTTTGTATTCAATTTAATATGTTATCTAGTTAATATAAAAAAATGTGCAGCAATTTTCAAAAAAAAATTACCGAGCCACTCCGGCTTAACCTACGTCGTAGGTGACACACTGTTTGTTCTTTATAGTAATTAAGGTAATATGCGGTTTATGGAAAACATGTAATTATATATGAATTTCTCAATATGATAAAATCAATTTCACTTTAATTAATTAATTCAACTTCTGTAAGTTGTATACAGTAAAATATTAGTAATATGAGGATATAAGAACATACATATTTAAAAAAATACAAAAATGTTAAATATATTTACTATAAGAAGAATATTTATAATAACATAAAATTGTCCCTTTGAATATAACAATATTATTTGTGTTTCTGAAATAAATACATAATGGTGATGATGATGTGATGATGAAGGTTTATTGAAGAACTAAAATAGGGTTTCTATATCCTTCGATCATGCACGCAATTAAATAATATAATATGACATGAATAAATAATAAATGAAAATAAATCAATAAATAAATATACGAATACAAAATCAAATATATGCAATACAAAAACACGTCATACGAGCGAAATAAATGTGCAAATAATGTTAGCATGTGGTGAGTTCCTTACTGGAGAAAGGAAGGCATTTGGTTTCACAACTTATTATGTAAACTAATATAAGGGAGGGATTTTCAAAGATTAGGATACAAATGACGGAGATCTCTGGCTTTTATATATATATATATATAAATCTATAGAAGAATGATTCATTTCGTTATTGTAGAGGAGTATATCAGTAGAACATTGGAGATAATTATATGTAATGTGTCTTATAAATAGGTCAGATAGTGAAGGGTGTGAATTGAGTGATTTACGTATAGTTAATAGAAATCGATCGGAGTTTACATGTTTAATAATAATATTTATTTATTGAAATCACAAATTATATATTGAATACAATACAACTAGCGGTTAAAAATGGACCCCTCAAAAAGTAGACTTAAACATAGACGTATACATGTTATAAATAACAGTGAGAAGCCCCGAACAATACAATACAAATAGTAACATTTTGTCTTGTGTTTTGATTTATCGTTTACTAAGTTCTTGATAACAATAAGAACTGCCTGGAGTCGAATAGAAGGGAAACCAATACGTGAGCTATGGGGAGCTAACAGGCCGTTGTATTATAGTGTTGTCGTCTATTTAAATTGTAGGGGCGCTGCAACTTGAGGGATGAGGGGGATATGTCCTCCCCCACTTTAAAATCTAGGGGGACCTCCTATGTATTGGTCACCCCCACTTTTTACCACAACATTTATTTGTATTGGTTGGTCCCACCTACATACACACCATCGTTCCAGCTCCCCTACTAAAAGGGATGTGGTTCTAATTGAGGAGTTGATGATAACATTGACTTGTGAAACAGTATGCACCAGAATAGTTAGTATCGAGGAGCAGTAATCAATGCGGGAAAGAACTAGAACATTAATAATAATACTTACTACAGTTTACGTTATTATAATAGACACTATAGTGTCTTCATAATAGTTTGTATTCTATAGAGATGGACATTAGCATAATTTGTTATGGAAGATAAGTATTTAGTAAAAGACATATTGTTGTCAAATATAAAGCCTTAGGTTTTTAGAGGAGATATATATATATATATATATATATATATATATACATTGTCTACTATAACTTCAATAAAATAGATGAAGACATATGGAGAAAGTAGGTTTTTAAGAAATAGATAATCAGAACTAAGCCACAATCGTATATAATGTTCACATCGTATTAAGTCTAAGTTACAATTTGAAGGAGAATTGATAGGGAAGAAGGACAAATCTGAATATCATCGTAAATATGAGGGTGGATGTTTGGCAATTTTTTAATTATATCAGAAAGAGCGCGAATAAAAATAAGAATAATAGTATGTCTACTATAGTATACTTAATGAATACGAACATTTAAGGTAGATAACGGAGAGTGAATATTTTCTACAACAATAGAGGTGTGATGAGGTAGGATTGGTAATAATTAAAAATGGAACCGGCTATAACAATCATACGTAGTCGGAATAGGAGTATAGGTACCATGGTATACTATACTATACAGGTATATGCAAACTAATTGCTAACGAGTTGTGGATAGATAAATATATATATATAGTTTATTGCATTAATATGAACATAAATAAAATTATAAAATGAAATAATATACAAAAAAGACACGAAACAAAATATAATAAATATATAAATTATTAAATTACAATTGTATGTGCTTCGAGGTAACAGATTTTTTGAAAAGACAAAAACTCATCAAGGTAAGTGAATACAAAGTAGGGGATACGATGGCATCGGTTATACTAATAATAGCGTTCCAGTAGAGTGACTTCGACGATGGATCAACTTTATTATTATTATTAATAGTGAAAAATATGATAATAATTGTTTATAAATAACTTTTTCAATAAATGTGCTCAAGAGGGATAATTATGGTATCGAAAGATAGTTTTCTAATGAGTTATGATCAACATTTTATTTTTTTCCAGTATTGGGTGATGATGGCAATTTTAAAATACTTTAGAAAAAGTTTCTTTTAAAAGTGCCTTAAGGGATTTTTATATTAAATCTAAGAAAATAGGACTTAGAAAGGAAAAATATTTTGATAATAATAAAGTTGGACAGGGTCACTCGATGTGATATTTCGTGACTTCATAATTAATGAACCAATATCATATATGATGGGTTTATTAAGGGGGTATCCCACTACCAGTATTTCCGGAAATAATGTTCCTGTAATTTGCCGGAAATATAATAACTTTAAATGGGGTATCCCACCACAACTTGCTAGAAAATCACTTTCTAGCTAACATTTACGGACATTATTTTCGTAAATACTGGTAGTGGGATAAGCCCTTTACATTACAATAATTAATTCTCAAATTGCTGTGAAATAGATATGATAGGGTGAATATGGGGAGAGTAAGTGTAAATGTTGGCAATGATAGTAAGTATTTCATTATTACAAAAATCATCAAAAATAATACCCAAATGTTTAGGGAATGTATTCGGAAAATAATTAAGTTTTTTTTATAGCAGATAGAGAGATAATTGTATTAGCAAGTTTAAATATATTAATGTGATAGAATAAAAGGCACATTTTGTTTAAAATAATGAATATTATGCGTTAAAAATAGCGTATTTATATTATGTACGTTACCGGGAGTTAATTATTTTTAAGTAATCTGTTCTTTAATCTACGAATGATTCTCTTTGATACATATAGATCAGATGTAAACTATGGATAGGGTGGGATGTATTTGATGTGTATTAATGGAATATATATATATTAGCGTTTTAAGAAAAAAAGTTAGTAATTACTACATCTGCTTTAAAGCAGATCTGTGGGAGCATAAATAAGGCAACCATACACAAATATCATTAGAAGTGTATTAGTTTATTTGTATTATTAATTAGTTTAATGTTTTCAGTAAATTATATGAAAAATGATCTATAATTAGTTTGATAGATTTGCATAATTTGATATTAATAATATTTTAAAGAGGGTTAATAAATAAATCATATCAAACATGCTGCCAATAATATATGTGGCCATGTGGTATATTGATTGAAGGATAGAAGTTTGAAGTTGTGATGAATAATAATAGTATAGTTTAAATGATATTTTATACCACTAATGAGTATCGGATAAAGGGTAGAAGAGGATGGTAGATCAGTTATAAATTCATTTAAAGATGGTTTCCGTACATAACGTTATGTACGTAACGTACGTTCCTTTGGAAATGTTGGTACTGACATATTTCAATTTAAAATTGTAAATCAATGTTCTAATTAAAACATTGACATATTTAATAGTTGTAGACTATTACTCTAGATTCATAGAGACAAAAACACGGAAAGATGAAAGATCTATAACAATTGTGAACATCATGAAGTTAATATTTACCAGGCACGGAAACTCACAAAATGTGATATCCGATAAAGGAAATCAATATACGTCGGCAGAAGTTAGGGATTTGGAAAATACCTAAAAATTCAAACACAGCATACCCTAAACACCCAATAGGAAATAGAGTTGTAGAGAGAGAGCCGTACAAACGACAAAACAGATTCTAGAGAAATCGGTAGACTCGTATCTGGTATTACTAAGTTATTGGAGTTATAGGAGTACACCACTATAGTACTATATTACTATAGCACTATAGCACTATAGTACACCACTATGATATATCATTCGGACTATCGCAGTCATAACTGCTAATGAATCGCAGAATATGCACTACCCTTCATGACCTAACACATAGCCCTATGATGACTCAAAATGATCACGATAGGAAGAAGTGAGAACGAAGAAGGCGAAGAAAAAGAGATACCACGATAACAAGTATACCCTGGAAAAAGGATCATTTCAAGGTAATCCTGTATAACCTACTTTTTTGACATATGCACCATGTGAATACGAAGATAAAATAGTCAAGAATAATTTCTATGAGCAACTTAGAACACATATTGAACATGTACTATCTCACTACTGCTTGAGCATATTAAGTGACATGAATGCAAGGATGGGATCAGAAGATGTACAATACACTTAAAACACATCAACAAATAATAATGGAAGTCGGCTCAAAGAAATGATAGAAGAATACCAGATACTAGTAGCCAACTCACAATTTCCAGAGAAAATATGAAAGTTATGGACCTGGATGTTACCACATAAGACGAAACACCAATTGACTATATACTGGTGAAAAGGAAATGAAGGAAAATCATAAGAAACTGCGAAGCCTATAACACTTTCATATCTTTATGATCAGACCACAGAATAGTAGTAGCTAATGTGACACTAAGTATCCGAGCAACAAAGCACACTGCACAGCGTAAACCCAAGTATGTTTGGAGCGATGTAAGGGACCAAGATAAACTACAGGAGAGGTATGCGGTTGAAGTAATGAATAAGTTTAACATTCAACGACTAGATGAAGAAACAATGTCCGAAAGGTATGAACGGTTGGTGGAAGCAATTAATGTGACAGCGGTAGGATGCATGAGGCAAGTCCCGAAACTTAAAATTAAATTGAATTGTCAAGATCAACGAATTATTAATGCTCAAGAATCTATAACTTCCGCATATAAATCATCTTATAAGACAAAATATCAAAGTAATCATACTATTTACAATCAAATAAGAATAGATATGTTCTAAATGTATAAGGTAATGACGAAAAATTGGAAAAGAAAGTTATGTAATTGAGAAGCTGATCTGAGTATGAGATATCTAGAAATATGAAACTTGATCAATGAAATGTGTGGAAGGAAGGCACCAAATTATCACAGTTACATGATAATAGTGAAGAGGATATAGTTGTTCTATGGTATGAACACTTCAGACAATTTCTCGGGAACTCACCTGAAGTGACAGATGAAAACAAAGAAATACATACAGTTTTTGAAAACTTGCACATAAAAGACGATACATATATACTTGATGAATATAAGAAAGCGAAAAGATAAATAACATGTAGAAAAAGTGCTGGGGAAGATGATATAATGCCAGAAGTACTTAAATTTGTTACAATTGATAACATTGTGCTTGGTATCATAAATAAGTATTATATAAACAGTGAACAGCCTGACCTATGGAACATTTCTAACATAGTTGCAGTACCTAAATCGGGAGATATTATTAAAGCTGATAACTACCGTGGAATTAGTTTCACTTCTGTAATCGCCAACATTTATAATCGTATGATACTCAATATAATACGTCTAGTATTAGATCCTCTACTTAGTCCCAATAAAAATGGATTCAGACAGAAGAGATCAACGGTCGGCCAGATACTAGCAATAAGAAGGGTACTGGAAGGAATTACGAATACTAATTAATCAGCTGTCTTAACATGTATTGACTTCAAGAAGGCATTTAATTCTATACATAGAGGCAATATGTCTAACCTATTTAGATCATATGGAATACCTGATAAGCTTGTTAATGAAATATATGAGAACTATGCTAATACTAAAGAGAAAGTATACTTACTAGATGACGTATCTAAATAGTTTTATATAGTAGCAGGAGTTATACAAGGGGATACTCTATCACCTTACCTATTTATTATTGTAGTAGATTGTACTATAGCATATATGCATTTAATATAAGAAAATTAATACAATTGTTGTTATATACTTTTACTTATTTAAATTTATTATTTGTTTAGATATAGTAATGTATTTTCAATTATTTTAATAATATATTACATATAAAATAAACAAGACTATTTAAATTTTTTATATTTATTGATTTCTCAAAAAAATATGAATTTTCTGCGATGTTCCGGCATCCTTATATACATCTATAAAATAAATTATAATTAATTTTGTATTAAATAAAATTATTACTCACCAATTATAATCTTGAAAATATTCGTTTTCCTAAAGGGAAGCTTCCCATTTTTTCCTGAACCGTCCATATTGTATCCCGACCAACATTTGCTGCTAGCCAGGGCCTTCATCATTCTACCAGGCTGCATACACTTTTTATTCTCTATGCAGGTTATCTATATTATAGGTTATGAATAAATTTAAATCTTCATATATACATGAATACATAAGCATGAATTCATAAACAACATCAAATATGAAAACCATCTGTGTATACATTTTCTCCAATCAGATATATTGATTTATGCATTTTATGAATTTTAAAATATTAATTTATTATCTTTTAATCTGGTATTTTCATATAGGTATATACCTTTAACACACTTAACTATATTGTATTAAAACAGCTGATGGTCAAACGTTACAATTCGAAAAAGACTTCAAATACCTTGGTTATTAGGTTAACTCGTCAGAAAAATGTATTACAGTGAGAAAGGCTCTAGGATGGAACACGCTACATAGCATTCACATTATATGGAAGTATAAAATAAACTTACCACTTAAAAGAAGACTTTTTGTAGCAACTATAGAAAGTGTTGTAATCTATGGATCTGAGTCATGAAAACAGAAGTTCAAAAGCAGAAATCACTGGATATGGCACATACGCGCGAATGCTTCTTAAAGCCCTGAATATATCTTGGCAGGAACACTTCACAAACAAAATTGTGTATAGTAAACTACCTCTTGCTTCTTTTAAAATTAAATCCAGAAGTATGAAAATGGCATGACATTGTATACGGTATCCTGCACCGATAGTACACGCGCTCATTATATGGTAACATACACAAGTCAAAGCTAGCCGAGGTCACCGACGTTTAAATTGTGTTATATTAGTAATACCACTAATAAAGCTAAATCTAAAAAATGTATTATTTAGATACTTAAATTGTATTATTAATTAAAAAAATAATAAAAATAAATAAATTATTAACTAATTAAATTAGAATAAATTATTCATAAAATTAATTATAAATAATGTAATTGTAATTTGTCTGATTGATTCATCAATACTATATAGTTTATCTAGTGGTATATAGGGTGTCCGTATTATAAAACAGGGTGTCCGTATTCGGACATGGGTACCGAATACGGACACCCCCGTTATCTATGGAATTAAAAGATTAAATAAAATTTTAAAATCACAATAATATCTATAATCATATAATATTAATATATTGTAATTTTTGAATACAAATAATGAGTCATAAAATATTAAGATCATTTTTTGTTAAAGTGTCCGTGTTAGGTTACTTTCCCCTATGCTCAAGATGTAATTACATCAAGTTAGATAATGTTTTTAATATATATATATATTAAATATATATTAAATATATACAACGGTATACAATATATTATTGTTATATATAAAACCTATATGTTAGTAATTAGTAGCGGATATATTTAACAATATTTTAATAATATAATGATTAGGTTAAATGTTATTAAATTTATAGTTAATCTGATTAGGATAATTTAGATAGGCGTGTTTTAATAAATTACGCTACAATTACGATTACGATATAGGATATAAATAAATAACGTAATAATAATCATAATTCGATGAATGGCGAAATGCATATCGGCCCAAAAATCCTTTAAGGGCGGGTGGGTGTGGGGTCGGACGGGCGGGGTAGTCGTGTTTTTATCGTTATACTAACGGGGTGGGTTGGGTTTTGGGTTGGGTTTGGGTTTAGCTATACAGTGCGTATACCCCGACGTTGTTATGGTTATGTTCTCCTCGCCTATAGAATAGGTCAGCTGTCGTTTCTCGATGCACACACACGACCCGCCTATGACCTAGATAATTTAGTTAAATTTAAATTATCGTTTTGTTTAAATTAAGTAAAGTATGAATTAAACAAGGGTTTTTTATCGATATCTGAAATAAAATATGATTATTTTATATATTAATTGGATAATAAACTATAGACTTTAAATTCTAGCTCATTTTATGACTTTATTTTTATTATAACGCATTCATAATTCTCTTGTAATTTAAGATTATAAATCTTTGCTCATGTTTATTTTCTTCTAACCATTTATATTTATTTTCTACATTAATGATATCACATACAAGTACAATAATGATGTAATTATATCACGCAGACTATAACACAGAATAGTTCATGTATGAGGAATAATTGTTCCCGGTAGATTAAGCTGGATTTAGAACAGGAAGAAGTATACTTCTGTACCTATAGGCATTTACAAACGAACAGATATTTAATTTGAGAATCATCTCGGAGAAATATACATATATGTTACATATATTTATAAATAAAATCCACAATATCACGTATTTAACTATTTCAATAATGACTTCCAGAATATGTTACAGGATACATTATGGTCTGCTATGAAAAGTTTAATATCAATATGAAACTAATTTAAGTAATATAAAACGTGTATAGGCAGTAGTGTTGGAAACGGTTTCGAATATCTAATCGAATATTCGAATATTCGATTCTTTCAAATAGTATATTTTCTAATTTGACAGATATTCGAAAATGTCGAATACCTAAATCTAATTATTCGAAAAATTCGAATATCAAAATTTAACTATTCGAAAAAAACGAGAAAAGGTATGCATATATTTTATTAAATAATAAACAAATAATGTAATACTATTTACCCTATAGGGTATAGCCTATAGGCTATTTACTTCCGTTTAACCTTTTTAATCTTGATCTCGAATTCTAAACATGGCATCTGTTTCGAATATAACAATCATTTCTGACGAGGTACTTATCATATTATTCATTATTTTATTTAAAATAATGGAAACATATCTTTATTATTATTAATAAATATAATTTGTATTATAATTTAAAATGATAGAAACATCTTTATTATTATTACTAGATTATTTAGTAAATATAATTTAAATAACTTTAAATAATTTTATTTAATTAATTGATAAATATCATATCCTAATTCAATATTTTATTTAAAATAATAGAAAATTATCTCTATTTTAGAATTAAATAGATGAACTGTAATTATATCTGGATAAACCAAGAATTGGCAGGAATGATTGTCCATTACTGTGGTGGTTTGACCACGATAAGGAATTCCATAATCTTTCCAAGATTACAAACACATATTTAACTGGGCAGTCATCTTATGTTCCTGCAGAAAGAATATTTGTTATGGCTCCAAAAATGTTAACAAAACAACGTTCAAAATTATTTCCAGAGAAATTAGACTTATTGATATTCATTAATCAATTTTCTTAACCATTTTTAATTATATCACATACTATTATTATATTTATTTGTCAAAATAAATAATTATTATTCTTTTTAATTATTAAATATATTTATAATTTAAAACCTTCAAAGTGTATTTATTTACTATTTTAAACCTAAATGAATAATTAACTATTTTAAAACTTCGAATACTTAATTTAATACAAATAATACTATTTAAAACCTTCAAAGTGTATTTAGTTACTATTTGAAACCTTCGAATACTTAATTTAATAAAAATAATACTATTTGAAACCTTCGAAGTGTATTTATTTACTATTCGAAACCTTCGAATGAGTGACAAATCTGAAAATGTCCAACTCTAATAGGCAGAGAGCGCTATATACTTTGATGATAAAGTTGGGGAATGGTGCAAGACAACAATATGGGTGAGACGAGGGTATTTTCTCTCTCCTAGTTATTTCAATAGCTTACAGTAGAAGATAATGAAAGATTCACTAACATCATGATAGTAGAGTAAATATCGGTGTAATAGTAATTACACACCCAGGGTTCGCTGATGACATCGATGACCTAGCACTCACGAAATCTGAATTAACTAATCTTAACAAACAACACGAGTACACATCGAGATCATATTGTGTGGATATTAACGCTTTGTAAACAACAATAATTACAAATTCTGAAGGTGAATTCACATCTTAAATAAGAGTAAATAACTAACGCTTAATGTAGTAGATTATATATGATAATGGTTCAAAAAGTATAAATCAAAATGTAATGGGATAGTTTAGATATATTAGATATTATATATAATCTATAGATTGTTTAATTTTTTCGCAAATTTCAATATATTATTCGGGGGTACCTTTTTATTATATTAAATATATTATGAACATGTGAAATAAATAATATATTAAATACTTTATTACAATATTTTATTTGTTGATCAATATTATTTGAATTTAGATATTAAAATACCTATTTGAAAATATTTTAGATAAAAATTCATCATTAAATTTATTAAAATTATAAATATTTATATAGGGGAAAGTAACCTAATACAGACAATTTACCAATATATGGTCTTAACATTTATGACTCATTATTTTAATTCAAAAATTACAATATATTAATATTATATGCACATAGATATTATTGTGATTTTAAAATTGTATTTAATCTTTTAATTCCATAGATAACGGGGGAATATTTGATATATTTGATAACAAATATAGAAATTATAGAATGCTTTATTTTTTAATAATATAGTATTATTATCGATACATTTATATATTCTTGAGAAGGTTTTAAGTTGAAATTTGTTTTCATAAATTAAAAATGTAATACAAAAATCTGTTTATTGGATATATCAGCAATATATAGAATAATTTAAAAATAAAAAATACTTTTTTAGACTATTTATATAATTATGAATATTTTATTCATTCTACATTTTTTGTAGGATTTATGGTTAACCAGACATTTCTGAGATACCGAGAATGTCAATATTGGGTTACTTTCCTCTACGAATATTTTTCAATATTAACATTAAATTAACTGAAATAGTGATACATTTTATCTACATATAAACAGAAATAATCTCTAATAATTATATTAGATAGTAATTGTATGTTATCAGAAAAAAACCCACACATATATATATATATATTATATAAAACCATTATTCCGAATCTTTCAATGGGTTTAATACAACGAGGGGTGTACACATATTAAATGGATGTACGTAGATTATCGGTAATTATTATGCATAGCAATTAATGATAGGTATAGTATCTTACAAGTAAGGGTTTTCTGTATCTAACAATATTATAATACAGTTCATACCTATTTTTAGAAATAGTCTAAATATGTGTTGATCGAAATAGTTTTTAATATAAAATAAACGCGGGAGATTTAAATGTCCTATAAAAAAACAGATAGGTTTTATAATAGATATAGATAGGTTAGTCTATTGGTTTGATAGTGGATGTTCACATGAATCGGCTCAAACATGCGCAAACTAGTTATCGTGTACGACTGTAATAGCTAACACCGTACACTATAATAGTGAATGTTCTGTACAATTTGGCATTTACTGTCTAATTATATCGTATTAAAAAATATACGTATATAATATATACTATATATTATAACCCTACACTCGTGCATTTCACTATTTATATATATAGTAATGAATATCAAATATCAACCCTACCTTTTATGGTAATATTATGTTACTAATATATAGATAAATAAATAAATATATATATATATATATATATATATAAATATATGAGTGAATTAATTTGTATCATATATATATATATATATATATATATATATTATACATTTATTTATATATATAAATTTATAATATATATATATATATAATGTATATTATATGTATATATTATATACGTATAATATATATGAATAATAATAATATAAATATATATATATATATATATATATATATATATATATATATATATATATATATATGAATGAATGAATGAATTGGTATCAATTAATTTTATTTTGTTTACATTTGTTCGTTATGTTATACACGCTCTCGCTAAATTCAGTGTTTTTTAAATACACTAATTCATTCATTTATTCATTCATTCATATATATATAAATTATAACCCGATGTTTCACTATATCTAACGTTTGTTTAGTAAAATATATTCTTCATAAATTATAATAAACTTTACCTTAATGGTATATTGTGTATAAGGTATATATATATATATATATATATATATATATATATATATATATATATATATATATATATGTGTGTGTGTGTATTTATTGTAATACAATATAATCAAACTGTAAATGGTAATGTAATGATCATTACATTACATTTAAATGTACATTTTTAAATATCAAATTATATATAATATTAAATATACACGTACATAAAACTAGGTTATCGTATGTATATGCACCGACTCAAGCAAACATCCAATAACAAATCATTATACTGACCTCTCTCTGACCTCTCTCTGTTAAACGTATCTGTATTAAGAGAAATACAAAATGTTGTATATCATGACCTCACATTTATTTTATATTTAAAATTATCTAAATAATATCTTAATAATATATTTATTATAATATATATTTTCTTTATATATAACCATATTCTCGAAGTTGATACACCATCTATCCTCAGATATAAATATACATTTTAAAATGTAATATATCTGATGTTTTATAAATGTATTATTCTAATAGAGAACTAAATAATTAAATTGTTATAACATATTAATGTATTATAATATATTAATAATTTTATTCTTTTGCATATATTTTATTTTACTAACTTTAAATTATAACATTTGATTTATTATTATTTTACTTTTACTATACTTTTCTCCTCGTAAATGTGTGAGTGTAACAGGTAACTACGACTAAATAAGTAAAGCACACGACTAAATAAGTATCGCGCTTCTTCGTTTACCATGGTCATACCTAAATTATTAGTATTATTATTAGGGGAAAGTCCCCGATTACCGACCCCTAAATGATTATTTGTAATAACTTATTCAATATTAAATATATTTATTTAAAATTTTGTAAATAGGGTAAAATTATGGCAATGAATAATGTGGCTATTTTAAATTTTTGATATAATTATATTTACAAGAATAAACAGGGGGTTCGGTAATCGGATACCTGTTCCTAATACCGACCCCTTCCCCTATTACCGACCCCCTAACATAATCGTGGTATACATACTTTTAGTATTATAATACCCAATCAACATAGTAAATATTAATAAATATAATTAATTATAACATGCACGCAATTATTTTGTATTGAATTTATGTTTTAATTGTAATATTAAATTTAAATTTAAACTTTATAGTAATTATATTAAAATAGTGTATATTATTATTTAATATTTAGTTATTAATCAGTATGTATATAATCGAATGGAATCATGAATTTTTAATCTATATAAATGATACACAAACAACTTATGATATATTTTAAAGTAAAATACTGATCTATTTTGATTGGATATTATAAATCAAATGGGGGTCGGTATTAGGGTAATTTAGGGGGTCCGTATTAAGAAAATCATATGGGTTGTTATAATTAAGATATTTTGGTTAATAGTAATTCAAACTGAATTAATTTTAAAATAGTTATAAATATTTTGTTGATCTACAATATTAGGTGCAGTATTAAGTTTTCTTTTAATTAATAAAGTATTTACAATGATTTAAAAAAAGTTATTATTCAAATATTTAAAAAGTAAAAACAGAATATTACATTTTATCAAATAACAATTGTTGGATTAAATATTTGTTAAAACAAAATACTTATATATATGTATCATTAAATTACCAACAGTTCGTGTATATATTATTTTTTGATATATCTTATAGTTACTGAGATACGACAGGGGGTCGGTATTAGGAGGGAGTCGGTAATCGGGGACTTTCCCCTATATAGATATTATTATTATTATATATATATACACTGTTAAAAATTAGGGTACAGCGAATTCAATTTATAGGGTACAGATCGTTAAAAATCACAACAATTTACCATGTACCCTAAATAGGGTACACGACTTTTAAACTAACTAGGGTACACTATATATATATATATATATATATATATATATATATATATTTGAAGGGTAAATATATGTTAAATATTAGTGTGCGTGGCTGTTACATGTACTAGGGTACACTCTATATATTTATTAAGATACAGCTATGTTAAATATTAGGGTACATGATTATAATATGTACATATCATGCAATTCAATTATGGTACATATCATACAATTGCATTATAATGCATATAACCGATAGGATACACGGTATCATATAATTAGGGCATAACCAGCTAAAATTCGTTAGGGTACAGTTTGATCATTATTTAAGGTACTGATCGTATTTAATCAAGTTGTACCCTAATTAGGGTACGCCTATAGGGACACTACTTACACCCTACAAAAGGCACTAGCTGTACCCTAATTGTTAACAGTGTATATTATATGCTACGTGGTGTTGATAGTTAAACTCCTATATATATATGTATTACAGTTTTGTGAAAGTTAGGACAAGTCAATACAATAAATCGCAATGCACACGTATCAGTAGTACTATAAACATGTTTCTATGCTAAGCAGTATAGACATACATCATAGTTTGTATAGTACACTGATGAAGTTTTCATACGTGAGGTTATGGTGAATATTGTTAAAAAGTATATGACATATACTATATGTTATATATATATATATATATATATATATATATATATATATATATTAGTACTGTATTCATTCACACATTTAAAATACATTAAATTTAATATGTATTATGAGTATTTATATGTATAACTATATGTTATAAGTATATATATATAAATATATATATATATATATATACATATATATATATATATATATATATATATCTATAATCACTAGAGAAACTCTCACCAGAATTACAATTAGAGTGAATATAAGCATGAATATTAATGTAAATGATTGTTTGTAATAATATTGTTATTTTGAAAATATGGAAGGTCTGGCCTCCAACAATATTATAATGCAGTGTTAGAAAAGAAGACATATAGTAAGTATATATAATCGTACATACATACTTACCATATTTATTTGAGATTATGATAGTAAGTTGTTAACCTATGACACTTTTGGGAAATAAGTTAATTATAGATTCTATTAAATTGATCATTAGTGAAATTATAATTATATACCATTCATTCATATATGATTCATATACTATAGTATATTTTATTATTTTATTATTTCATTATTTCATTTTTATATAATAAAAGAAAATAAAGTATGAATCATGTAAAGTCTTAAGTCAAATTGGATTTAAACTACAATTTACAATACTAGGCGTACTTTTATTACCACTATATATGAAGTTAATAATATGATATATAATCTAAAAAAAGCGAAAAACTACACCCTAATAAATTTATAGATATATTAGGCATTTTTTATGTTCTCCTAGTTGATATTTAACAGAGGCTGTTATTGTTATTTTTAGAAGTCACAATAAGTAGCCATATCAGAAGTCGTTCGTTACATTGAAGACTAATTACGAAATATTATTCATAATTAATAAATTATTAAATGTTATATAATCGTAAATAATGATAGAATAAGATAGGCGTGTCGCATTTCGTACGTAAGGAGGTGGTATTACCTGAGAGCAATTAAAATCTGTCGACCACGGTATAAATAATTTACGGTCGAAAGTGACGTCACCTTATTTTAGAATAAAAGTAGGCAGACGATACAATTCACGACATTATTATTTTAGAATTAAAAGAAGCAGACGATATAATTCGCAGCATTATTAAATCTAAACATCCGATAAAATGTTGAAGTATATTTATTTAATCGTTTTATTATTTGTGTTCACGGAATCATATGAAGGTATGTAGGATAATAGATATTTGTATTAATGTATTATGTATTAAAGGTATAATGTTTATATTAAATATATTCTACCTGCCTTAATACCTAATTAGGTTAAATTATACTCCATATTATATTTAAGTTATCATCATTTCAAGTTGCACGTAATATATAATTATTAATATAAATAGATATATTTAGATCTAGGTAATTTGCCTATTAATATTTATATCAATATTATTTAAGTTTTTTATTAATTTCATTTATTATTATTCGTTATATATAGCATAATACTCTAGTATCCATATTTAGAAAATACGTTATATAAACATATAGGTATTTAGTATACTAATAAATCATTAAACCAAGCATTTATTTCATATTTATAATTAGTCATTTGAATACTATACCTATATAAGTACTTTTATATATAGCTGTGCATGTGTGATTACAATTAGAACATCTAGTTAGTAACCTATGTTACCAATATATACCTACATTGTTCACCGGTGAGTGTATCCTTTTATTGTATTGATGTTTTAAACACACTTTACTATCCTATATTATCCTATATAACCCATAGGATAGCATATATCCATAGAATATATCCAATATATAGAATATATATATATATATATATATATATAACTGTCTATTAATAACTGCCTGTGTGGCTCAGTGACTAAAGAGTCAGACACACAAGCAGTAGGACAAGGGTTCGATCCTCTTCCGGACAATTAATTAATTATATAAAATGGGTCTTAAAATATTATTTAGAAGTATCTTATATAATTATGTATAAATAAATGATCGGCTATCGTTAACACCATGGATGCCTTAACACGAGAGCGGCTTCGAAGGGATATTAGAGCCATATATGGTTATAAGTGAAAACTTCATCTAAGTTCCTGGATGGGATGAAAGGACTCCACCAAATAAAAATAACAACAATAACAATATATATATATATATATATATATAATATATTATATATATATTAATATATATATATATATATATTGCATGCATTATACGATTCCACATCCTATATTATGGATAGTAGGCATCCTAATATTCCCCACATCCCATATTATGCATCCTAATGTAATATGGTCTCGTCAACACACTTATCCTATACCTTATGCTTATAAGCATATAGGTTAATATTAATAATTAATGTTATATGTATAATAGTTGCAACCATTAGAAATATAACATCGAAGATACTAATGATATGCATGATTTACGTGTAATACTATCGTATACTTTACGAGCTTATTTCATGAAATAACCTCGTAGCAGATACGACATGTCGTACCAAGTGACTCATCGCTATAGCTCGTTACACAAGTATTACTCATCCGTAGATAAGTGCGACGGAAACTATTGCGCTAAACACGAAGTGTGCGACGCCGGAGTATGCACGTGTCCTTACGGGATGATGGGAAGACAATGCCAGATTCGTAAGTATGACAATGGCTGTGCGACATATGTCCATGCGCTATCTATGATAATTAAGCTGTCTATAATATTACTGTTGCGAATGTTATTTATGTTTTATCTTTTTTAATATACAACAACATTATTAGATTTTTATATTTTTAATTAATTGTTAATATTACTATAAATATAATTTATTTTTAAGATTATTTATATATATATATATGTATTTATTTCATACATTTATTACATTATTTGGTCATTAAATCATAAAATCCCAAGGGATAGAAATTATAATAAATGACGATTATATAATATATATATAGAGAGAGACACAATATAATAAATAACAATTCTATAATATAGAGAAACACAATATAATAATTAACAATTCTTCCTAATTGCGCAGCTTGTGATGTAACGTTGTCCGGACAAAAGTCTATTTCGGTGTCAACTAAGAATTATAGAAATCTGTTGAGATGCGAGTGGAAAGTTCCTCTAAATATGGTAAGTTTATTTTAATTGTAACATAATATTGTACATATATATATATATGTATGTGTGTATTTGGGTGTGTGTGTATGTATGTGGGAATTAAATGTAACATAATTACATGTTACATATTTAAATTTTACAGTATATGAACATCAATTAGTACAGATAGTAATACTATTAATATAATAGTATTATTTATATAATTTTTTTATTCTGGGAACTATTTAAAATTTATAATTAAATGTTTTCATCTCAAATTGGAAACAACATATTTAGTTTTGTTTATTGATCGTATTGTTATAGAACTTATTGATTTTACATTTTTTAAATTTTATAATGTGATTATAATTATGTATACAAATTATTTTCATTATTCAAATCAATAATTTTAATAATAATAAAGCTTGTAAATGTGTATTATATATATTATATATATATGCCTATTATATCTACTCGGTAATTTATATATATATATATATATATTCTCTCTATATATATAATTATCTGTAAATTATTATTGTTATCATGTATGCATCACCATACACAATGCCATACCTTCACCCCCACCCCGAACATACAGCGGGTAGAACTTCACGTAGCCTACTTCGACATCGAGATCTCCACCTACATTCCTGCGAGGTGTTACGACGTCCTTGAGATGAACTTCAGAAGTAAATCCAACACGTTCCATTGCGGCAGGGGGGAGAATCTCAGATCGATCACCGTCTTACAGTTAGTGTTGACTCACCACTCTATACGTCATTCTCAACATCTTCGTACTACATCATCATCGCCACCACCATCACTACAACATTATTATCGCCATCAATTTCGCCATCACCATCACTACCATCACTACCATCACCATTACCACCATCACCTTCACTATCATGCCAATCAACACCATCACTACCATTGCCATAACCATCACCATTACTACCATCACTACCACTATCATGCCCATCATCACCACTGACACCATTACCATGGCCATGTTAAAGTTATAGTTAGCTAATAGTATATAGTATATACTATATACCCTATATACTATATACTATAGCTATTTTCTATATATATATAACAATAGTTGTGTGGAACATGTACTATTTTACAAGTATATCGTAGTGTATGAGTATATTTTCATAGAATATGCATACCGTGTGTGTATAACACGAACGACATTGTGTATATACATATAACGTATAAACATATGTTATTGAGTTATGCATTACCATGCTAGGTCTACTATAGGCATACTATATATATATGTATAGCAGTGCCTATAGGCATACTATAGGCATACTATAGGATATAACTTCAATAATATCGCATATATCATATATATTATTATATAGGTGTATATATACACCTTATATATAACATAAAATATACAATACGATATACACATATTGTTTATAAATGTAATATATAGTCAACTTAAGATGATAATGTTAGGTAATACATAAATCAATGAAGTGAGCATTGTTGACGGTATAAACAATAACATTTATAAATGTTATTTTTATAAAATGTAGGTATTTCCTATATCATTTTTTATTGACAATACGATTCTAATTTTAGTAATCAAATGAATGTCTTTATGATACTTTATATACGCACACAACATGGTAGCGAGCATGCTTATAGATATACCTATATCATCGATTTAAAAGAGTATAACTTTTGTTTACATTGATGACCTATTTATTTTATTATGATTATTTATATATGATTTTTACCAAAACAGTAGGTGTTCTATACATCATGCATACACCCTCCCCCATACCCTCAAACACACCCATATTCACACACCTATGACACACCTACTCTTCCTAATTAGGCCTGGTGACAGTGTCAGATTTTTCACCGACTTCACTCAACTAGGACGAGGGTTCAGATTTAACTTGAAATACACGAGTAAGTTGACAAATAACACATAGCTATTCGATGTCATTAACACTTAGATTTACATTAGTAGGATACGTGGGTTTATATCGTATTTGTAGTTTACAATCACGAATGAAATATTACTAAGTACATCAATGTACGTTCACTCCCTACATTCCTATACACATTCCTATACACATGTGTAGTATCGTAATCATAGTATAACATAGGTGAACACCCCTCGTTTCCACGAATCTCTTTCATTCTTATAGGAATGTATACATGTTTACATGTTTTATTGTATACAATAATATATTACATTTATAGATATTCTTCCACGGTGAGTTGAAACCTAGTAAAGTAATTATTAAAAACCCTATTGTAAAGTTACTTATAAGTAAATTTAGTAAAGATTAATACGTTTTATATCAATTATATCATTGTCCCTTATTAATAATATATATATATATATATATATATATATATATATGTTATATCGATAGAACTGACATATATAATAACGCCTATACGTGCCATTTTCCAACAGTATTGGCAACCTTACCTCCCAGCGTAACACCTATGAAGACTACAACGCCTACTCCTACTCCGCCTACTACTCGAATTCCCACTACGACCCCTAGCGGTAAGGGTAAGACTACGCTGAAACATTGGCCGTGTACGCTGAAAGAGGTACCCGGGGAACCGGACTACTATTACTTGGGTGGACACAAGATGCCCTGTCCTAAGAAGACCACCTTCAGTCTGAAACTATGCACTTGCGTATACAAGTGATACGCATACACGACTCACATCGGCAGCATTCGCCATTACGATATTAATGCCGTGTGAACATCGCGGTATACTGATCGCTAATTGGATGGATATAGTATTTCACATAGGCCACTCCTTCTAATACGCCCCTTATACGACCCGTGTTAAACTTCAGCCGGGTAGACATTCTCGGATTGACAAAAGCATTCACGCCGAAATTTAACATTGGATGTAGGGGGCGTGACATATATGTTATAATATATACGTCCAATTAAAAATAACATACCAAAATGACGACGGCCTAGCTATATCTGTATTGTTATTTATTGATTTATTTCCAGACGTTGTTCAACTGACTACAGAAATAAATAATATTTTATATGAATACCGGATTTAAATAAATTAATAGTGTAATGGACGTATCGCGGTTAAATTTCGTAATCAATACTTTATAGGATAAATTAGTAAATATTAATAATACTAAATAATAATATACTAAAATAATATAACTATTATACATTAATATTGCATATGTTTCAATGAATAATGTCAAGCACTACGTATATTACGTAACCACGGTGATAGAAAGTAGGGGATGGAAGCAGGGCCGGCTTAAGCATACTATGGGCCCCGGGCAAAAAAAACGCATGGGCCCCATAATAATTTAATAACATATTAAATGGGCCATTTTGGCAAATACTAATATTTATAACTCTTCAATTTTATCATATGTTATCATTATACTAATTATTTTGTAATTTGTTTGTATACTTTAATCAACTCCTCATAATAATTTCTTTTCTCGCATATATATTTAGAGCAGTGGTTCCCAACCTTTTTTCACCGTGACCCTTTTTTTATAATTCTTAATTAAAAAATATACCATGACCCAATGTCAAATTTTATTTTGTTATTATTATACTTTAATCATAAAATAATCATATACAAATTAATATACATATATTTAAATATATATTTCCATCTTAAATTGTTCTCGACCATAAATCCAATTTGCATATAAAAGCATTTATATTATTTTTTAGAAATTGGATCAGGACCTACACAAAATACTCAATGACCCATAGGTTGGGAACCACTGATTTATAGAGTGCATCAATATTTTGTATTACCGCTATTATCTCAATGTAACCTAATTGCAATACTTTTCTGATCGACTTTATTCTACAAAGTAATTAGCTCCACGGTTTTCATTATATCGAAGTCTCAAATTCTAAAATTGCATTTTATTGAATAAATACATTGACTCTAGTAATGTAATTTAAGTTATATTTTAACATATATAATATCAGATATAAATTATGTAATTAGGTCCTATAAGAAGTCCTCAAGAGACTGCACTAACAGAATCTGCTTGCGATCACCATTTTATATTGGATAATACTTTTAATAAAAAATATTATATTCTTCTTTAATCTAGATGTTAATATATTCTTTATATAGTTTGGCTAAATAAATTATATTGATTTGGGATGAAGGCAAAGAATATTGCTATACTTGTCGAAGATTTAACGGCATTTTGCCCAACCAGATTTAAGGAAAACACAGTGTAGATATGTGGACTATGGTTATTATAATATATTTCATGTCATTGAATCTTCCAGACATATGCTGGCATTTTCATAACTTTGAGCTCTATAATCTATTATAATTATATTATTATTACAAAATTCTAATAGATCGGTAGCTAAATATTGACCAATGTGATAAATTATAACTGATAAATTATCAGTGATAATGAATCTCAACGTACAATCGTACGTCGTAAATCAATAAATACCTATATAATAATAGTAGGCTATAATACCTACCTAACTTGATATAAATAACGATAATATATATCGATGTGATATATATGGAATTGAGTACACTTATATATAATATAATATTTTGAATTTTGTATTTCTTCAATTATGTAGTTATCAGTGATAACTTATAACCTATTCTCCAATAAGAATATCGCCATTGTGTGTATTTATTTATAAATAGATAGATGAGGGTGATGTCAATCTAAACATTCATTTGCAAGTAATAGGTGGATAATTGCAAAAATGCCTTTAGTATTATATGTATGTTATATATATATATATATATATATATATAAATAATATCTGTTTCAATAAATATAATATCTTTCTGTAATGATAGTATGTTGAAAAAGATAATCATTTTATGTACATAATTCCCTTTCATCAATATAAATTATTAACAATACTATAGGAATAACCTAAAGCAGAATAATCCTATTTAAATTAAAACTATTATATATATATATATTATGTGTACTAATACAACTATAATAATATATACACTATGAGAATATACACATTTGATTAATACGAGCATAAGACAGAGAAAGTTAATTATTTTGAGAAAAATTATTTTGAAAATATCTATTTTTTTAATTACTATAACAATTATAAATAGAATTATAGAATATCGTTTTTTTCGTAATTTATAATCAATATAATCCTTTACAAATATCAGAAATCATAGTTAAAATATATCTTATAAAATATATTTAATTTTAATAAAAAAAAGTATACTTTTTGTTTTGTAAACTAATTATAGAATTATAAATTGTTAAGATTTAACTATGGTTAATAATACCTTAATACGTTTATCATTTATCACCTTCTAGTTTATCAAACATTATTTATCAATCGGTTTCATACTATTTGATCTAACAATCAGAGATATATGAGAAGATCTATGTTATCACTATTAGCATGTTCTCCAAAATATTCATATAGCTGTTTCCACCATATCTTCGTGTCAATTTAGAAATTTTTGTAAAATTCACTCTTCAAATCGGCCTAAATGACTCATATTTAATTAATTTATTATATTATTTTTATTTTTTAATTAGAATTAATAATATATAAGAAAAATAGTTAATAACATTTTTTTTTCATATAAATAGTAAAAAAAATGTCTCAAATAATTCATGGGCCCCCCAAAATTTGGGGCCCCGGGCAATTGCCCGATTTGCCCCCCCCCCTTAAGCCGGCCCTGGATGGAAGGGGGTAGTGGCCGGGAAGCGAGTGTAGGGTTGCACGTCACTTCGATTAATTCAAATTAAAAAACAGGTCACATGACCTAGCATGACCTATATGACCTTATTTTTAAAATAACAAAAATATATTTCAAATATTTCAATAAATATATTTTATTTATTAAATAATATTAATTAGATTATTTCACAAATGTCAGTAATTAACATCATTAAACCACTTATATTTTTTATAAACAAATGGATTACGGAGATACATAACCATTATTAGTATGTATAATTCACTATAAAAACGTATTTTTCATATAATAATTACTATTTCCGAAATAATGTCGTAACTTTAAATGTAATTATTACGTTATTTAATTATTGTCTAGTTAATTATATTTCAATACAATATACTTATATACTCCTATGTATATAATATATGCATATGTATCTAATGGATGAAGTCACTAGATCACAAACTTTGGATCAATCGAGTAAGCTGTACGGAGGACGAACGAGTGACGAAACGAGTGACAACGGATGACCGTCGATTTAAAAATCGAGTGACAGAAAAAAGTATAAACTTCATTATGAGCAACAATAATTCTTTTGAGTATTAAACTATACTATAATTATAAACATTAAATATAAAATAAATAAATTTTCTTTTAATAAATTACACGAAATGTCTTTTTTCTGTCACTCGATTTTTAAATAGACGGTCATCCGTTGTCACTCGTTTCGTCACTCGTTTCGTCCTCCGTACAGCTTACTCGATTGATCCCAAACTTTTATAGACACGAATAGTAATATAGCTCCTGAAATTAAATTATAATCCACATCTAATATTTTATTAGTGCGTTTTAGTTGCACGTTTTTGATCATAACTGTTTTATAAATATCAATTTGAAAAAACTAAAATATGAAGTCTATTATAGAATTTAATAAGCTTTCTATTGGTATAAAATGTATTACAAATGCATTAATTTCAAAAATCGCATTATCATATCTATATAGATATGATGCATTTGTAATCAAACCTAAAATCGAATAAAGTTAATTATTTATGATATTTATATGTAGGTTTTCATCCTAATTTTAATATTATTACATTCACTATAAAGCTTATTAAATTCTACAATATAAGTCATATTTTCGTTTTTATAGATACCCTTAACAAATAAAAAGTTATGGTCACATATGTACAACAAAATATGTACATTATATTAAATATGAATAGATATTATAATATTATAATATAATATTACATTGATATTATGTATGTTTATTTATAATACTTATTTTCAATGTATATTTTCTTGATATATATATATATATTATTAATTGAATTAAATATATATGTTAATAATATCATATATTATTACATTAAAAGTATATTTTCTTCATACATTAATTATTATTAATTTAATTAAATATATATGTTAATAATATCATATATATATTATTCGAACATTACAAATTATATAATTATTACTATTAGTGATGTGTTTTAAATAAATACATTATATATATATACATATTCTAAGGGAAGGGCGAATTGATGAAGATAATCTACATTTTTTCTCTACCCTTTAACTTACGTAATAAAATAAAACTTTAAAACACATTCTACCTTTAAGAAATATAAATTTCATTAAATTATTCTATTCAAGTACTTATTGCAAAAGTAAAAAAGTAAAAATGGGTATTTTCTCGTCATCAATTCGCCCTTCCCATCGAAATTATTTGTAATCGTAATTATTTCTATTCGAATTATATATTATTATATATATATAATATATTTATTCACTATTTGTATATTTATGTGATATATATTATTCTAACATTACATACTATATTAAAAATATATTACAAATATTACATACTATAGTATATATACAAAATCTCGTTCGCATGCCTATAGGCATAATCACCAATACATGTTGATTACTGTTTATTATTTAAATTATTATAATACTATATTAAATAATATAGTATACATTCTATAGATTATATAAAGTTTAACCAATATATCATATACTATATGATATATATATAGGTATGCGAATGAGATTTTGTATAGTATGTCATATTTGTAATATATTTTTTGTAATATTTGTAAAATATTTTTTGTTGTATTGTTATTTATAGTCATTGAATATGACCTACGACCCTTGACATATTTCATATTAACTTCCTCTTGTAAATAAATATATATCTAGTTAGACGTGTTTTATTAATATATCAAATCTTCGTAGCACAAACTCGTAACTTAGCCATTCTTTGCATCCAGATCTATTCCGTTATAGTTAGAACAATAAACTATCATAACATGGTGACAGCGGTAAAAAAACGAACGCCAGAATCAGACATTTAAAGCCTTTTTAAAAAAAAAGCACGTGTACGGAAAAAATTTTTTTTAACAAATTTAAAAAAAATAATAATTATGGACGGAATAAGGACCCCGAGCATGGTATGGTCAGGAGACCTACCCCACGAATTAATGGCATTTAAACAATATGTTACATTAATATTCAAGGGCCCGTTATCAAAATTGAAAAGCGAAGAGAGGATGACATACGTCCTCATATGGATCGGTGAAGAAGGGCTGAGAATATATAACACGTGGAACAATGAAACCAAAACTCTAATCGAATTTTGGGCCCACCTGAGCGAGGTCCTAGAGCCAAGGTCTAACTACAGACTGGCCAGACTACTACTAGAAAAGATGAAACAAGCCAAAGACGAACTAGTAGACGAATACATGACTAAATGCATGCTCCAAGCGAAGAAATGCAAATTCCGTGATGAAACCGAGATAGAAACGAGCCTGATAGAGCAAATAATCAGAGGAGGCGCTCACGACAAAGTCAGGGAAGATATACTCTGCAAGGACAACACCCTAACACTCGACCAGGCCATGAAAATCGCCCGTACCTACGAAGCACTACAGAGCGAGCTCAAGGAGTTCAAAGCCGGCTCCAACACCCATATCGATCATGTTAGTAATAGACTTAGTGAAAATAAACCTAAGACCGCATATCGGAAGACCAATAATCGCCTCGATAAATCACATAATGATAAGATTACTAATTATTATGTTACTTGTAAATATTGCGGCCTGAAACACACGGGTACCCAGTGCCCCGCCGCACAGTCCGAGTGTCGATTTTGTCACAAAATTGGTCACTGGGCTGCGGTGTGTCGCCAAAAATCTAAACCACTTTCTGCCCAGTACCATAATAACACAGGTCACGCCCGAAAACACGATCGCGGACACGACCGCACATACGATCGCGGACCCGACCGCACACACGACCGCTCATACGACCGCACGTTCGACGAGCTGAAATTCAACGACCTGAAACTCGACGAGATCGCAGCAGACCCGACAAGAGTACTGAACACTGTCCTACGCTTCACGCTGAGAGGGCTACCCGCGACCATGAAGGCGAAGGTAGACACAGGCGCGGAAGGAAACATCCTTCCACTACGTACGTATCTTCGAATGTATCCCGAGCACTGCAACAACGCACGACCAACGCTTGGTCACCTAAACCCAAGCCGAACCACGCTGACCGTCTACAACGGAGACAAGATGGTCCACTACGGAACAATCGATATCGACATCACGCTAAAGAAAGTGACAACACGAGCTACCTTCTATGTAGCTGAGACACCAGGTCCGATAATACTGGGCCTACCATCAATAACCAAGATGAAGGTTATTACGATAAATAACGTCAAGACGAACAAGATCAAGACTTCAGACGACCTCGAGAACATGTACCCAGACCGATTCGAAGGGATCGGCAACTTCGAAGGCACTTACCACATAGTGACCGACCCCACGGTACCCCCAGTAATACACTCCCCGCGAAGACCCCCGATATCGATGGTACAAGAAATTAAAGAAGAACTAGACCAGATGGAAGAAACCGGTGTGATCAAGAAAGTCACAGAACCAACAGAATGGGTCTCAAGCCTGGTATACGCACGGAAGCAATCAGGCAAGTTAAGGATATGCCTCGACCCACGCGACCTGAATAAGGCAATAATGAGACCCCACTACCCGACAAAGAACTTGGAAGACGTATCCTACAAACTCAAGGGTGCAAAAATATTTAGCAAACTAGACGCCCGCCAAGGTTATTGGGCAATACACCTAGACCACGAATCCAGCCTGAAGACTACGTTCAACAGCCCACACGGAAGGTACCGATTCCTGAGGCTACCCTTCGGTTTAAACCTTAGCCAAGACGTCTTTCAACTCAAGATGGACATGATAATTGAAAACTGCCCTGGAACCCTCGGTATAGCCGACGACATAGCTGTATTCGGAAAGAACGAAGAAGAACACGACGCAAACCTCCACCACTTAATGACCCGCGCCCGAGAAGGAGGACTCATATTCAACAAAGAAAAGTGCACGATCAAACATACCTCTATACACTTTTTTGGTCTCATATTCAACGAAACTGGAGCGAAACCAGACCCGGCAAGACTAGACGCGATAAGAGACATGAAATCACCAACGAACAAGACCCAACTACAAGAATTCCTGGGCATAGCCACATACATGAGCCCATTCGTACCAAACTTATCCACACACGCTGCGCCGCTACGAGACCTACTCAAGAAAGAAACCGACTTCACCTGGACATCTTCCCACGAAAAGAAATTCGACGACATCAAGACCTTGATCTGCAGAGACAGCGAACTCACATACTTCGATCCCGCAAAAGAAATCGTCATCCAAGTAGATGCATCAGGAAGAGGCTTGGGAGCAGTACTGACCCAATCTGGGAAGCCCATAGCCTACGCCTCAAAATCACTCACCGAATGCGAACAGAGATACGCAAACATAGAACGCGAGATGCTCGCCGTTGTATTCGGATGTACCCGTTTCCATACTTACATATACGGAAAACGGTGCACCATCCAGTCAGACCATAAGCCGCTCTCGATGATAATCCTCAAGAATATCGCGAGCGCCCCCACTAGGCTCCAAAGAATGCTCCTCAGACTACAATCGTACGATATCGACATAGAATACATACCCGGAAAATGCCTACCACTACCCGATACACTCTCGCGACAACCACTGCCAGAGAATAACGAGATACTGTTCGACAAGCAGATATCTTACACCCGCTTCAGTGAACCCAGAATAACGCAAATCAAGAACGAAACAAAGAAAGAAAAAGAACTTCAAGAACTAAGCAGCATGATCATCAAAGGATGGCCCAATGAAAGGAGAGATATCCCCCAGACAATACGAGAATATTGGCCTTTCCGCGACGAGCTTACCATAGAGAACGGCATGATCATCAAAGGAAATCAAATACTGATCCCTACACATCTACGACCCGAGATATTAAAAGATCTACATATTCCACACCTAGGAATCGTAAAGACCAACCTACTCGCAAAGACCTGTATATATTGGCCAAGAATGAACAAAGACATACAAGACCTAACAGGAGAATGTAGCGAATGCCAGACCCACCAAAGAAGGCAGACCCCCGTAGCATTCGTCAACAGAAGATTACCAAGAGAACCATGGGAGGCGATTGCAGCCGATCTGTTCGAGCTCAACAAAGAAAATTACCTGCTAGTCGCCGACATCTATACCAAATTCCCAATCCTAAGGAAACTAAGAAGCACCCACAGCAGCAGTATCATCCAGACACTAAAGGAGATATTTTCAGAACACGGAATACCGAGACACTTCCATTCCGACAATGGACCACAATTCTCGGCAACATCCTTCGCACAATTCGCTGCGATCTGGGGATTCCAGCACAATACCAGCTCACCACACTATCCACAAAGCAATGGATTCATTGAACGACAGATACAAACCATAAAGAGAATCCTGACAAAGACCGACGATCCAGAAAAGGCCCTACTATTCTGGAGAGCCACCCCCCTAGAAAGGAACCACCCCTCTCCAGCCGAACTCCTATACGGAAGGATCATCAAAACGACGCTACCAAAGACCAAAGTACCAGCATCTACAAAACAAGACAAGCTGCTCAACGACCGACAAAAGAAAGCATCCGACCGCTATAACACCAAGGCACGAACAAACAAACCGACACTGAACAGTGGACAACGCGTGTTCATCAGAAACCCCATCAACAGCACATGGAGTCCCGGCACTATCCATGCGGAACACCCGTCCCCGAACTCGTACATGGTAGACTCAGATCTCACCGGCTCAAGATTCCGACGAACCCTGACAGACTTGCGTAGAGACGACACTACCAGCGAAGACCCACCGGTCATCGCACAACCCGATGTCGCATACGAGCGACCATCACGCCAACGCCGACCACCGAGTCGCCTTGACCTATGACATGCGCAATAGCACATCACCCAAACTACGTATCCCTCACGACCAAACACAGTCCTGAGGTTGATTAGTATTATACTTACATCGGTGTCGCTATGACAACCTAGCATGTACCCCCATGTCAACAGACCTAACTTTGACTAACAAAGGGGGATGTTGTATTGTTATTTATAGTCATTGAATATGACCTGCGACCCTTGACATATTTCATATTAACTTCCTCTTGTAAATAAATATATATCTAGTTAGACGTGTTTTATTAATATATCAAATCTTCGTAGCACAAACTCGTAACTTAGCCATTCTTTGCATCCAGATCTATTCCGTTATAGTTAGAACAATAAACTATCATAATTTAATATAGTATGTAATGTTAGAATATATATATATATATATATATATATATATAGTCGTAATATAACCAGTTGGTGGACAATGCAAAATATAATCATTTGGTAACCATTTTTTATAAGATAGCCATGAAGGTGAAAATTTACATACTAATTAATTATGATATACTCTTTGAATATATCTAATTATTTTTTCAAAATAATGAATAATAAAATATATATAAAAATATTGTCTACCAAATAAAAATTATGTATAAGCTAACTCTTTTGTTGACAATATTAAGGTATGCATAAAATAATTATTTTGTGGACAATCTGAATTTTAAAGGTTTCGCTCCAACTTTATTATTTTCTGATATATATGTTCTATAATTAATGACAAATGTCATGACCTTTTTATATTTATACATATTAAATTAAATTCGTATATTCAATATAATATTGGATAATTTAAACTATTTTACCTTTTCTATCAATCACGAACATATTATATATGGTTAGTTATATTTAAAAATAACTATATATTATTTATATCATATAATATCTTCATTATATAAAATAAATATGTCTTTTATTTTTATGTTATGTTTATATAAGAATTTTTCGGATAATTTAAAAAGCACATGTCACATTTTAATAATTATATTATAATTATTATTATTAAATAATATGTAAGCATAATTATAATATATATTAGATAAATTACTTAGATATAAAAACGGGCTCTATTATAGAATCTATACGAACTAATGTACATTTTATTTCAAAATAAAAATATGAAATTTTAATTATGAAAATGTATCATATAGTTGGTATTATGATAGCATAAGTTAACTTTAATTATCAAGTATCAATAGATTATTATATTCTTGTGTTTATTTATTAAAATATACATTTTAACATGCATTTTATATTAAAATGAAACTATTGAAATAAGTATAATTATTGATCAATATTATTAATTGAATATATGGATTATGGTCAAAAGCTTCGCGTATTAAATTAGTGGTTCTACAATAGCTTATGATTGGTCATTATAATTAGCGTATGTTTATTTATAGACTATCATACATGCAACGGCTTATAATTACCATATATTTATATATGTGTGTTTTATAAGCTCACTCGGGATGTAATCATTTACAGTAATGCAGCTAAAAAAACCTAAACAATATTAAAATTAACCCAACCAAATCAAACCAAACAAGTGAAAATAACTAAAACTATAAATATTAATGTTTCAACAAACAATCATACGCTATTGTAAATTCAGTAATTCGAATAAACAATTTTGCGGGCGTTCAAATCGCGCATCAATCGCGAAGCTTTTGACCAGGTACCGAATATATATATATATATATATATTCAGGCCGCCGATATAATTAAGAGTTCAATTTGGGCGGTCTTACTAATATATAAGAGCCGCCCAATTAATAAATATATGTCACTAAAGTAAATATGTTACGCTTGATTTCACACGCTAAAATATTCCATACGAGTAACATACATAAACTGCTTTTGTATATTATATCATATTAAACAAATCCACAAATATATCTTATAATTATATGTATAATAATATAATCCATATATATATATATATATCTATAGTTATCCGTTATAGTAATTGTACAATTAAATATTTGTTAATAAATTTGATTTTTTATTATATTTTAATTTATTTAACTATTAGAAATCATTCGATTATTATTCGAATATGTTACGTACACATGAGATCGATATAGTTTTAGAATGTCTGTTTAATTTCAAGTAGAACCAATATATTATATATGTATAATATAATCCATCAATATGTTATCCATTATAGTACCTTATAATTTCTAATAGTACAAATTGAAATTTAATAAAAAATAAAATATTTAATTGTACAGTTGGTACCTGGTCAAAAGCTTCGCGATTGATGCGCAATTTGAATGCCCGCAAAATTGTTTATTCGAATTAGTGAATTTACAATAGCGTATGAATCATACGCCGTATGATTGTTTGTACAAACATTAATATTTTTAGTTTTAGTTATTTTCACTTGTTTGGTTTGGTTTTGTTGGGTTTATTTTTAATATTGCTAGGTTTTTTTAGCTGCATTACATCCCGAGTGAGCCTATAAAACACACACACATGTTAATGATAAGCCGTTGCATGTATGATAGTCTATAAATAGACATACGCTAATTATAATGGCCAATCATAAGCTATTGTAAATTCACTAATTCACATAAACAATTTTGCGGGCATTCAAATTGCTCATCAATCGCGAAGCTTTTGACCATAATCCGTACAGTTACTATTAATATTATTATACATGTATAATATATATGTATATAATTATAATATATATTTGTGTTAATATGATAATACACATAAACAACGTATGTATGTTACTCATATGGAATATTTTAGCGTGTGAAAGCGTAACATATATTTACATCGATGGGCGGCTCTTAAATATATCGGTGGTCTGCTTCTCCTGTATCCATATATATTATATGATTATTATAATACCATATCATATTAAATATTGTTAACAATATAATAGTTATACATTATGAAAAATATACAATCAGCATTAGTTAATATAGAAATAAAAGTAATTTAATAAATATAGTTTTAAATAAAATTGCCGTTTGTCCGTTCTAACCAAACAGGGTAGTTTATTTGTAATCTTCGGCGAAAACCATTTTAACATACTTATGTATATTTATAATATGATATTATAATTCATATATTTATTAATATTATAGTAATAAATTATTAATATTTTAAAGTATTAAATAATACTATAATTACTTAATATACTATATTTATTGCTTATAGAAAACTGAAAATTCCAATTATGAAATAACTGCTATACTAATACCGTACACAAAAATATTAATACTACTACTTTAATCCCATGAATACTTTTTTAATATTCTAATCTAAATATTCAAATTGTTTACATCACTACATAATATATATGATGTTAAACACTATTATATAATACATATATATGTAATATTTAAATAATAATTCACTGATAATGCATATTGTATAATTATTTTACATTTGTACGGTATCATCAAAGATTTTCCGAAGGAAAGATATAACACTTACGCGAAATCCTGTAATTCGAATTTGTATACAAAATACCCCAGTGCCACCTAGGAACTATGTGTTGTTTATAATGTAAATTCGTATTTAACTATACACTTTTAAAATGTTAAATAATATGCTTTAAATTAATATTTATATGATGAAAACTAAGTGTTCATTACTAATATATAACAAACAAATATGATATGTATGTTTTAAATATTATAAGTATATATTTAGTGAGTAAAAGCTAATTTATATTGCATGTAATTTAATAGAGCAATGAAAACATTGTTGTATGCAAACAGAGCCGAACCTAAATCTATTTCAGTGATTTCGATACTACTGCTAGCAGCGGTTGGGGATATTACTAAATTACGTTGCATGCATAGGGAGTATTATATCTTTGCTTCGCAAAATCTTTGGTATTATTATCTCGCAGTTTATATTAATACTGTATTGGTATTTAGTAGTTTATAATTCCACATTTACAATTACATATGTATTCTTTATCATTTGTAAATTTCTTCTTAATTATATCTGTTAATTTCACTGTTTAGAGTAGTATAACGCTAAAATTAAAACTTATAAATATCGTAATATATATATTTAATCTATAATATAATATATAATTAACTTTATGATAATAATCTTTTAGAATCAAGTGCAAAACAGAACAGGAGTTATCGAATGGTTTTTATTTAATTATATAATCAATGATATGTGTAATATAATAAAAAATAATTAGTTAAATAATAGAATACCAATAATATCGTGTTAAGTAATTTTGTGGCGAATGATCTCGTGTGAAATGATAATATATATAAATAATTATTTATAAATAGTAGAATTTAAACTACACACGAAATCACCAATCCGTATAATATCATTCCCCATGAAATCACTTCGCACGAGAACACTGGTTACCAAATAATAATATATAATTAATAAACTAATTGTATATAATTATTTAACATCCAATATTCAAATTTTAGATAATAAAATTTTTCATATTAATATCAAAGATTTTTCTAATGAAAGATAGAACACTCAATCGTGTAATTAAATTTTGTATACAAAAACCAACATCACCACATATATAGGTCATTTTTTGGAACTATGTGTTGTTTATAATATAAATTTGTATCAAACTATGCACTTTTAAAATGAAAAATAATATGCTTTTAATTATTATTTTATTAAGTGTTTATTGCTAATATATAGAACTAGGATATGTTGGTTTTAAATCCTATAAATATCTATGTGGCAAGTAAAAGCTAATTTATATTGCAAGTCATTTAATAAGAGTAATGAAAACATTGTAGTATGCAAATTGCGGCAAATCTAAATCGATTTCGATACTGCTGCTAGAAGCGGGATGTATGAATACTAATCATGTTGCGTAGGTAGCGAGTGTTATATCTTTGATTCGCCAAATCTTTGTTAATATCTTTTAAATTATATTATATTTTAGACATGTCAATAATATTTATTTATTAACATTTTGTAATTGAAAATAATAATATTTTAATTAATAATTATTTACATGGTATTTATTTTATTGGTATTGGTGTATTTTTGTATTATTATAAATTTATTAATTTATTTTCAATAATTTAATATTACTTTATTTATTTTGTAATCAGTAGTATCCAATACATATTTTTATGTACAAACATGTACATACAAATATTAAATATGTTTAATAATATGGAATATAATATATAAGATAAAAATATATAATTAATTGCAGGTGATGAATAATTACATTTAAGAAAAGTCTTTTTGGAGTCAAAACAAAAGTGATGTTGGAATATAATACAAATTTGATTGCTGCCGGTATTCAAGGCATACTAATTGAACATGTAGGATAGCAAACTTATGCAATGGTTTGTATTTTAAATTATATAAATTACCTATTTAATCAATTAAATTAATACAGAATGTTGTAAATTTATTTTAAGAATTTTTATAATCAAATTAAAGAGAAATTACTCTAAAGCTATGCCAGTTAAATCACTAAAGATCATGAAGATCCAGAATTCAATAATATTATAACTAAAATCCATGATGGTCAAGACATTATTAAAAAAGATCCTTTATTTAAACATGTTAGTAATTCATTATTAGTATTTATATAAAATAAAAGTTTATTTATATATTTGTTTTAAATATATGTATATTCATTATTTGTTATTAAAATATCATATTCAATTATATATCTAATCAAATGTATTATTCTATTTATTATTCTGTATTATTTCTTTATTAATTTTATTTAATATATATTCATTATTTTTTATTATAATAATATATAATCTTTATAGAATTGATTTAGGAAATTTATTATTAAAGCTTGATTTATCAAATAATATATTTTGATATATAAAAGTAATGATCAGGATTCTATTCTAGAAATCGACTATATGATAAAGTTTGTAACATTTATATATTATCGATTTCAAAATATCAAATTAATGATTAATATTTATAAAATTTTGCTTTGATTAAAAATTGTTCAATTTATTTAATATCTATTAAAAAATTCAAATTTATATACATATGATATTCAAATCGCCATATTCCATGTAACCTGTAACATTTAATTGTTGATATCCTATCTCATTTCTACACCAACTATTACCTACCTCACTTAATCTCCGTTCACAATCTATAAGCCTCCATTCCAGTAATTGCATGTATTTGTATTTGATTTTCGTATTTGATAAAAACTATATATATGAATTTAATTTATATTTTATGTATAAGTGTTATAAATTATAACTTATTATATCCCAAGCAACCAGTATATTGTTTACAGTTTTTTATCATATCGATTTTCTTTAGATATCAAATAAATTTTAATTAATAGATTTCAATTAATTATTATGCAATCTGGTATAGAGATAGGGATTATTATTTTATGATTTAATATTTAATGTGTTAATATTTGTATTTATATTTGATTCTTTAAGAAAAATGTGTATAATATATTAATTTAATTAACTCACTCTTCGGCTTTCCCAATCCACTCCTCGCTATCTACATTATACTTCTTCAATTTTATCCATGATAAATCTTGCTCCTACAGGATTTTATATACCTATTATTTTAATTATTTAAACAACTAATCTTCCCTTACCGTATACACCCACCTATCTACATTGCTTTAATTAACCTATAAATCTGATATATTCAATATATATCAATCACTAACCATGTAATATCTTTATATATATACCAAAGATTTTCCAAAGGAAAGATATAACACTTACGCGAAATCGTGTTATTCGAATTTGTATACAAAATACCCCAGTGCCACTTATAGCGGGTTACTTTTAGGAACTATGTGTTGTTTATACAATTTTAAAATGTTAAATAATATGCTTTAAATTAATATTTATATGATGAAAACTAAGTGTTCATTACTAACATATAACAAACAAATATGATATGTATGTTTTAAATTCTATAAGTATATATTTAGTAAGTAAAAGCTAATTTATATTGCATGTAATTTAATAGAACAATGAAAACATTGTTGTATGCAAATAGAGCCGAACATAAATCTATTTCAGTGATTTCGATACTACTGCTAGCAGCGGCAGGGGATATTACTAAATTACGTTGCATGCATAGGGAGTGTTATATCTTTGCTTCGCAAAATTTTTGTATATACTCTATATTTTATTTTATTTACTTACAATTTCTACTACATGCTTTATATATCTATTTAAAGTCTACAATTTCTATTACGTAATCCAATTTCATGTATTTTATTTTTAATATCAGTAAATTATAATAAATATAATTAATTTCATATTCAATGGATTATTTTTTATATTTATTTTTTAAATAACTTTTGCTCAAATACTTTAGTGAATATATTATATGAATTCAATTGAATTTAATTTATTTATTTGCTACAGTTATTGACTACACCGGCTACGTTATTGACTTTGAAATTATGTGGAGATTATTGTGTTTACAAGAAAGCAAAATATGAAGGTTCATATATTATATATATATATATATTAAATCTGGGTATATAAATTTATAATATATAAAAATAATTATACAGGATTAAAATAAAGATTTTTTTATTGAACAAGTATAGCCCCATATAGCCCCATATGTAAAAAAAGTTGAAAATTTTTCATAATATGATTTAGTCTCGATGTTCAAAGGTATAAAAGTTGAATTAATTTGTATTATATTTTATTAATTATATTTTAATATTCTAGAACAATTTGCTGTAACAATGGCAGTATGAACATTTAACTTTGGAATGCAGGCCTATTTAGCTGCATTTGATGGGTTGCTAGGATATTCATTATAATCGGTTGCAGAATATGCAGTACAACAAGACAGATTACGATGCTTGGATGCTACAAAGGTGAAGAAGAAGATGAAACATCAAGAAAATTCATATGCTGCAGGATGTGCAAACATATAATTAAAATAAATTGTATATGTATAATTATATTTTTAATATCATTTATAAATATAATATATACATTAGTAACTATATATAGTGTAAAAATTAATTTTTAAAAAACTTTAAACTTGATTTAGTCAGAATAATTATTTTGTATATCTCATTAACTACATATTGAATATTTTTTCTTTAAATTTCACAATAATAATAAATGAACAGTATAAATTATTATTTCTATATATATGTAGTAAATTAGTGATACATTTTTATTTTATTTGTTAATCATTATTTAAAATAAATATTTATAATAAGATTGTTAAATAATTATTACAAAAACTTTAATATTATAAGTGGATACATTTTGAAAAGATGTTATTTTACATGTAACTAATGAATAGTACCTTTAAACACATATCAATAAACATTTTCTATATAGTATTACTTATTGAAATATATAAGTTTATTAATTTAAATAAAATATATACATGTTGAAAATGAGAAAAATATGTATATTCCACAAATATTTAAAAGTAGCATTGTATAAAATATGGTCTTGTATAGTGTTACGAAATATTATTAAAAAATAAATTGAATCTGTATGCAGATTTAGTGAGAATTTAATACAAAATAAATAATTAATTGATCATCAAAACATTGTTAACCTGAAATGAAAATGGTTTTATATTAGTTTATTACACATAAAGTAAGAACACAGTTGTTTTCGAAACAAGATATATATAATATTAATTAATTAATAAATAATTATAATTGAAGAAAATCAGATTCACTTTATAAGTACGAATTGTGAAGATTTATGGAAATATAATTAATTAAAAGAATTGATAGAATAGCTTCCATTATGGTACATCTGCACCTACATATATAAAATATTAATAGTTAATAGAATTTTATTTGTTTTATATATATGATATGTATGCTAAGTATATAATGAATATGCTTTACAATAATTTCTAGTAAATAGTAAAATTATTATTATTATTTATATTAAAAAATATATCTCCTGAGGGCATCGTAACCAGACCTTCTGTACAAAACACGTGTTGCATACAACAATCTAACCACTATACTACCAAACCAGTTTTATTAATTATATATAATTACTTATAGTAGTATTAGATTTGATTTAATTATAAATAGAATTGAATATAATTATATTTCACAAATTTAATAAAGTATTGATAAATTATAGAATTATTCTAAGAATACAAAATAATAGTATGATTATTATTATATATATAGTATTATACTAAGTATATAATATGATAGTTATTAATTATATAATTATTATATAAATTATTATAATATAAAATTATTATAATAATATAAATCGAAAATTATGATGAATAATAACAACTTATTTGAATTTTTTTAAATGCTCAAAATAACCCTACAAAAATATTTTGAAAGGCTTTTCAAAATAAGCTATGTTGAAAGTTGGCACATATTAACTGGTCCAGGGGCTGGTTGCTCTGAGATTGGCCAGAGACAATCCCAACAAGGACAAACCTTATTTATAGATATTATTGGGTTACTCTGGGATTTTGTAAACATATCTTATCCGAGATCAAGCTCAGCAATATTTCTATATTCCTAATCCTTATTTCATTTTTGAATGTTTAAAAATATTCAAAATATAATTATGTACCTAAGTTAAATATTACTTAATTATAATTCGATTATTAAAGGATGTACATAAGAATTCTATATAGTTTCGGAAAGCCCATTTAATTTCAAGTATAATCAATAGATAATTAAATGTCTATTATCATAATAGCAGCATAATAATTATGCTTATATTAATTTGTCATGCTCTTATAAGTCTATTAAGCAATTAATAGCAGCATAATAATTGCATAATAGACTTTTAATAGCACCATAATTATTATAATAGCATGACAAATTATCATAATAGCAGCATAATAATTATGCTTATATTAATTTTTCATGCTCTTATAAGTCTATTATGCAATTAATAGCAGCATAATAATTGCATAATAGACTTTTAATAGCACCATCATTATTATAATAGCATGACAAATGAATAGCAGCATAATATAATATTATTAAATATTTAATAATATTATATTATTTAATAAATATACATTTACAACACAATGTAAACATTCGAGGCTATTATATATATGCTATTATCATAATAATTATGATAATAATTATCACATAATTAAATTATTATGAGGCTATAATTGTTACCTGGGTTAATTAATTATACTATCATATAGTTTATAATATAAGTACAATTATATAATCAATTCAATATCGAAATAATATTTGTTGAATATTTTATATAATTATAATAGTTTTAAACTAAGTTTATATAATTATTATAATTATAATTATTATAATAATTATAATAAGTATTACTAAGTAATACTATTACTTAAAGTAAATATTAATACAATTTATGTTATTCAGTTGCATACTATTAATTATAATATTACAATTATACAGGATATCTATATAGTTTCTAGATATAATAAATACTATTTGTATGATATGATAACAAAATAAGTACAATTTTATATGAAAAATAATTCTATTCTAATTATATTTATAATTAAACCAAAACTAATACTACTATTAGTAATTATACATAATTAATAAAATCCGATAGGTAGTATAGTGGTTAGATTGCTGTATGCAATGCAGAAGGTCTGGCTACGATGCCCTCAGGTGGTATATTTTTTATTTTATAATATATATTTTTTTAATATAAATAATAATACTATTTAACCTATTTACTATTTACCCTATTTACACTATTTAGGCTATTTACTAGACATTATTTTAAAGTCTTTTACAAGAAAAAGCATATTCATTATATAATTAGCATACTTATCATATATAAAACAAAACATAAAACAAATAAAATTCCATTCAATATTAATATTATTATTTAATATTTTATTATCATATCTATTAAAAATATTATATATTATGAAATATATTTAACTAGAAATTATTTCGAAACACTAAGTGTGTTCATTATTATATTTTATATTATGTATAAATATATATATATATAGTATAGGATTATATAGAACCCATATTTCATATTTTAATATTTGATCCTATGTATTATAAATTTAATAAGGACACCTATTTGTTATCCTAAGTACCATCAAATTGTCCAAGTTTTATACAAATATATTTTGAGAGCTACTCGAATGTCCGACGCGAATAAAATTAGCTAAAAATTCCCAGAACAACCCATCCTCTCTCTAACCTAGGCTATTTTTTTTGCTGTAATATATGTATTTTTGTCCAGAACAACCCGATTTACTGAGAATTATCCAGAGATTGTCTCTGGATAGTGATAGGAAATATTTTATTTCCAGAGTAACCGGCTCCTGATTATTAAGTATAATAAATCCATTAGTTTATACACAATATTATATTTGAAAGAAGGAGAGGATAATAATGCTGAGATTTATTGTGAACAATAGCCATGTCGAAATATGTGACATTATATATATATATATAATAATTAGGGATGTGTATAAGATGTACAGATAATTCTGTATCGGACTGTGTCACAGTCTATAGGCTACAATAATAAGTTTGGCGAATATAAATTCCTATTAAATAATAGCTTGGTATCTATATTTAGAGCGCTAACATTATATATATATATCTTTGGTAGGAATACATATGTGTAGAAGGCACATGGATATATATATATATATATAAATATAGATTATAATAATAAGTAGTTATATATATATATGTAAGCATATAACACCCCCTTTATACATTTATATCTACAAGTCAATAATAAAAGTGGGGATCGTACATTATTGTTAGATCAACGCAGCGCTACGGTTGACGAGGTTTGATTATCTAGATCAGGACCGGGTGTCAACGGACTAGTTGTGAGTGCGATATCCCTGGGATGAGAATGTAATGACACACTACGGAGAGGAATAACTACATCTGAACCGAGTATCGGTGGAGTAGAGGGTAGGGCAAGAGGTCTTGAGTGATTATCTGATGCATCTCGGTGTGTTGGTACTACCTCCTGACAGGGCGTCGACGGGGAAGTAAGGCGGATATCTCATAGATTTCTCCCGAAGGTAGAACAATCCATACTGCGGATGTTGTAACTCCGAAGTTTCATAGCTGGCTTCCATGTCTTTGATATGTGGTCACGCTGGTGAATGTTTGTGAGGGGTGTTATGTTGGACAGGTACAATGAGTCTTGTTTTTTACTAGTGTCGTGTGGTTGACATATTGGATGATAATTTATTCTCATTCGACAAGTCTACGGGGTAGGTGCTAGGTAAAGGGTTTGCTAACTTGTGGCTGTAGAGCAGTTCGGTGGGGCTTTGTGTCGATAATTACTGGTTTAGATCATAGTAGAAGTTTCGACATCTGGAAGTTCTCAGAGATCTTCAAGCTCTGCATGGTTCCTCGGCTAGGCCGTTACTTAGGAAGTGGTATGCCTGCTTGTCCTGTGGTTGAATCCCCATTCGGATGCAAATATTCGGAACGCTTGTGACGAATATAGTCCTCCGTTGTCGCTAAGTAACCGGTCTAGGATACCATGTTTTAGATGATCTACAATGGTTGCGCTGGTGCACTCATAGTGTATATGAATGGGAATTGAGTATAAAAATCAAATATAATGAGGTACGTGATATTGTTATAGTGGACAAAATGTATACTTAGGTATTGCCATGAGTGCGTCAGTGTGTCATATGGCAATAGAGGTTACTTATACAGAAGAAATTAAGGCTTGAAGGGTTTCGTCTCCCGTTTCTAATTTTAAATATTCTATCTTCTGTGTCCCAAACGTCAATGGCTTATCTGGACATCAAGGTCTATGTGTTCACTGGCATCTGTAGGTGAAAATCTATCCGTAGCTCTATTCCTGGCTTTAAAAATATTAGCGTGAAATCTTACTGCTGCACTCGTAGTAGCATTTTTTGGACTCGGGTTGGTGCTGTGAAGAAATATTTCTGGGTGATCATCAGGGATGGGGTCAAATACGTATTTATATTTTGATTTGAATAATTATTCAGTGATGTATTTGTATTTGAGTGTCGTATTTCGTGTATTTGATCAAATATAGTTTCAAATACACTTTTAAAAATATTTTAATTTAATAATTTAATAGAATGTAGAATTTAAACAATTAATTTATGAATGTAAAAAAATTAACAAAATATTTACCATTTATATTAAAGAATACATTTATTAAATAATACAAATAATATAATAGAACAATAATTTTATGAATACTATATAAATAAATTAATATTCTATATAGAATATGTATGTGTTATAAATTATAACTTATAATATCCCAAGCAATCAGTCTATTGTTTACAGTTTTTTATTTTATTGATTTTCTTTAGGAATTAAATATATTAAAATAGATTTCAATTAATTATTATGCAATCTGGTATAGAGATAGGAATTATTATTTTATGATTTAATATTTGTATTTTATATTTATATTAGATTCTCTCTCTAGAACTCATATATTATTTATCCATTCATTACTCTAATTCTACGTCTTCTCCTTAATATTTAAAAATTATACCACCTATCTACATTGCTTTAATTAACCTATTAATATCATATATCCAATACATATCAATCACTAACTATGCAATGTCTATATATATATATAATCTAGGGATAAGGATTATTATTTTATATAAAATATAATCATATGATTTAAAATATGATTAAATCAAATGATTTAATATTTAATGTGTTAATATTTGTATTTTGTATTTGTATTTGATATATATTTGTATAAAAATGTAATAAATATTTGTATTTATATTTGTATTTGATAAAGTGTATTTGACCCCAACCCTGGTGATCATCTGCACTTGTGGTCAGACTTAATAATGTGAAACCATTCGATTCCGAATATTGCGGCTTACATTTATTTTTCGATATATACATAACGAGTCTCAGCGGGGCTGAATATCTTAGATGCGAAGGTGATGGGGATTTCGTCTTGTTGGATGGATGTAGGAGGATGGCGTCAAAGTAATTGTATGAAGCGTCTACTTGAATTGTTATCTTCTTCTTTGTCGCATAATATGATAGAGTAGTATATTTATTCTTCCATGTTATTGAATATATTAGGTATTAGACATCTTTTTTAAGAAGTTAACATAGAAGTATCGTAAGGTGTGACAGTTCTTTATTAAAGGGCTACATGTAGTTCGCGATAACTATGAATTATAATTCATAGGTATCGCGTAATAATTATGATAATGATAATTATCAATGGCTTGCGGAGAATCTTGTGAGGTTATCTGTTGAATTAACTTATCACACTTGGGGTCGGTATGTACGCCATCATTGTTGAAGAGGAGATCATTAGTCATATATATATATATATATATATATATATATATATATATATATATATGCATGGATATTTGTGTATACATATAATATATTATATAAAATTATTATATATATATATAAATTGTTGTTATGTATTAATCACTGTCTAAGTTGTGTAATACTAATATATTACACTGTTAAGTTGTGTGTATATATGGGAGTAAAATGTCAAGGCTTATTTACGTTAATTGGTTAGACTTATTCTTCAAGAGATTATATATAGCGGACCACCGCAGATGTCTGAGCGTGGGGCAGTAATGCGAGACGGCAGAAACGTACATTGTACGTGCGTCGTGATACCAGGCACTAGGTGTATATGCGCTGATATTACGTAGATGTACAATATCGACGCATATATATAAATAAAATATATAACATCCCCTCTTCTCCCTATTGGTTATCGAAGAGGGGTTGGGGTCATTCCCTCTTCTCACGTATGGAAGAAGGATATCATGTTGGAGGTGGCCATGGGGATGGCAATACATGCATTGTGTATGGTGCTGTATGGCATCACGGATGGTGGGGGTGATGATGAGGGGGTCACGGATATTGTGGGTGAGATCGAGAGGGTCACGGGTGACGTTGAGAACATATCGGGTATTATGTGTGATGTCGGATGCGTCACAGATGTCGTGGGTGACAGCGGGGGCGTAGCGAATATGTACCTGATATAGTGGGCAAGGGCGAAAGCGTACCGGATGTCGTGGGTAGTGGCTGGGGTGTCACGGAGGTCATGAGTGACGGCGAGGGTGTACAGGATATCATACCGGATGTAGTGGGCAATGGCGAGGACGTAAATAAAATGTTAAACAACATTTTCAGCTCGTCTAGCCGATCTTCATTGTGCCAATCGAAGGAAGGAGTTGGTGTAGGGTTCATGATTGTTTATAGTCATTGGGCGTGGGGGTAGATGTTTCCTAACGTGCTCTCACTGGTTGACGTGGCAGGATGATATTCATTGGACGTGAGGTTGGACGCTTATTGATGTTACGTCAAGGCTTATGTATGTTTATTGGTTATACTTATTCTTCAAGTGATTATACATAGCGGCGGTCCGCTATATATACACAGCCGTCTGCGCGTGGGGGGGGGGGGGTCATGCGAGATGGTAGGAATGTACGTGCATTATGATACCAGGCACTATGCGTATATTCGCTGATATCACGTAGATGTACAATATCGTCGCATATAAATAAATACAATATATAACAATAAGTACAAGGCATTACCTGTTAATATTTAATACATTCAATAATATAATAATCTAAAAATGTTGTTAATATATATGTTATTACATATAAAGGTTAATATATATATAGGATGATACGGATGGTAGGTAAAAATTAAATGGCAACATTACGTGGCGCTATTATTTATATTATATATTATAACAGCACAAGGCGTGCTTGTTAAAAAAACGGAAGAATAAAACTAAACAAAATAAATCAAACAACCCACAAATATCAATACGCAAATAGGATGTTACTCGTATGTGTAAATATCATATATATATATTAATACGAATGGTTTATAAATATATTTTTCAAAAGGAATTATTCCATATATACATGTTTCTCATAAAGATTTTATTTTCAGTTTTAGTGGTACATTATACGCTCTTAGAGCGTATAATGAATTAGATTGACATACACCTTGGCCACATTTGTGACATTTGATATTTATAGTTATTTAATGTTTGCCAAACGTCCGTATTCCCATGTATATACTATATATAGTGGAAGTATATAGTAGTAATTATATTAAAAATGTAAATAAATATAAGGTTGTATACAAATTAAAAAAAAGTATGACAATTTTGTATATCTTATTTAATAAGTTATTATATATTATAAATTATAATTTATAATATAATATATATTATATAATATACCTGGTACTAGGTTAAATATCGTGATTTTTTTAATACTCTATGATATAGTCTATTATAGGAATTATCTTAAAGCAGGCCGCCGATTGTTATTATAATAATGTCAGAGTTCATTATAATGCAGCTAAAAAATACAGAAAAATAAAAAAAAACCAAATAAATTAAACAACCCCAAAATAAAAATTGAACTCTAACAATATAATAATAATAATCGGCGGCCTTCTTTGATATTAACGTATCAGACTATATGATAGACTATATCACTGATAGAGTCTATGTCCGTAACATGTTTATTCGAATTATTTAAATTACACGAGTATTCTTATAATATTATATTAATTATATAATGACATGAATACTATATATTTATGTAATTACTAATTCGTATAATGAAGTATGTGGGCTTTTAGTGTGTTGATTATTTTTAAACTATATTTTGACTATAATCATTATAATATAATAATGATTATAATAATAATTATAATAATCCTATTATGCAATGTTATATTTAATTAGTATATTGAATATAACTATCCATATAAAGTTTACAATAACAACTAATAGTATGTGTACTATTAGAAACTACTATTGGTAAAACCCAATTCAATTAAATTAATTATTAATAGAATATTTAAAAATGTTACCTGGTAAAATTTAAAATCTTACATTTTTTTTCTTACACGATAAATTACTTAATAAATTACTTAATACACATGATTATGAATGTATATAATTATATATTTAATTCACAATTACAAATTATTCTATATATTTAAATAGTAAGTATATATTTAACAATCTTAATATATATTTTAAAATTATTAAATTTTAAATATTAAATTGATAAAAATACTTGTATTACCTTAGTATTTATAAATATTTATATTTTAATACACATGATCCACATGATTATGGATATATATAATTATATATTGAATACACAATTAAACATTATTCTATTTAAATGTTAAGTATATATTTAATAATAATCTTAATATATATTTTAAGATTATTAAATTTTAAATATTAAATTTTAAATTAATAAAAATACTTGTATTACCTTAGTATTTATGAATCATTCCATTTATTATTTCAAAATATAATAAAAATAAATAATAAATTAATTAAAATGTATATTTTTTATTAATATAATATTTTATTTTTTTATTTTATATATATGATCCATATGTAATATAAAGTCTAAATCCATCAATTCCCTATAGACATATATCCAACAATACTACGTATTTCATTGAAAATGGTGTGTCTACTAAACAGTTATTTTTATGGATCCAATATATATAGAGTGAAAATTCAATCATTATTTAAACTTACCCATTCTATTGATTTTTAAATTATTAATAAATAATATACAACTTTATTTCCTATATATTAATTATATAATTTTATTATAAGTCAAATTTATACCAAAAGTGATACATTATTGCCCTAAACTATTTGGTGGACACGAAATTGTCCTCCAAATAATCATGTCTACCAAATGATTAATATTATGCAAGAAATGTCAACCAAATCTGGTATGTTCATATATATATATATATATATATATATCACATAAAGATACAAATAGTGAATAAATATATTAAATATATATAATAATATATAATTCGAATAGAAATAATTACGACTACAACTAATTTCGATGGGAAGGGCAAATTGATGACGAGAAACTACACATGTTTACTTTTGCAATGGGTAGTTGAATATAATAATTTAATGAAATTTATATTTCGTAAAAGTAGAATGTGTTTATAGTTGTATTTTATTACGTAAGTTAAAGGGTAGAGTTAAAATATAATTAATCGTCATCAATTCGCCCTTTCCTTAGAATATGTATATATATATATATATATATATAATGTATTTATTTGAAACACAACATTAATAGTAATAATTTTATAATTTATAATGTTCGAATAATATATATATGATATTATTAACATATATATTTAATTAAATTAATAATATATATATATATCAAGAAAATATACATTGAAAAATAAGTATTATAAATAAATATAAACATACATAATATCAATGTAATATTATATTATAATATTATAATATCTATACATATTTAATATAATGTACATATTTTGTTGTACATATGTGACCATAACTTTTTATTTGTTAAGGGTATCTATAAAAACGAAAATATGACTTGTATACAATATATTGTAGAATTTAATAAGCTTTATAGTGAATATAATATTATTAAAATCAGGATGAAAACCTACATATAAATATCATAAATAATTAACTTTATTCGATTTTAGGTTTGATTACCAATGTATCATATCTATATAAATATGATAATGCGATTTTTTAAATTAATGCATTTGTAATACATTTTATACCAATAGAAAGCTTATTAAATTCTATAATAGACTTCATATTTTAGTTTTTTCAAATTGATATTTATAAAACAGTTATGATCAAAAACGTGCAACTAAAGCGCGCTAATACCATATTAGATGTGGATTATGATTTAATTGCAGGAGCTATATTACTATTCGTGTCTATAAAAGTTTGTGATCTAGTGACTTCATCCATTAGATACATATGCATATATTATATACATAGGGAGTATATAAGTATATTGTATTGAAATATAATTAACTAGATAATAATTAAATAACGTAATAATTACATTTAAACTTTAAATTAAAGTTACGACATTATTTCGGAAATAGTAATTATTATATGAAAAATACGTTTTTATAGTGAATTATACATACTAATAATGGTTATGTATCTCCGTAATCCATTTGTTTATAAAAAATATAAAAAATATAAGTGGTTTAATGATGTTAATTACTGACATTTTTGAAATAATCTAATTAATATTATTTAATAAATAAAATAGATTTATTGAAATATTTGAAATATATTTTTGTTATTTTAAAAATAAGGTCATATAGGTCATGCTAGGTCATGTGACCTGTTTTTTAATTTAAATTAATCGAAGTGACGTGCAACCCTACACTCGCGGCCGGGAACGGGGTAGTAGTCGTTTTAATTAACGCTTAAATGGTGCTAAATAGAATAACAAGTTCTATATACAATATTTAGATAATCAAAATGTTTATAATATAAAGTAAATTTTTTTTTTAATAATTAATTAATTATTCTAATTTATTACATAATCATTTTTTGTCAAATTTTAACAAAAACATGATTATATATATTTATACTTATTTATGTGTATGAGTGTGTATGTATATAATTAAATTATTGAATAAAATAAGGTGCGTATGCATCATAAATATAATTATATAATATTACATAATTAAAAATATATAAATAGAATAAATTACGAGACACATATTGCATATTCTGATACTAGCGGCCACTACCCCAGACTTAAGTCAATTGCCTTATTTTAATGCTTTTTTATGCCTTTTTAATACCTATTAAATCGTTAATATTATTAAGTAATATATAAAAGTGAAATCACATTATTCTAGACCTATATGATTTATAGCTAATTCAAAAAAAAATAAGATCTTAAAATTCAGTATTTATCGATATATTAGAAGTATGCTGAGGCATATACATTATCGGCCACTACTCAGTTCTCTCCCCTATAACTGATTGGATAGTTCGACTTACTATAGTATTGTATACAGCATAATACACGCGTATAGTAACACAATAGTGCGATGTTAGATCGTTCAATGTACCCTGTTAGATCTCATATAATAATATTTTGAAATTGAATTATATAATTGTGTATATATACAAATAACCGTCTCTCGTTAAAACATGGATGCCTAATGAAAGAGGCCTCGAATAGATATTAAATATATGTAGTTCTATAGAACTTTACTTATAAGTAAAACTATCATCTAAGTTTCTGGATGGGATGAAAGGAATCCACCAAAATAACAATAACGATAATCATACGTATCTTCAAAGATGTTAAACATATTACATATATTGCTTCTCCCCACCCATTTGTATGTATGTATATTCCTTATTATCGGGTAAATTAATCAATTTGTATATATATATATAATATATAATTAATTTTGCAATTGCAGATTATACTATTTATATTTTGATGATTTAGGATCCTGATTAAATACCATATCAGAAGTGTAATAGTATGTCTTAAAATACTTTTAACTTCAACACTTTTACTGATATTTCATCTATATATATAGATAGGTATACCTACAGCTTTACCATTATTTACCATTATTTACCATTATTTACCATTCTTTACCATTAATGTACTTCACAGTCTTATAGATATCATCAGAAGTAAAATGTCCTTTATTAATGCTTAATAATTCACAGTGTATAATTCACATTGTATAATTCTTGAGATTTCTTCATTTGTTGTAATTATTTGGCATTTACACAGTAATTCTTGAAAATGTTTCTGCCATAGTTTACTCGTTCTTTATTTTTCGCCATAATCTTTAATATACCTACATGATTTGTTTTCTTCCACTTACCTACCTACCCTGTTTACTGTTTTCCTAGCTCTTGTTGATTTTTAATTTACGGTATATTATATTTCATATATATTTTTCTAGATGTATTCTTCAGATTGTTCTTTTTCAAAAGAATGTTCAAGTTCTTTTTGTGCCCTCTTGAAATTTATGATGCATTCCATTGTTGGGTGTGTATCTATTGTGTGTTATGTTTATTATAATTTCTATCGCTTGTTGCATATATCAATAGTTTTTTTACAGTATTATTTTCTTTAGCTTTTATTTCAGTTGTATTATATATTTAACTATTTACTTGTATGCAGTTTCGAAATGTGTGTAAGACGTATCTACAGTAGGTGTAGATGAAATGTTCTGAAATACTTCGAATCTTTCTTTTACTTTTTCAATGAATGAGTTCGTATTTTAACTTTATTTTGTAGGCTGAACTATTTATAAAGTTTGTTATTTTTCTTTTTATTCATATTCACTCTAGGGTTAGTTTTATTTGAGCTGCACAAATTCGATAGTTAGAGGCGAAACTTACAAAATCTATATGCTCTACAGTTATATGCATTATTTTTAAACTTTTTGTTAATTATGATATAGTCGATTTGTGTAGTGATATATTCTTGTCCTTTATATGTCCATGTCTGACCTTGTTTTTTTTCTGGAAATATGTATTTAGACATACACATTTATTCTCGAGAATAATATTATTAGAATTTCTCCGTTTTTATTTCTCTTTCGATAATATTATAGTTTAAAAATATCGCTTTATCATAAATTGGTATTGAAATCACTCCCAATTATCAGGATGTTATGTATTGGTTAGGAGCGTCATAAAGGGGTGGTGGGGGTCATTTATGGATATTATATTTCTGCTATGTATAGTCTTTGTAATATCATTATATGATATAATTATATAATTTATATCCAACATTTATTTGTATTATACAACCAAATACAAGTCTACTATATATATATATAGAACACGTGATATTATAGATTTATAATCTTAGCAAAAGTTTATGGTAATAATTTATGAATCTGACATACCCCCTCCCCCCAATTATAATCTCCCTGTGAAGCCTCTAGTCTCGGTACTTGTCAATCAACTAGGAGAGCTCTGATTATATCTTCATACATCAGTTTCATCTCTTACATTTGTCGGGCTATTATAGGTGTTATGTTATATATGTGTACAACACATATATGTAAACGCATATAATTGCATATTGTATGTCGAACTATATATCGGACAATTATTATATAACATGTTTACTGTCTCGCGATATATAGTTCGACGCACGCATTACGTGTGTCGCGTACTGCGTGCGCTAAGGAATACGCTTCCCTGATTGGCCACGTAATTGTTTCGCCACGCCATGCTTTGCACTCGAAACTTACTTTAACGTCTGCACTTGAATATCCCACCTCGGCCCATTCCTACGTATCTCCCCCTTGTCGGCGTCCTCGTCACGCTCCCCCATTCCTACGTATCTCCCCCTTGTCGGCGTCCTCGTCACGCTCCCCCATTCCTACGTATCTCCCCTTGTCGGCGTCCTCGTCACGCTCCCCCATTCCTACGTATTCCCCCCTTGTATACTAAATAAATATGACCAACACTTAAACATCTTATTCCCTAACAACTCAACAATAGGTAGTATATGTTATGTTATATATGTATTATACAACACCCCCCTATGTAAGCGAATAATGTACCATTCCATATTGTATGTCGAACTATATATCGGACAACTATTATATAATATGTTTACTGTCTCGCGATATATAGTTCATCGCACGCATTACGTGTGTCGCGTACTGCGTGCACCAAGGAATCCATGTTCCTGATTGGCTCACAATATTACTTCGCCACGCGATGTAATGCACTCGAGTTTTACTTTAACGTATGTAAGGGGCCTTAAAGGGGGGCCTTTAACCATCGCAACACGAACGGATCGTGCGCATTTAATAAATATGACAAACACCTGAACTAGCTATTTCCTTCACAACTTAACAGTATATAATACTGTCATGTGAGGGTTTCCTTAAAAGCTTATTACAATAATTCTCAGATATTATATCTTGACGCTAGATATTGTATTGTATGTCCGTTGGTTAACTAGCATTCCGATTCCTCCATTTGAAGCGCGCGTTGAGTTTCTCCGTGTAGAACATGTCAACAGTATCCAGTTTCTAAACTGTTGTTCTCTTATGTGTGTATCATAATGTCTATATCTGTATTATTGGATGTATCTTATGTCCTGTTTTGTAGTTTCAGCTGAGATGACGAGTTTGTATAGTTGTCCGTGTTTTTTAAGCGTTCCGGTAGTTAATATTTGATTTTCTTTTGTGATTTTCTTAGTTTTCCAGTGGTCATTTTTCGACTGCAACCCGATATGGAATTATAGGACGTTATCCATGTTTGATCACGCGACTAACGATGAATAATAGTTTTGTATCATTGTTAGCTTTAAATACTTGCAATGCTTTCAATGCTTTCAATAGCTACTATAACAGATATAACTAATGCGGTCTCTACTCCGAACAACTACTGACGGTATTCTTTAAAGAATCCTTGCAGCGACTTTCATGTTAGAAATCAGGTTCACCTGCCACGCCCATCATCCCGCTTCCAAATGTGTTGGCGTAACCCTACATGGGTGGCTTATGATTTGCGACATATTGTATACGATTATATAACAACAGTGTTGTATACGGCACTGCTTATTAAGTCACAGTTATCCATTATATGTAATGGCCCTACACGTAACTTCAGGGAACCGCTAGGATGGGCGTTATTATCACCACACCACAAATCATAAGAGAAGCAAATGTTCTATTATATAACATAGAAAATTCCGATAAGGAAATTGGACTCCGCCTTAATTTCGTCAAACACGATTAAATTACATTCAATCAAATCGTACTATAAGATATGTATGAGTATGACTATAGTCAGAACCTTAAGGTATCTAACATCTTTAACTTGCTCGATCCTTTCACCGTTCTGACTATAGTCATACTCATACATATCTTATAGTACGATTTGATTGAATGTAATTTAATTGTCAGATATATATTATCTACAGAACATGATATAAACGTCATAATTGGAAAAATGGGTCTGCATTAAATTAGATGACTAATATATGTAAATCTAGATTCTCAAAAAACTTGAAGAGAAACTTATTCAGAATAACAGTCAAGTCAGTTATATCATATGGAGCAATTACCTGGATATTTACATCAATATTGAAGAAGAAGATAGATGGTGCATATACGCGAATGCTACGAGACACTCTGAATGTTTTTTTGACGAGAACATATGACAAACAAATAGCTATATAACAATATTCCAATAATCACAATTTCAATTCACGAACAAATAATGCTACTATCAATACACTGCCGGAGAAGCAGACATGATCTAGATATGATGTGATACTACGGCCACCTGAATAGGCAACTACTCACCAAGTCATAGAATTACACATGTTATAAATAACTGTGAGGGAACCCGGACAATACAATACAAATAGTAATATGTATGTCTTGTGTTTTTATTTATAATATATTTGTAATTGGTTAATATTGACATATATTTAATCTCGAAATATATATTTTAATCATATACATCTAAGGCGGACTATCACTATATCACAAACTTCTACAGACACGAATATGAATATGGCGGCTAAATTGAAATCATAAACCACTCATAATTGTATTCGTTTTTTTGCACATTTGTGATCATAACTTTTTTATATAAAATAATGAAAAAATTAAAATATGTCTTCCATTCTTGAATGTAATAAGCTACCCAGTGATACCAATGATTTCAATAACATAAATATAAACATATTATATGTCATTATCATACATTATAGTTATAGGATGTTAAAATTACGAAAAATCTAATAAAGGTGATTATTTATTATACTTTGATTAATTATATTCAAATTATATAAATTTCATTTATTTACAATATTATATATGGTGTATGTATATAATATATATATATATATATATATATATATATATATATATAATAAAATTACATTCTATATTCTAATGGATGCTGTTTTAAATACAATTAGTACAATTTTGAAATATATATTTATAAAGGATACTTTTAAAAAAAAGATATCGACCCGAGCTGAGCTTTGTTGTATCAACGAGACTATACTATTACTCACCGCTCCCGATCCCGAGCCGAGCCGATACTATAGTTATATGTAATATATTATATTTACAAACCCGATATTATTTCAATATTTTCTATAATCATAATTATTGAAATAAACTGCAGTTCTATATATATTCTATTCTAATATATATATATATATATATATATATATATATATATATATATATATATATATACAAAAAATGTTAAATATATTTTAAAGTTAACCTATATTGTTTTTGAAACTGGTGTTTAAATGGTAGCCTAAATAAATATACGCTTGATTCAATTCAACTTGGATTAATTAAGTATCTTTTTAATCTCAGTTACTCTATTCGAACTAACCGATATATAAAAGACATATATGTATACATATACCCAATGGACATACATAGACACACAGACATAAATATACCTAAAGCACATATATGTGTATACATAGATCTAATGGACATTTATAGATAATATTGTATCAACAAATAGGTGTATTTAATATTAAAGCATTTAGTATCGTATAATTATATTTAATATAAATAGGTGTATTTAATATTAAAGCATTTATTATCGTATAATTATATTACTGGAATACTTTTTTTTCACGGAGAAATAGGTTAGGAGATTTAAACTCCAATCCAGCGGTGCCCAGGTGGTGGATAGGGAAACGGCCTTCAGATATGAAGGTTAGCTGCGAATATGTGAATGTTCTATTCAATAAGCAGTACCGAACCAAAATCAGAGTGGTCCTTTGGCAATACCTAGTACTCTGCAGCCACCCGTACAGGGTTACGCAAATGTGTATGGAGTGGCGACCGCACATTTTATACAGCCATCGAAAGCAAATATAACACAACCACAACATTTATCCCGCATCGATCGTCGCGCGGAACAAGGATCGCGTCCTACAGAACCACCTCAGACTGTAGTCGAAAAGTTAGCTACTGAGAAAAATAAAAATAAAAATAAAAATAAAAATGTACCAAAATTGCTGAAATCTAAGAAATCATTTAAAATCGGGACCATAAACACGCAAATGCTGCAAAAAGTATGGAAAATACCAGAACTGATAGCCGCTGCTGAAAAAACTGGACAAGAGGTTATATGTATACAAGAACATAGATTTATACACCTAGATGTTGATATCAAAGAACATACATTCGGAAAATGGAAATTGCTAACCTGCTCTGCATGGAGAAATAGTATAAATGCTGCCATCGGTGGTGTTGGAATATTAATTAACTTAAGAGCTTATTATGCAATAAAAAGTATCGATATGATATCAAACAGAATAGTGGCAATACATTTCATGGGAAACCCATTGACAACAGTAATATCATGCTATAGGCTAGCCCAACAAATGTGATTGACCAAGAGGAAACAGAGAGATTCTATGTTGATCTAACATCCTTCACAAGGTATATTCCAAAACATAATGTACTAGTAATCGGAGGAGACTTCAATGCACACCTCGGCAAAGAAAATGGATACAAATATTCTTTTCACATAAATACAAATCGAAATGGAAATATGCTTAAAAATTGCATTCATGAAAATAATCTTCTGTGTTTGAATACACACTTTCAGAAGAGATCAGGTCAACTATGGACACGTATCTCTCCAAATAATTTTAAATCACAAATTGATTTTATAATCATCAATAAAAAATGGAAAATCAGTGCAAAAAACTGCAGAGCCTACAATTCTTTCATAAGTTTAGCATCTGATCATCGTATAATTTCAGCCGAAATACTACTCTGTTTGAGAGTAAACAAAAAGAAATTATGTAATAATAAACCATATGATTGGACTAAACCTAAGCAAGATATCAATATCCGAAATAAGTTCGTGACTGAAGTTAAAGATAGATTTAAAACCCTCCAAGAATTTAAACCAACAGATGTAAGTGCAAATACAAGATATAACTATTTTGAGATAGCATGCAAAGAAGCTGCCAAAAATATAATCCCTTTAAAACCGAAACTTATAAAGAGTCTACCATGGGAAAAGCTGCTTATTTGTCAGAAACGTGAACTTCTTCATCAGGCAGCAGAACTTAAAAACATAGATCCTTCACCAAGAAACATAAAAAACTTCGTAGACGCTCAAAATATACTCGCAAGTATGTATCAAAGAGGACAAGAGGAATATGTTACACGAAATATCGAAGAGATTGAAGATGCAATCAGTTTTAAAAAGTCTGCACTCGCATGGAAAACAGTGAATGAAGTTAGTGGTAGGAAGAAGTCCAACAAAGCCAAACTTAAAGCCAATTCCGAAAAAGAACGTATAAAGCTATGGCATGGTCACTTTAAAGAATTACTCGACAAACCAACATCAATTTCAACAAACGATGACATAAATGAAAGATCAGACCTAGACATTACTAAACTAGATATCAAGACAGGATTATTCACCTCTTATGAACTAACTAAAGCTATAAAAAGTATTCAAAGCGGAAAAGCGGTAGGGCTAGATGAAATACCAGCAGAAGTATGGAAACTAAAAGACTTTCAAAATGTCTTACTAGAATCCTGCAATAGTGTATATTCACAAGAAACTGTAGAAAGATGGAGAGAAGGATGTATACTGCCTTTCCCTAAAAAGGGAAATCTATCTCTAACAAAAAACTATAGGGGAATAACACTCACATCAATTGCGGCCAAAATATTTAACCTAATGATCTTAAACCGAATTAGACCAGAAATAGATCCTATTCTACGGAAGAATCAAAATGGTTTCAGGAAAAATAGATCTACATCAGGACAAATTTTAACAATTCGTCGTATATTAGAAGGTGTTAAATCAAAAAACCTACCATTAACACTTTTATTCATAGATTTCTCAAAAGCATTCGATTCTATCAAAAGAAATAAGATGGAGCAAATTCTGCAAATATATGGAATTCCAACAGAAACTATAGTTTCTTTATATATAGAAGCTATAATGGTGCTGTATAGAAATACTCGTTCTATGGTTAGATCTCCCGATGGTGATACTGCCTTTTTCGAGATTACCACTGGGGTACTGCAAGGAGATACTCTTGCTCCCTTCCTGTTTATATTATGTCTCGACTATATTCTTAAGACTTCTGTAGATATCAACGCAGAATTAGGTTTCACACTAACTGAACGACGAAGTAGACGATATCCGGCCACACACATAACTGATATTGATTATGCTGACGATATAGCAATTACAACAAATGATATGAAAAGTGCAAATACTCTGCAACATCAAATAGAAGTAACATCAAATGAAATCGGACTAAGTATAAATACTGAAAAAACCCAATACATGAAATTAAATCAAAATTCTGACTCCGATGATATCACAATAAACAGCATAAATGGTAAAATTATTGCAAAAGTGGAAAATTGCAAATATCTTGGGAGCTGCATCGGGTCAACAGAAAAGGATATTCAAATAAGAATTGCTAAAGCCTGGTCAGCACTAAATAGTATGCAAGAAATCTGGAAATCTAAGATGCCCGACAAATTAAAAAGAATTTTTTTCAGAGCGGCAGTTAAATCTGTATTAGTATATGGTGCCATATCGTGGACTCTAACAGCTAAACTTGAGGAGAAAATAGATGGAGCCTATACTAGAATGCTCCGAGCAGCTCTAAATAAGTCATGGAGAGAACATTTGACAAACAAGGAACTATACGGAAATATACCTAAAATATCAGTAGCTATACAACGATTACGATTTGTGTACAACGATTACGATTACGTACAAGCGAATAACGATTACGATTTGCAGGACATTGCTGGAGAAGCGAATGCGAACTAGCAAGCGACTTACTACTCTGGCAACCATCTCATGGCAAACGATTTTGAGGAAGACCGCCTTTAACATATATCGATCAACTGGTGAAAGATACTGGATGTAGAACCGAGGAATTACCAGCTGCGATGAAAGAAAGGGATAAATGGAAAGAACGTGTTGTAAATTGCCGAGCAAGCTCGACCTGGTAAGGTAAGTAATTATATTTAATATAAATATTTACCCAAATGCTTTTAATTTATTGAATCGATATATTTGATCTCTGTTGACAAGATGGACTTGATAATAGATATAACCTAATGATTTTTGGTTCTTAGGCTAATTCGATAAATGTTGATATTCGAATAGTTTGAATCTCTTTTAAATTAACATTCTTCCCATTTAATAGGTAATATACATTTTTTTAAACCTACCTATGTAGGATACCTACCTAATATAAATTATTAATAATTGTAAATAATATTTATTATTAATATATTGTATTATATTTCAATAATAATTCAATTGAATTAAATGCATATATTGAATGTATATCATATAGATTATATGATATAGTCACTATAGTGAATTCAATATAATTTATTTATATAAATGCATTGAATTGGATATACATATGTACTCATTGTACGACATACAATGTACGACGTACATTGTACGTTGGGTCAAAGTATGTGGTTTACTTATATGATAGCAATTGATTACATTTTATTATGGTAAAAATAACAATTATTATTTAAATACTAGGTAGATTTAACGTAGATTTAACCTAGTATAGTAATACCTTAGAAAACATTACAAAATAATGATCAATACAATATCATATCAAGATAATAATACAATACTAATTAATATAATAATATTAGAGTATCGTATATGCAATGATGGGCACCGATACTTTTTTATGGAGCGGGATCATGATCGCCGATCCCTATCATTTTCCGATCACGATCCCGATCCTATCATATAATTATAATATAGAGTTAATGAATTGGATAATTACTTTATAATTAATTAAAATTACTTTATCGATTTTCTCTAATCGCTCCTCCCTCTATTACTTAAGAAGTCATATTATAATACTTAAGTATGTACTATACTTGAGAAGTTGGCTTCCATCCCACTCCTGCAATGACATTTTCCCCAACAACTGAATATAGCCTGCATAGTATAATATATAATGTACCTAGGAATGTATCTCCATATCGTTATATACTAGATTGTATTTATATATATATATACCTATATATACCTATATATATATATATATATATATATATAGGGGGGAGAGTACTCGAATACCGACACCCTAACAATACATCACCATAACTTTATTATTTCTCAATTAAAGATTTCCAAATTTTATTTATAAGTAGGTAAAATTTAATTTAGTTTGTTTGTTTAACTCTGAGATAATAGGGGTGTCGATATTACAGGCACTGCCTCGAATACCGACACCTTGGCACATAATATCGATACCCTAAATATATCGATATTTAGATATACCATATATTATGTAATATCCACTATCCAATCAGAAATAAATACGCGTTACTTTTAGTTAACAAACGCAATACATACGTTGTTTTCATATAATTAATTTACGAACATATTTTATATTTTATATTATATTATAAATATTAAGTTTTAAATTACATAATGCGAATATCGTATGTACATTGTACATTGTACATAGGAGTTTTATATAGTTTCTGAAAGACTATTTAATTCCAAGTAGAATAAACTCCAAGTATATTTGTATATTATTAGGTATGTCTATTCATTTATGAATATTATCATAACGCACACACATTATAAACAAATAACGCTGATTGGTTAAAGGGTGTCAATATTACGTGCACTTAGGGTGTCGGTATTATGAAAATGTATGTTGCTTAGGTAAACATCAATAACTTTGTAACAAATTATGAAAAATACAAAATATTTTCGGCACATTGAAAAATATAATTAGATCTATACGATGTATTTAAAATATATCAATTTTCAAATGATTGAGAATCGATATTGTACTTAAAATTTTCATAAATTTAGAGTTGTAACGAAAAAATCAGTTTTTTGTTAATAATTAAAAAAATATAAATATTAAAAAAAAAATTATACTTAGGATAATGCGTTCATAATGCGACTTGTCAATTTGGTGTTGCTAACAATAGACAGGTCGTGTGTATATATCGAGGACACAGCAGCTGACCTATTCGATAGGCGAGTAGAACCTAACCATAACATAACAACGTCGGGGCCTATAGGCGTAAACGAACTGTATAGCTAAACCCAAAACCCAATCCACCCCGTTTGTATAACGATATAAAAACATGACTAGAACTCTCCCCTATAGGTAGATAATTCACAGTAATTATGGTAGTTATAATAATATAACTATATGGCTTTTTAACTTTTGTAGTAATTACTACTTAGGTTAACCAAATAATGAAACTTTTTAACCTAATAATGAAATTGTTTTCTGCGAACTTTAAATGATTATCTATCAATTATAACCTCCATTGAAAGAGTCAATGACCGTTACGAGTAAAATGAACGCGATAGGAGTTAAGAGGACAGGTACATATTTATACTTATAACAAAAACTATATCGTATACGACCGTTAAAGTTAAAATAAAAGCAACCGAAATAGATACAAATGAACAAAATTTACAAATTATACTGTATTTCCTGGACATTATATTGGTATTATCCAAAGATTTGTATTTGACCATAGATGTATATGTTTGGTAAACTATGCTATTATCCAGTTAAATTTGCTGTGTAAACATGTATTTAATATGTTTATATTATAAATGTACAATCAGTGTTGGGCGTCGTTCCCGTTCCTGGAACGGGAACGGATATATAAATAGGAACGGGAACGGGAACGCAGAAAGGAACGGATAAAGAATAATGAACGGAAGCGAAGAACGGGAACTCTTAGACAGACATATAGGAACTAGTTCCAGTAGTATTAATACTATGTAAATCTCCGTACTTGTAAAGGAACGAGTTCTACTGGAACTAGTTCCTACATGAATTAATTAATTCAAGTTATGTTTTATATTTATTTTATAATATATTACAATATAAATAAAGAATTACAACGATTAGCATTAACATTATAATAACAGTTTTAATAAATAAACAAATATACAATAATAATAATAAATACATTTAACATTTAATGCATATTACCACGTAATACTACCATATAGGTACACCCTACTCGAATGTTTTATCGCCAATTCTCTTTCTTTTTGCACTATTAATATGGGTTGCAAGCGAAAACATTCGTTCGACAGGTGCTGGAGATGGCAATATACAATTATATTTTATAAATATTTGCTTTTTTATTTTATAATTATTAATTATACGTATTATCCTAATTCCCTTGTATTACTATTCAAACAACTAATTATTTCAACTTCGTGACTAGTTGTAGAAATGCATTTTTTTCTAATATATATAGGTCATTATCATCACTTTCATCTTGAATAATAACATCATAATTTACGGTTAATTTTATGTCATCCTTTAGTATTTCAATTAACCGTAAACGATGATGTTTTAATATCAGTTGTTACTAACAACTTGTTAGAAATTTTAATTTAAATTTAGGGTTAGATATAGTAGCTAATATTGCGTGCTAACTTTATAATTCTAGATTTAAATATGTAGCAAACTTAGTTTGCAAATCATTTAATAATGCTTTAACAATTGCATCGCAATACTTTAAATATTAATGTTATACTATAATCATTTTTTACTGTATAGTGTACATTGTTAAATATACATTGTATAAACCTACTATACATTGTATATTATACAATGTATAGTATACAATGTATAATATACAATATATAAATATATAAAACACAATATATAATGTATAAAACACAATATATAATGTGGTACCTATAGGTACCACTGTACCTATAGGTATACTAAAGTATACTTTATTTTATGAATAATAAAAAACTGAAACTGGAACGTTAAATATCAAAATAACGGGAAAGGGAACGGGAACGGATAAATTAAAAGGAACGGGAACGGATACAATTAATAGAACGGGAACGGGAACTGGAACGAATAGCGCTAAAAAAGTAACTTTGCCCAACACTGCGTACAATGTACATTAGACCGGTTCGTACTAAATTTGTTTTCGTAATTTTATAAACCTTCACAGCTGTGACAATTATGTATGCTATGATAAATAAGTGTTTACAATTTTAGACCTATATCTTAAATATTGTTATGTCACGAGACCTTTTAATTTTAACATTGCATACATATAAAATTTAACATGGGGGAGATATAGAAATAAGTTTTATTCAATTTTTATAAAATTGAATGATTTTTTTTAAGCCAACTATGGATATACCCTAGAAACATATATAACAAGTAGTATTAACAATACAAAATATTTTTCATATTAATCTAGATGCCCAAATTTTATAAAATAATTGTAGTAAAAAAAAATATCTAAAAATCGTATAATTTAATATAAATAAATTATTACAATTTAATTTTAAAAATTAAAATATATAATTTATAGATAATAATAATACAATTCAAATTAATTATTAAAAAATTAAAAATTATTTTTAGAAAAAAAATTAACATCATTTGTACATTTTTTTGGATTTTTATTTGAAATATGAAATACAAAATATTTTTACATTTTTTTAATTTTATTTGTATAAAGGACATTTATATCTAACTCATATCCACAATTCAATACAATCTGATCACTCACATTTATGTAAAGTATAATTATATATATTAATTTTAAAAATTAATTATTTTTTTGAATTATTTTGAAATAAATACTTTAAAATTAATACTGTAAAATGGTGTATTTTCTCGAGTTTTAGGAGACATTAATATTGGTAATTTGTAGATATAAAAATGAAATATAGATATTATATTATTAATAAATATACATAATGGTATATATTATATTAATTCATTAAATATAATACAAATACATAATTAATTTAAAATATTAATTTAAATATTTGTAAACATCAAAGATAATAAGATGGCGTCATTACTATTATACATGGAATATTATACATTTTATTTAAAAATAATAATTTATATTTCAAACTTTAAATGCTTCGTGACCAAAGGTAACTCTTTTTTTATAAAAATTGTTAATACATATTATACTAAAATATAGATATGTATTATATTTTATACGAAGGATTAAAAATTGAATCGAACGAACCGGTCTAATGTACATTATACATCTACATGAAATAAATAGATAAGTGTGACCGATTGGATGATAATGATTGACATTTATCCTTAATTAATATAAATAATAATTAACATTGTATATATTTATGTATTTAACATGATTTTAGCAGTTATCATTTTTTCACATTTCAAAAATAATTGTTGTCTTTGATCCAAAGATAAAATGATTTGTGATACAATTTTTTGAAAAATCAAGGATCTTAGTATTATTTTTTAAATATATTCAAATAAATTATAATATATTCAAAATGCCTAAATTCCAATTCGAAGACTTAGTAAAGAAACTTAGACGACCTAATACACTAGAAAAGAAGATAACCATATTATTTACAGTTTGTTCAATAATATATATATATCATTTAAGTTATAGAATATATGAAATATATATTATGAACGATAATATAACAAGTAATAATTACAAATAATATATTACTTTATTTATTTAATATGTATTAACTTATTCCTTTGTACATACACTTGTTGACACTTATTTGTTAACATATATTAATTATGCTCTATTAATAGAAATTTAATATTTTTATTAAATTGTAAAATTAATCATTAATTTAATGATTTAAATAGTTCAAATTCGTTTCAATTCGTATCATAAATAATAGTTACAATTATTATACATTATTTTGTATTATAATAATAATGTTTATAATAAACTTGGATTATTGTCAAAATCATCAATATTTAAAAAATAATCTACGCACCAAATGCCCGCCTTTATGATTATATAACTATTAGTTACCTGGTCAAAAGCTTCGCGATTTATGCACGGTTGTATATTCGAATTAGTGATTTTATAATAGCATATGATTTACAATTATAATTAGCGTATGTCTATTTATATACTATCATGCATTCAAATGCTTATCATAAATTATATATATTATATATATATATATATAATATATAATATATATAATATTTGTATAGGTTCACTCGGGATGTAATGCATCTAAAAAACTGAAATATCAAAAACAAAAATAATCCAAACTAAACAAACCTTAATATTTTGAGTTTTAGATATTTTCACTGGTTTAGTTTATTTGGTTTTAGTTTTTATATATATTTTGTAATGATACGCCGTTGCATGTATGATACATAGACATATGCTAATTATAATAGCCAATCATAAGCAATTATAAAATCACTAATTCGAATAAAAAATTTTGTAGACGTTAAAATCTCGCATCAGTCACAAAGTTTTTGACCAGAATCCGATTATTATTATAATAATTATACTTATATTATATACTATAAACATACGCTAATTATAATGGCCAATCATACACTATTGTAAAATCACTCTTTCGAATAAACAAGTTAGCGAGCGTTCAAATCGTGAGGCATATTTAAATAGTCGAGAAGATTTCGATGTACAATTGAATTTACAAGATTAAAATATTTATGTTTTGTGATAATCTTGTATATGTATACGTATTTAAAAAAAGCATATATATATATATTAGCGATGTAGCCTACATCATTCATATCATGTAGACATGAATCGCTTATAAGCAATTCCTAAGCATAAGCCGCGAGACAATCTCTTACCATTATCGTACTCGTCGAGTTAACTATTCACGTCGGACGCGCAGGTCATGGAAGTGTTCAAACGTAAACCGGACTTCCGTAACGAGAAAGTCGAAGAGCTCCTGTACGAATGTATCGGGTCAGAGTTCATCGTCGAAGTTTTAGAGTTAGGTTCGTACGACTTAATTCTAAGTATTGCAAATCGAGATTCATCGATTGCTATGATTAATGTTATAATTTATATTCAACGATATCGAAGGTTCTAATATTAAAATAAATATTAGTTGTTTAAAATATGAATATATTAAAATATTATATTTTGAATTCAATATATAGGAGCATGCATATATCATTATCTACATTACAAAGAGTACTTGTAATAACATAATATATTATATATCTTATTGTTTTAATTGTTATAAGAGCTGTCTATATTGTCACTAGATCACTGGGTGACTACGCGATACGTATTGCGATGAATTAGTAAGATATATTAAAACGTCGACATACCAGATGAATGATTTGTGTACACGTGCGCGCAATTCAGTGAATACACCGCGTATTAATCAGTACACTAACTTTTCTTCACGGCCTATCATGATACCAGCCATTATAGTGAAATCATATTAGTTCTGTGATGGTACGTACTACGTACAAAATATATTAAAATTTGTGATACAATTTTTTCGGTAACTAAAACGTTTTAATTTCTTTAATATTTTAAATTCGTATTATTTTTTGTTTATTTCTATAACGTATGTTATCATTAGCAAATATTTATACTCTATACTTTTGATTATATATGTCGACTCTGTAATTGCTTAAATAAATTATCAATCAATCAATATACAATCCTATTCACACTGGGAAAAATGTATGATAATTATTTGACCAAATACATAGATAATTTGTTAGACAAATGTTTCTTATTCTGACGTAATATATACATTGTATTTTTAAATATTCTTTATCTTTGAATTTTAATTTAAATTGAAATAGAGCTTGATATTCATTTATAAATTATATTAATTACATATTTTATTAATACGTTTTCACGTACGATGATTATAATTAAAGATTCATTCACGTAGAATTTATTCATCTACTTTTAACTATTAAAAGAATACATTTCAGCTCTCCACTAATTGCTTACGATGTATACAGATCCTACGTCTGATAGTGCTGAAGCTATCGAGCTAGCGGAAGATTACAGGTGTATGGCTGTAGACATATTCCAGTGTATGGTGAATAATAATTGTCCAGTAAGTCTCCAATATTCGGTAAACGATTGTACGCTTGTGAATATATGCTTTCAAAACATTTCAAAGAGTTACAAATTGTAACATACAATATATTAATAAGATCATTTTTAATTTAAACTCTTTGTAATTAATCCATTTTTTAATAATATAATATTAAATTAAATAATATAAATTAAATGCAATCTTCTATCGTTTGATTGATATATTGATGTCTAAACTATATGATTACGTTGATTCATAAGCTGGTTTAATCCTGGCCTTCAGGACTTATTATGAAGATTTAGGTTATGAATTATCTATTAGAATGGTATATTTAAACTTTAAAAGCATATAATAAACATATTATATAAGCTATATTAATACTAAGGTTACTAATACTAAATTAAACCAGGATGAAACCGCTGCTAAGATCGTGCTGGTATTAAATGAATTACTCGAAAGGTTGCGATATATTATATTACATTTAGAATGACCTCTCTCTACGGAGGATATCGTAGTCATTGCGCATGCGTTTACATGTAATTATGAAACAGATTAGAAGGTACTACTATACATTTAATCAGATATCAACATATATAATAATAAATGTGTATTATTGTCGCTGGAATATATTTCACTGAGCGATATTATCTTATGTTATAGAGAATATTGAAAATAGAATTAGGATAGATTATTGTATAAGCATGTTCAAATTTTAACTTGAATACATATATGATAATTATATATATAATATATATTATATATATATATGATATATATATATATATATTATATATATAATATTATATATATATGAGCTAATATAATGTTAATAAATTAATGTATAGTATGCCTAATTTTATATAATATTGAACATTTGTATATAAAAATTAAATAAATTAAACAAAAATATTTAACTGTCTAATAAAAGCAAACAACAAATAAAATAGTATTACAATTTTTTAAATCCTTAATATCCACTATATAAAATTATAATCAAATAATTTGTTCATTTATTTAATATGTTATAATTATTATAATTTGTATATAACTTACCTTTATAAAACAATATTTGTATATTATTTATGAATCAAATTTTAGTTACTTTTCATAGAATATAGGTAATATATAATTGAATATAAATTCATAAAAAAATTACAACATTATTTTTCAACCATATTTTTTGACTTTGGTATCCACTTGATCTTATAATGTAAAACTTAAATTACATATAATAATATATATTATAGAGTAATATGTTGATAATTTGTATTTAAATTATTCAGTTATGTATAATAATTAAGTTCTATTGATAAACTATCATAAGTTATGATTCATAACATTATTTTCAATTTTCATTTTAAATTGAGATGAATGTAAAGTAATGCAATTTTACTAAAACTTACATTTTAATTATGAGCTAATTATTAATCAATATAAAATTATCTATTAGTCTAATTATCTATTACTCTAATAGTTTAGAGGTGTCATAAAATAATACTGTCGTTTATCTTTCTTCAACCTTTAAAATTCGTAAGCATAATTTATTTAAATTAAATAACATAGTAATTGATTATAGTTAATTTATAAATATCATTAATAGTTTACTGAATCGAGCTTTATCCTATAAATATTCTTTCGTAAATTAAACAGGAAACAAATTATAACTATGTACAAATAGTCATACAAATATATATACATATATGCATACAAATATATTTAGTACATCCATCTCATAGTTCGAGCCATGAACAAGTATTATCTGACATCTACTCGTGTTACGAGATGATGGCCCAAGGAGACAAAATACTCAAGTACCTACTGGATAATAAGAGTCTGACTCGGCTCATCGACATTATCATCAAGAACAAGTTAAAAGGTCCCTTACGCCATCGATACATTCATCTCTATACGCATATCTATCTATGTATAATAGTGATATATGTGTGTGTTTGTAGTCGAAGAGTACGATATGGCAGACTATTGAGATATGTATTATAGGCGTAAGTATGCGTATATATATCTTATATTTACATATATTGATTACAAATTATAAATGTTTTTTTTAGATATAACATATTTTAATAGAAAATATAATATAAAATATATAAATATAAAAATATAACACACATTGTTTGATGAGATCTTTTGGAAATTCATTGACAATTTTAAATAAATGTAATATACTTTAATTTTGTAATCTATTATTTTATATTACCTAATTCTATAATACAATGTTTTCTATTTTATAATTGTAATTAATAATTATAATTATAATCAGATGTTGATCGAGCCATTAAGATAATGACTATGATTATGATAAATTCCGGGTCTAACTGTTGGAATAACGATAAAGAAGGCCTGTACAAACTTCTACGGTTCATTGCTCACGAAACTAAAAACTCGCAGGTTTAAAATTAATGAGCTATTAGTAGATTTTAATTATTTAACGAATATACAAATTTTCTCGATTTTTTATAACCATAATATTTGTCCATGTATAATGTAGAATTAATCATTATTTCATCCAACAGAGAGAGACCTTGATTCCAAACTTTGAATTGTTTAATAAAATCATCGATAATATTAGAATTGTTAGTATGTAACATATATATATTTATATATATAGTATATATATAATATATATATATATATATAAAGTATATATGTAATAATGTAAATGCAATGTTACAAATTAGATTGAGGTCAGGAACCCAGAACTAGACAAACAAAGCGACATCAACGAACAAGACAAATGGGCAAGATCTATGTACAACTTCTCCTACGATCTCATCCTTAATAACCCAGGTAATCTAACATACACAACTCGTGTTGTACCCATAACCAGGGGGTCTGTTCAGCTTATTAGTGTGTGCGGGTGTGTGTGTGTGTATGGGTGTGTGTAGAGTTAGAAAGTATCATGTCTATATAATCAACGTATTGTTGATATCGTTATTGTTTATTAGTTTTAAATATACAGAGTTATCATATTTCATTATCATATAGCATAAATATATTTAATCAAATTGTATAAATTATACTAACAATGGATAATGACAAGAGAGCTTTAATAATAACTTTATATGAACCATATTGCACAGCCCATCACCATTGATAAAAATACAGTGGATAAGTAATTGAATGTAATGTATGTATCACTTCACAACTAGTAAGGCACTTCAATAAAATCCCACTAATAAATGTGTGTGTACTATCTGTACTAAAAATAATAGTTATCTATATATATATATATATATATATATATATATATATATATATATATATATATATAAAATACAATATTTCAAGATTCCTCATAATTGTTCAGTTATTGTTATAATGTATCTGAGGTGAAGCTATCACACTATAGCAGTATTGCCATGTATTGAAGCCTTATAGTCTATAAGGTCACTTCATTCTATATTGATGAAAAACCCCTCAAGGCATCATACAATGGACACCATTTGATGTCATCACATGTCTTTAAATTAGGGCACACAGAAATTCATTGAATAGAGCCAGTTTTTAAAAATTATATTAAGAAAATGTAGTATATATATATATTTACATAATGAAATAGCATCATATTGATAATATATATATTTATTTTATTTTTTTTATTTTGGAATAGTACTTTCATCCCTGAATGTAGATATATTTTTTACTTATAACCATATGGATATAATTTACCTTTGCAGCTCATGTTAAGGCATCCATGGTTTTAACGAAATCTGATAATTTATGTATACATAATTATATAAGATAAGTTCTAAATAATATTTTAAGACCTATTTTAATGGACGGGGGCTTGCCACTCCTTACTACCTGTTTTTCTAACACCTTAGATAAACTACCACCAAGGCAATATATATATAGTCCATCGATATAAAGAAAGTGGATAAGCAATTGAATGTAGTGTATGGCACTATCCGCTACGAGCGCTGCAGTCGAAACCCACTATCTGGCCCACTACTTTTTATTTATAATAATATGTATTTATCATATATATATTGATAATCACTACCAATTTTAATGTACTATCGATACTAAATATAAAATTATATATTTAAAATACATAATATCAACATTCCTCGTAATTTTGTGTATTTAAATTGAAGATATAATACTATTTTATTAATTTTATTAATATTTATAATTTAAATCCATTGATATAGATAGAAGTCACTTTAATCTATTTCGACGAAAAGCCTACTGTTTTAATATTTGACATATATAATATGACTAATATCCAATCAAAATCACTGATACCATTTTGTTAATTTATCGATAAAAGTGTCATTCACGTGTCTATCTTTTACATGCATTGCGTGCGTCAATTGCTTATCCACTTTCTTTATATCGATGATATAGTCATACAAAATAGGGCTCATTTTATTATTATATTTATAGAAATTGTATTTTTACAATTATTTCTAATTATATTTATGAAAATATCTGTTTTTTTATTATTTATATATATGTTTTTTTATATATATATAAATACAAATTAGCATATAAGTATAATAGTTTTTTCTTGGTCCTCATTTATACATGCATAGCAAAGATTTTGCGAAGCAAAGATATAACACTCCCTATGCATGCAACGTAATTTAGTAATAGCCCCAACCGCTGCTAGCAGTAGTATCGAAATCACTGAAATAGATTTAGGTTCGGCTCTGTTTGAATACAACAATGTTTTCATTGCTCTATTAAATTACATGCAATATAACTTAGCTTTTACTCACTAAATATATACTTATAGCATTTAAAACATACATATCATATTTGTTTGTTATATATTAGTAATGAACACTTAGTTTTCATCATATAAATATTAATTTAAAGCATATTATTTAACATTTTAAAAGTGTATAGTTAAATACGAATTTACATTATAAACAACGCATAGTTCCTAAAAGTAACCCACTATAGGTGGCACCAGGGTATTTTGTATACAAATTCGAATTACACGATTTCGTGTAAGTGTTATATCTTTCCTTCGGAAAATCTTTGTGCATAGTATGTGGGAAATTATTATTTGAAATAAACAGCCTTTGAAGATTTACTTTTAAATAAATATATATTATAATTTATAACTCACTCAAATAACTGCTTTTATATCATTTTGAGACTGCATGTATAATATCACTCTCCCTCTCTCTATCTCTATCTCTCTCTCTATCTCTCTCTCTCTCACCCTCTCTCTCTCTCTCTCTCTCTCTCTCTCTCTCTCTCTCTCTCTCTCTCTCTCTCTCTCTCTCACTCTCTCTCTCTTACACCCCCTACCCCCCCTACAGGTGTAAGGCTGCGTAACCTACTACTGACAGCAGCCTCCCGTCTGGTACTACTGTACGGAGTGGAGTGGTGTCTTCACGATAGTAGCGAGGTGGTCACTATGGACATTGAGGGTGGGCTATACGATAAGGATACCACTGAACGTTAGTGCGTAGGAGGGCTGTACACTAGGGGTGGCTAATAGTAGTGGCTATGTATGCCATACTTTTATCACTAGTCTAGGTCTTAATAAATAAGTTAATTATTTGTAAATCGAATATATACGTAAGATACATAGATAGGATTACGTTACATTATGTATGAAACACAAGAGTATTTCCTAGTTATCTAAAGCAACCTATTATCATTACTAGTGTTAACTTAATGGCTTGTTTTTTTACATATATATTCTACATTTATAGCTTTTTTTGTACATATATTCAACATTAGGGGCTTGTTTTGTACATATATTCAAACTTAGGGGCTTGTTTTTTTACATATATTGCACCTTTGGGGCTTGTTTTGTACATATATTCCAAATTGACCAATGTGTCTTGAGCACATACTAACACTAACGACCTCTACTCAGGTATAATAACACTGTCCGAAAAGAGCGTGACCTTGGTGAGGTACAAAGAGGTCACGATGGCGAAGAGAAGGGAGAAAATCAACAAACTTACGCTGATAGTGAAGCTCTGCTGCAACGAAGTGAATCTCACGCTAGCTCAGAAAACTCACATGCAGAAGGTAGGTCAACGCATATACAATACACATTGATCACATGCGCATATACCTATGTATGTATACACATATACCATACGTATGTATGCATATAGGACTAGTTAAGTTATCGCATGCATCTATTTTAGATTGGGTTGTACACGGGTATCGAGGGTAGAAGTTCATTGTAGTCGCTAATTTACTCATATAAACTTACTATGCACACCGACATGTGTACCAGTGATATAAATGATGCCGAGCCGATAATTTCATTTTCAGAGAAAACGAGTCCTATCCGAATCTCTAGCCAAATGAGCCCGAGTTGAGACTTTAGGTAACTGAGACTGAGACTACATCGATGCTTTAGTTTTGAGCTGCATCATTTGCAACACTAGTGTATACACATTATTATTAATAGTGATATAATAGCGTACTATTACAACACTCGTTACTATAGCATGTGTCTATGTATAATCTGGTGTTTGCTTATCGAATAGTTAACATTTTCATAATCAGATTTGAAATAAACGTACACTCATAATGAAGTACAAGATTTCTAAACCTACGCAATAATTTTTTAATTATTCAATATTATACATAGTACAACTGAGTATATTTTTTATTATTATAATATATCTATTGAATACATTTTCATTTATTAGAAAATACATTTTAATTGATTAATAACTATTAAGGGGATGTCACACACTTTTTTGTGGTTATAATTCATTTGTATATTTCATAAAACTACTCTATATTATGTTTTTTAATATTTATAAAAAAAATTATTCATGAAAACAGTCTAGAAATAACATAAAGTGTTTTTTTAAAATACATAATAAAATATTTAGATGATTAACTGATACATTTTACATTATTTTACATAACTTGTTTATTTCCGATTTCAAACAAAATAAAAGACACATTGTTTATAATACATTGTCAATAATACTATTTGTTGCATTATTAAAGAACTTTAAACATATTAAATATTATTAAAATAAAGATATACTTCATAAATATCATTTTTTAATAATAGTAAAAATACCATTTCTATAAAATAATTACATTTAAAAATCACTATTTACATATACAAAATAGGCTATAAATATTATAAATATTAAAAAATAGCCTGATTCAATGAATCTTTTATAGGATCTATTATAGAAGTATGTGTATTAATTGACCATATGATGCCTATCTATTTACATGGTAAACAATGAAATGGCAATGTGTGCCTTGTCATATCCTTAACAAATATGATGTAATTTCATATTAAATAAAAAAGACTATAATTAAAGCTAATATTATTTTTAATTCTCTTTCACCAATATTTCAGAAAATTTAACAAAATCAGTATTAAGTTAAACTTATGACTGTATTTATGTGTGTATGTTACTGCAAACCCTACTACACAACCAGTACTGATATTAACTCCTATCATTGATTGCCGTCAATCATAACTACCACCTGACTAACCATTCTCTCTGTTATCATCGTTACCTTTCATCTCGTGTGGGTAATTAGTATTAGCATTGCGTAAATATCAACCCCCATCACTAGCCCCACTACCCTCATTGACCCCATAATTAACCCCTTCACCCCCAACCCCTAGCCTGATGTCATTGATACCCTACTACACACTTTCTTCCTAATTGAGACCCTCGTGGAATACATGAATCCTTTGATCAACACTACTAAAGAATACCCGGTAAGTATGGCAATAGTCTAGCACCAAAGCCCAACATACACAATCACCTTATTAAACCTATGTACATTATAATATGTCACTAAACCCAACTAGTAGGAAACATGGGTAATATATATATTAACATAAATAATATATTAATGTATTTGGTACATAGAAACCAGATAACATTTATTTTTAAATCATAATATTATTATATGTATTTATTAAAGGGGTTTCACACCAACTCAAACGCAATTATTAACTCTAATTATTAGAGGTTAAAGTTTAACTATATTATTTAAATCTCAGTAAAAGGGGTTTTACACCTCATTAGTAGAGTTAATAATTGCGTTCGAGTTGGTGTGAAACCCCTTTTACAATAGAAATATAAAATATATGCATATATTTATTAATATTAATATTATTTAGAAATATGTGCATTATTAATTTAGTAAACATTTAATAGATATATTTCTTGTTATAATAAATTCAAGCAATAAAATTTATACCACATTTTTGATAATAAAACTTTTGTTTTAATAAATGCTAGTTTTAATAAATATAAACTAAAATATTAATTATATTAAAGAATTTAATAAACTTTCCAGTAATATTAATTTTATTACAATAGCATCAATATAAAAAATTGTATTATCATAGATATTAATTGATCATAAAAATATCACAATCTAATATTTCCCAAATTATATACTCTATTTATAAATATATAATTATATATATATTTGTATAAATATACATAAAATGTATATAAATTATGATGTAGTTGAATGTTTAATTTGAAAATAATTATAAACTAATATTAAAATATTTATAATATAATACATTATTTTAAGTATTTAACATTATATGAATCTAAAAAAAATTATCGTATAATATTGATTATAAATATTAAATGTACTACATTAGTCTCTAGATTAAGTAATTATATATGTAATTGTATATTATATGACAAATTTAAATAAATTGTATGTAAATAACAAAGAAATTTATAAATATCACCACATCAAGATGGGCATATCTTAATAAATAATTAGAATGTGAATAAAATATTTGATAGTTATTGCTTGACCATGTATCTTGGGCTTTGGTATAATTATAGTATAGATTTAGTTATAGTATAGATGTAGTATCACAATAGTATAGGTCTAGTTATAGTATATAAATAGTATAGGTGCAGTTATAGTATAGGCGATTATACTATAGATGTATTTCTAGGTATAGAATATATGTTATTTATACAAGCAAATATATATAATTTTTAGTAAAAATTCACAATTATATATATCAAATTTACTTATTTATTTTCATGGTAATATTTCAATCATTAATATGTGTGTGATAATTATTAATGAACAATAATACATATATTATATGTTTAAGGGGATACCGAAGAACGCCCGCAATTTCGGCGTTTACATGCAATTAGATAGGATGTTTTTTAATATTAAAAATAGCGGCCTTCATTGAATATATTACCGATTTTAATAATTTTTATATATTTATATTAATTAGAATTATATCTCTGTTTCTGTGTGAGAACTTTTGAATATGATATATATTCGTCGAGTAATTCATGGTTGAACTTCATTACCGATTTTTTCCGGTATTTTAGTGTATAAAAGTTACAAAATGTACCATATAAAATGTAATAATAAATATTTTAAAAAAGTCTCTAACCACATGTTAGATATATATATTATCTATAATATGTAGTAAAAATTATGAGTGTAGCTAAAACAACGATCTCTAAACATTGACGTTTATAACAGTAATTGGCGAAAATATTTATACTGAGAAAAACACATTCAAAGATTACCAATAATATTTCTTAATTTTGTATGAAAATAGATATTTATTGTATTGGATATATACTTGTATAATACATACATATGATATATTAGATGTATATATATATTCAGCATATATATATATATATATATATAGTATATACATATATATAGTATATACATATATAATGTATATATACTGAGAAAAACGCATTCAAAGTTTACCAATAATATTTTGTATGAAAATTTATATTTATTGTATTGGATATATACTTATATAATACTTACATATGATAGTTTAGATGAATATATAGTCATCATATATATATTTATATATTCATATATATAGTTATTTTTATACTTATTGTATAGGCTATTCTGAGATAAAATGAATATATATTGTATGACTATTTTGATATAACAAATATTGTATGTGATAAATAAATTTACTTATTGTATAGGCTATTCTGACATAAAATGAATATATATTGTATTGACTATTTTGATATAACAAATATTGTGTGATAAATAAATTTACTTATTGTATAGGCTATTCTGACATAAAATGAATATATATTGTATTGACTATTTTGATATAACAAATATTGTATGTGATAAATAAATTTACTTATTGTATAGGCTATTCTGACATAAAATGAATATTTGTGATATTTATGAAATGAAATAAGAAAAAAGAATACAATTATACATTTTATGTAATAATTGTAAATGGTAGGCTAAAATAGGCACATCTTCTAGCCACCAGAACCAGAACTGTAATCACTCCCTTGGGCCAGCTGTAATCGCCGGAGTCTTGCTTCTTTTGTTGATTCCGTCTTGTCTTTCTCTGCATTCTTGATCCGCAATATGTCCTGCTGCTTCGTGTAATCAAGTAGGACATCTCCTAACTCCAGTTCTAGTTGGTAATACAGCATCTGAGTTGATACTGTAGCCCCGTTGTTGTAGATGTTTACAGCTGTACTTATAGCATATTTGACTACGTGGAGACCGTCGAATTAGGACTGGAGGATATTTTGTTATATAAATTAATAATTTGTAAATATGTTTATTGAAAATACCTTTTTTCATCTGTGCCATATAGTAGCATGTAAAGACTTGTTGCAGTTCTGAGTCAACCCGAGTAAACACCTTGACAACAACGTATCAGCTGTGAGCTTCAGATACTTCTGGACATTCTTCTATCTTCTCTTAGACGTGGAAGATGACACTTCTACCTGTGGCTATAGTTTTCATAATATTTATATCACTTATAAATATCATAATAGGTAAATAGTATTACTAAATACTTTATGTTATACTATTTTATAATTATAAAAAAAGTATTATATTTATTATAAGATATCTATTTAGTATAATTGTCTATGAATTTTAATAAAAATACATAATTAATTTGTAGAATCTAGTTAGTAAATAATAATTCAATCAATAATAAATAATTTTATATTTATAAATTATAATCAATATGATAATTATATCATTATAATAAACTATACAAATTTAATATACATTTACATTATGATAAATACAATATAATTGATATAATTTTCATAATAGTTATATCACAAATTTAATATACACTTACATTATGATAAATTAGTATAAATACAATAGAATTGGTATAATTTTCATAATATTTATATCACTTATAAATATTATAATAGGTAAACAGTATTTACAAATACTTTATATTATACTATTTTATAATTATAAAAAAAGTATTATATTTATTATAAGATATCTATTTAGTATAATTGTTTAGGAGTTTTAATAAAAATACGTAATTAATTAGTAGAAATCTAGTTAGTAAATAATAATTCGATACAATCAATAAATAATAAATAATTTTATATTTATATTTATAAATTTAAAATTATAATCGATATGATGATTATAATCATTATAATAAATTATACACATTTAATATACACTTACATTATGATAAATTAGTATAAATATAATATAATTGATAACATAATAAATATTATATATTTAATATCTAACATGTGTTATTTTGGTGGTTGATTTGTAATTTTTCGATCATCTTTCGCCTTTTTGAGTAGCCAACCATACTGAAAATTCTCAAAACCTAGTATATGTAATATTGATTATATATGATATATTTATAATGAACTATAAATATAAAATCTTAGTGGAAATAGAAGAAATTGAAGAAATAGATTGTAAACAAATTTATTAAACAAACTTTTGTCAAACTGGAATTAAAGAGACAGCTGAAAATATTAATCTGATATTAATATGAATACAAATGATTTGATTGGAGCTTGAACTCACGTGATGCAAAGATAATAATTATAGATAATACAATAACAGATCTATAGCAAATATGAGTTTTTCAAGTTTGAAAATTGATAAAACATTCATTATATGATACGTATTTCAAATTGATCATAATTAATCGAAATAAATTAAATATTTTACATATTTATTTTATACATACCTTCATAAAAGACAACTTTTAACATGTTTATATGAATCTTTCAGCCATAAAAATTCATATTTAAATAAATAATATATTATTTATCAGTATTAGCTCAAAATAATGTTTTACAAAAAAAATTAAAAAACGAAAATTACAAACTTCGGTATCCCCTTAAGGTAAATATGTTCTTAATTTAGTATTTGTGCTAAGAACCTGCACGGGGCCACACTATCGTATACTATAGTATTACCGGCGCCCCCTATCTTCGCCCTCTAGGAATACATCAAGCAGTTCTCTATGATGAAGACAAGCGTAGACGAAACTCTCGAAGTTGTGCTAGACTACCTCATCGAGAGGTTTGAGGTCAGCAGGGTTCAACTGGAAAAGAATAACGACGACGTTTGTACTGACCAGAGGGAGGTAGTAGTAGTAGTAGTAGTAGTAGTAGTAGTAGTAGTAGTAGTAGTAGTAATAGTAGTAGTAGTAGTAGTAGTAGTTGTAGTAGTAGTATTAGTAGTAGTAGTAGTAGTAGTAGTAGTAGTAGTAGTAGTAGTAGTAGTAGTAGTTGTAGTTGTAGTTGTAGTTGTAGTTGTAGTTGTAGTTGTAGTTGTAGTTGTAGTTGTAGTTGTAGTTGTAGTTGTAGTTGTAGTTGTAGTAATAGTAATAGTAATAGTTCAACTAACCAAAGCCAACAGCCAAACCCCCCGTAGCAGGTGAATAAGAATCCCGTGATACTAGTGCTGATACGTATCCTCTGCCATTGGGTGGTTCCAGAAGTGAACTCCTTCAACGCTAAAGTTGCCATCATATTCCCGTACATATTCGATATCATGTTAGCTAACAGCATATATATGTCATATATAATCAACTATTATTTCTATGATTATAACTAAAAACTATATATATATATATATATATATATATATTTATGCATTCTGTAATTATGATGAATTAATGTTAAGATTTAAAAATTACGATAACGTAAATTACCGGAATGCGATGAAATTAATTTATTCGTGAACTTTCAACCAATAGAAAGGCATCATTCTATAATCTTCTTCAAAACAAAGGAATAATGGAACCATTGGAGAAGCTAAAGATCGGAGATGCAGCTAACGGTAACTCACACACACATATACACATTATACGTCGTAGTTAATATAACCACTGAATACGGTAGGGTTGTCAACACATCCGCCTTCCAATCAGCTATACCTAGGTTCGAGTCCCGTTAGAGGGGACTTTACATATAGAAAGTAAACATTGAGTTATGAACGGAATGCAATGTATTTAACTGTATCTTCATGATGAGGGGGTAGTGATTGTCCTCTACATGTCCTTTACACAGACATATACACATTAATTCTGTCAACACAACATACAATAATTAGGCTAGGGTGTATAATGGTTGATCGTTTATACAGTGTTTAACTCAACACAGTAATGACACTAGCTATGTATAAGGGCATCGTATTATTGTTTACATTTTATAATATCAAAATAATTTAATTCCCTCGGTAATCATATCAATAAGCGTTATATTATAGTATCATAGTATAACGTTGATGCCTTGCGCTACGATATCAACGATCTTATGATGATCCACTTCACACCACCCTCTGATTACCTCCTAGTTACCCACACTTTAGTGCTCCATTACCCCCCACCTTAGTGCCCCATTACCCCTCGCTCCGTAGCCCTGGAAGTAGAGCTGCCTAAGTTCACTAAGGACGTTGACCTGTTCAGGTTGATCATTCCGCTGTTGTCTCACTTCGCAGTCGACTCGGATAAACACGAACTGTTCAAGGAGTGTAATGTAGTGGATAATCTGCTCAACTATCAGCTGTATAGGTTAGTTGTTTGTGGTTATGTGTGGGAAGGAGTGTATGAGGGAACATAATGTGGTTGCTAACATACTTAATTATCAGCTTTATATGTTAGTTATATATGGGTATGTATTTGTGTGGCCCATATAAACCTATTTAATCACACATATTAAACATAAATAAATGATTGATTCTATAAATAAAGCCTAAGGATGTGAAAGTGATTAGTAATTTTATCGAGTCATATCTCATATATATATATATATAGAAGAATATGTATGTCCTCATTTATTCCATTATACATACAATAGTACTAATACAATATTAAATATATTAAAGATACCATATATACGTATGTATTCATTGATTGCCCTGCTTCATTACTGTAGTTGGAAGAATTACAACGAAAGTAAGACTACAAATGATGAGGATGAAGCCCTTGTTTGTATTATTCTATTGCCTCTAGCTTATATTATGCTGATTAACTATTTATTCATGTTATATATCATATGATAATTAATATTTTGAATATTTCTAAATTAGCAACTTCAAATTTTGTAAATAAATTTTAATATAAATAATTATTTTGTGTACAAATTCTAAATTTAAATCGTTATATAAGCGTTGCATTCAACTTGAAAGTTTAGTAGTAACTTATGACTCATTATCTAATATTATGCAATTATTATTTTAATAGATATAAAGTTATAATTATAATCTTCATTCTTTTTTAGAAATAATATAGAATTTATATTTTAGAAATTTTAAAATAATTATATAAACACCGACAAACTTATTTCTAATAAAGTATGTATTATATTTGTATAAAATATCCTATAATAAATATTATATAACGCATATATTCGTTATATACAATATAATATTTATATTCATTGTTTGATTTCTATAAATATAGTCGTTATATTTAATGACATCGGCCCCGCTGTAATAGCCTACATACATAACCCATACACCCCCGCCCCGCCCCACCCCGCTGTAATAGCCTACATACCCTAACCCCTGCACCCCCACCCCGCTGTAATAGCCTATATAACCTAACCCCCCCACCCCGCCAGCTCTACCTAGTGATGAACACATCAATATTCGTGTCCCTGCTCACCATGCAGTACCCCTATATCATCGGTAACTCTTCATTCGATGAACTCTACATCTTCTGTACGGATGTGATGATGTCCCCCCTGTTCAATAGTTAGGCCACCATTGTAGTAATATTGCCTCCAGTAATAGATTTTATATTATATGTTTATATAATATGTACGTGCGTATTTAAAAAAATATTTATCATTCTTTTTTTTAAATAATGCTTATACATATTCTAACCTGCTGATAGTATCAAATAATATTATATAAAAATGTAAAATGATATTTTATATTCGCATGTTAAATAGGTATGAGTATATATATCAAAGTATTCGTTTATTTTTAATAAATACATATACTTGAATATACATAATATTCAATAGTATATACATAATATACAATAGAATATACATAATATGCAATAGAATATAAATAATATCATGTTCAATACAGGTATTATAATAATATAATTTTGTTGGTGTATGTACTAGAGAATAACATAATTATCATATTACATTCATATTACATGCCCCATCTACACCATCATCATCACAACCACTACCTTCACCACCATCACCATCACAAACATCATCACCACCACCATCATCATCATCACCACTTACATCACCACCACAGCCTCATCACCCGTATAACCCCCCCAACCCCACCCCACTGTAGGTAATGAGAAGAATGACGTAGTCCTATGCTACAACGTGGCCACCACCGCAGTTATGCTTCAGTACTGTAAACGGTCTAACAGTTAGTGTAACGCACGTATGCGTGTGTTAGTGAGTGTGTGTGTGTTAGTGAGTGTGTGTGTGTGTGTGTGTGTTTGTTCATCTTAATCACTCTATTTGCCCTCTCTCCATCTCCATTACGTTATCCCTCCCTCTCTTTCTACTCCTCGAGTTTTGCATTAATCATTACTCTTGTGTTGAGTGTTACAAAAATTCATTAATATATTATTGGTAAAACAAGTGCATAAATTAGTAGTATTAATGTTTATAAAAATATATTAAGTTTGAGTAGGTATAAATAAACTTTAATATTCTATTATTTACATACCATCATACTGAACATACCAAATACATATTACTGAACTGCTAGTGTATTGATGTCATATTCTAGAGTTACACAAACATGAACTGTTAATGAGAATATTTATTTTATTAGTTAATTCTTTATTTTATTCAAATTCATATTTTTATTATTAAATCAAAAATAATTTCTCTGAACATTATAATTTTAATTAAATGTAATTTTAAATATTATTTTTGTTAAAGGAAAATATTTATATTATTTATTTGATTGGAATGTGTGAAAAGTAAGCAATTTATTGTTTTAATATACATTTATCTAATTTATACTAAATAGAGAAACATATATTATATGTAAACACATACTTGAAATATTACATTATAACAAATCTGTAATTAATAGATTAACCAACGAAATTAAGGTTTAAAAAAATGTTTTCGAAATTATTTGTATTATTCTGTTTAATTAATATTGTTATTGTCATTTTAGTTAGTGTAGTCTTTTCATCCCATCCATGAAATTAGAGGAAGTTTTCACTTATAACCATATGGCTCTAATGTCCCTTCGAAGACACACATTATTATTAATATTTATGTATAAACATATTAAATTACTTATTAATTAATTGATAATTTTTTTTAAATATAGATAATAATGAAGTATTTACTAATATTACATTAAGATAACATATTTATAAATTAATTTAATAACACAACGTTATAAACAGTAAAACTATTTGAATTAATATCAAAATATATTGAATATCAGTTAGTCTTATATTAAAGTTATACAATTAAAGTTTTGTTTATTTGATAAGTTTTTAAATTTTATTTATTAAACATAAGCCTTTAGCAGCTCCCTTATTACGAGCCACACTAGCAGCATCACAAGCCACACTATAAGCATTGCTACAACCTCACTACGACCACACAATACCCCCCTGCTGACTTCACCCCCACTATAAACCCCACACTACCCCCCCCTGCAGACATAAACCCCACTCTACCCCCCACCCCTGCCCCCCTACAGACATAGTCCTCAACAGCAGCGACGACACGATACTACTGCGAGCCGTGGACATGTTCAGACGTCTGTTCTCAGCCCTGCACTACACCTGCAGCGGTACACAAGAGGAGGAGGGCCAAGGGGAGGGTAGCAACACCGGTGGTCAAGCCAGTGGTCAAGCCAGTGGTCAAACCTACAGCCTCGTCACTAACAACGCATACGCCCACATCCAGGACGAACTCGTGGATCTCTGGTACATAGGCATGACGGGTAAGCCACAGTGTATCACTAACACACTGTACGGTGTACACTAAGCGGGGCTATTTAGTGTCTATTTAACAAATAATATACACTTTATACCAAATATTGTGGAGAATTTACAAGTATAAGTAGTGATCATCGATATAAAGAAAGTGGATAAGTAATTGAATGTAGTGTATGGAATTTTGAGATGCAGTCGCAGCCTACTACCTAGTCCACTACTTTTTATTTAAAATTAATATTTATTTATACATATATATTGATAATTACTACCAATTTTAATATACTATCTATACTAAAAATAAAATGATATATTTAAAATACACCATATCAACATTCCTCGTAATTTTATGCCTATTTAAATTGAAGATAAAAAACGTTTATTGATATTTATAATTTAAATCCAATGATATTGATAGCAGTCACTTTAATCTATTTCGACGAAAAGACTGTTTTAATATTTGACATATATAATATGACTAATATCCAATCAAAATCATTGATGCCATTTTGTTAATTTGTCGAATAAAAGTACCATTCGCGTATCTATCTTTTAAATGCATTATGTGCGTCAATTGCTTATCCACTTTCTTTATATCGATGGTAATGATCTAGGTGTGTAACATTCTGAATTATGAATAGTTCAGAGAGTCGAGACCGCCTTAGCCAATATTCGCCACTGTTTGCGCTGAATAATAATTGCTTTTTTAAAGTTTAAATGTGTTACATGTTTGCGAATAGCGCCTAAGTTTTAGAGATGTTAATTATTTAGTATTCGTAATATGCTTATTGAATCAAGGACAGGACAGAATCTGCTAAGGAATATTATTAGCAATTTATATTTACATCGCAGAATTCTGTTTCCGTGACACCAGTGTTATTACTACTAGCGTTATGATCGTTAACTAATCACATGACCCTGCACAGAGATCACAAAGATAATGAACGACTACGACAAGAGCGTCAACATCCTGCTACAACACAACAGTCTACTATCAATGATCAGAGTCCTCAACTCCGTGAATGGTTAGCTAGCGACTGTAGTACCAGTGTTGCGCTTGCGCTGTTAGATAATGTGTATGTAAATTATGAATACAATACTATAAATAATTATACTATTACAAAATCAATAATTTTCACATTCATATTTATAGACAACATAATACCAAAGATTTTGCGAAGCAAAGATATAACACTCCCTATGCATGCAACGTAATTTAGTAATATACCCAACCGCTGCTAGCAGTAGTATCGAAATCACTGAAATAGATTTAGGTTCGGCTCTGTTTGCATGCAACAATGTTTTCATTGCTTTATTAAATTACATGCAATATAAATGAGCTTTTACTCACTAAATATATACTTATAGCATTTAAAACATACATATCATATTTGTTTGTTATATATTAGTAATGAACACTTAGTTTTCATTATATAAATATTAATTTAAAGCATATTATTTAACATTTTAAAAGTGTATAGTTAAATACGAATTTACATTATAAACAACGCATAGTTCCTAAAAGTAACCCGCTATAGGTGGCACCAGGGTATTTTGTATACAAATTCGAATTACACGATTTCGTGTAAGTGTTATATCTTTCCTTCGGAAAATCTTTGATAATACTAAATAAAATATACACTACAAAAATTTTGTTTTATAGATTAATATAATTACTACTCGTTCATATTCAAAAATTACAGTGTTACCTGTACCTATTTTAAATCTATCTATATCTTACTACCCAATATGTAAGAAATCCATACCAATGTACATGGCATGGTGTATTAAATCATATTAGATTAGAATGGCACCCATCCCCTTAAAACACTGTAATCGTGGGTATCCAAGCATGTACACAGTTATTGTTACCGCCTCGCTTCACACATACAATGTTTATATTAATCTACCATTCTATGTAATATTAATAATAATAATGAGTTCGTAAATGTTTTTTTCGTATAAATAAATAAAAATAACAATATTTTATATTTGTTAAAATATTTATAGTTTCTTATTATTTCTAAAGTCTCAGAAATAACACTAATCTTTACTATTGTTGTAGCCAATTGTACAATGGTACACATACAGTGATAGCAATACCCTCCTTTATACACGCATGTTACAGTTCTGATCCGAGCCCTACAACAGCTCCATACCCCGTGCATGTATCGGGGTACATGAGTGCTAGCCACCAGTGTTAATACACCTAGTAATGAGGCTGTATTACAGCCCTTATTCAGTATGTAATAATTCTGATATCTTACCTGACCAGAGTGATGTCACATTAAAAACGACACATTGTACATACACACACACACAAATACCCCTATATATCACCCGCCCCCCAACACCCCACACAGATCTAGAGCACAGTGACAAGGCAGCTATCGTAGTGCGATACCCCTACACCCCCACATACCCCCTCACCACCCCCCTACACCCCACACAGATCTAGAGCATAGCGACAAGGCAGCTCTGATCGTGTACGACAAGCTATTCTCAACCATCGCTAAGAGAAGCAGTGTAGCTAAACAACTGATCATCAGTAAGAATGGCATCAAGTTTGCCAAGTTAGTGTATTCAGGAACAACCATACCACCTGTCTTATATCCACTGGTATCTTCCACTTTAGGTGTTGTTTTCCTAATTTTATAATACACTACATTATTTATAGTTTTATTATTTATTAATTTGATTGTTATTTATTGATGATAACGTGATGATTAGAGATTGCAACATTGATCCACATCACTAATGTGAATACTAAGTATTTCATTTTTATAAAGAAAATATCTCTTTTTTTAAATAATTACTGTTATTTAATTCTGATATTAAAATATATATATATATATATATATATATATATATATCAATCAAATTTAATTATAAGCATAATATAATAGTTATAATAGTTATAATAGTTAATTACAATGAATATCCATTTTCTTTATAATTATGATGTAATTAATTATCGTTTTTGTACAGATATCTGCAAATGCCGAATCTGTTGCTGTCACTCAAAGATTAAACAAGTGTTCTCAGCTATTCCCTCACATACACCATACACCTATTATATTAGTACATTACTTACATGAACTATGTCATATAGAACATATATTTTACATTTTTTAATACTGTGTTCATATTTTATAATAAATCATTCAAAAATATTGAATTAAATTTTAAATAATCAATAATTTACTTGGCTATATTATTTATGTTCACCTTTTATGATATTTATTTAATTGAACTTGTAATATAATAATTCATTAAATTATTGAGTGACCTCAGAAATGATGAACAAAATTAAATTATTAAATATGTTTTTTTTTACAAATTAGTAAACTCTAAAGTTTTTTATTTTAAATGATGTATATTATATATATATATATATATATATATATATATATATTAATTATAACCATACGAAATAGTCATAAATGTAAGTGTATAAATAATTAAAAAATGTATAGGGTCAATATTTAATTTATTAATGTGATAAATTATTTATATATTTATTTCTACATTATACATATATCTTACATAATAATAATATAATAATATTTTAAATAAGTTTAATATTTCAAATTAAAATTGAAGCGTCTATTTACACGATTTTCACTGATCAGAATATTTAGTTTGCACATATTTCTTACATAAAGGTTAACTTTATATATAATTATTATACTTTTTTATTAATGAATAAAATTAATTCAAATTGTAAGTAAATATCATTTATATATATATAAAATAAACATTTTCTTTATTTTAATTGAATAACCATCGATAAATACATATATTGTTCTCAGACAATAAAATATTAATATTTTTTCTTAAGCGTTTCTCACTTCCTCGAAAACAAATAATAGCTTGAATAATTCTTAGTAGAACTTTACAATTTTCAAATATTAATTAAAGACTATTTACCGATGATATAGATTAACAGTAGTTACTAAAAGTCAGAAGTAACTTTACATTATATAATTTTATATCGTATTGCATATAATCTCATTTAAGTGTATCTACGAATATGTGAATGAGTACCTGTATAATATATAGTATCTGACTACATATATATGAATATACGTATAGGTGTAGGTATCTGTAATATACCCATCTGTAAATATGTGGGTATTTAGTATATAAATATATATCAATGCTGAGATTCATTTAGGGGAGTAACAAATCACTGAATATAAAGATGTTTAACACGAGTACTTGTTTTTAGCTGCATACATTGCGAGTGTCCTGTCTTCCGTTGAACATTTATGGTAATCAAAATATAAATATTAGATAGAATCAGAGTTGAGTTATAACTTATAACCAATATATATGTTTATATAAAGAAAGTGATTAAGCAATTGAATGTAGAATATAGTACTTTATGATAGAGGCTCTGCAATAGAAACATACTACTTAATTATAACCCTAACGTGATATTTTTTAATGTATGGCTAAAAATCTGATAACTCAATATTAATATTAAATAATACAAATAATATATATTTTATATCAAATAATAATATAAAATCGGATACAAATTAATAAATTAGAATATATATCAACTTCATAAATTAGCTCTAATATTCTGAGCAAGTTCAATATATTCTATTTTAAAAATATACTTTAAAAAAAAAGAAAACTAATTTTTAGAAGAAATTTATCTCAAATTGATATTTGTTTTCGAAACAGTTTCGAAATCCCCTTTATTTATTAAATTTGATATTTTTACTCTACTGAATATTAATATAATATGTACTATTGAAAATAAATATATATACATTCTAGACTAGCAAAATTATTAATTTTAATAACAAGTTACCTTTAATTAATATAATTATTTAATTCTTATCACAAATAGTATATTACCTAGTATTGTAAATTTATAATAATAAATCATTATTATTACAATTAAAACATGTTTAGAATGTAATACAATGTAGAATATGTTGCATACAATGAATGACATATGTATGACATTCTTTGATTACCTATATAAAGTATTTTATGATAATCAATATATAAAGTATTACATTATTAGCAATATATCATTTGTTATTAATCAGTGTAATTACATTAAATTAAATTTATATTATAAAATTCATACTATAGATATTGATATACAATTATTTATTATATTAAAAGTACTTTTTGTTATTTAATATATCACATGTTATTTTTATACCATGTTATTATAAACTCTTGCTAATTATCATTTAAAAAGTGTATAAACTAAAATAAATAATAATATTTATTTTGCTCATCATATATTACATACAATTGTATACTATTCCTACAATTATGTAGATATGAATATAGTTGTATATTGAATACCATTATATTAGTTAGAATATAATAATAATTCTATGCTATAGACTCTATAGGTGCTGTTATATAATTATCAAATACATTAACTTGTTAATTACAATTATTAACTATTTTAGGAAATGCACTACTAACGTATGACAGTTTTCATTTTAAAAACAGTAACATTATATAAACAGTAACATATATAAATTAATAGTAATCCTCATAAATATTATGTTATAGAATAATTAATAAATTATTGATAAAGTATTATATTTAAAACATATATCTGTAATATGTTACGCCTCTAAACGTGAGATCTGGTTCTTAAATATATGTTATTACTTTAGTTGTACTCTACTTTTGAGATATAGAATCTTTAATCTTAGCCAGGATATTAATTATTTACCTATAATATACTATATTCTTATCATTTATTTATATATGAATATACATAAATAATGTCCACGTCAATAATAATCTGCTAAATATATTTTGTAAGGGAATAGGCACACTATAGTGTCATCAAATTAAAAAAATAATTAAATTCACATATTCTAATTATTACTAATTACAATAGGGTTACAAATTACAAATGTTATGTTAATTTTCCGAAATTTTCAGATAATTATATTCATTAGAAGTTATAGAAAATCGATGTTTTATTGAGCTACCGAAATATTGATAAGCTTGATCAAATTATATTTACACTAATAATAATTATATTTGATTTTAATTTTCCACTTTTTTCAATAAATATACTTACTTAGTTACTTAGTCCCGTGACGTAGGGGGAGAACATGACAATGTTGTTATTAACTTTTTCCATTTTTAACGATCTTTTGCAATAACTAAAAGTTGCTGAAAAGGGAGATTAGAGTATTCAAAAATATCGTTTAACCAATTTTTCTTTGGTCTTCCTCTTTTTCTATTACCTTCGACATAGCCTTGAAGAATTGTTTTGGACATTGAATCGTGTCGAGTTATATGTCCGAATTTTGTCATTTTCCTTCGCATGATTATATCAAGAAGAGGTACATATGAGCCGACTTTCTCATTTATTAAATTATTGACCAATATATTCGTATTTCTTTCTTTATAGCTTAAGCTATATAATTATATTCAAGAGATGCCTGTGAGCTTTTGACTCAAAACCTCTGATCTTCTTCTTTGATTCTTCTAGCAGAGTCCATGTTTCACAGCCATAAATCAATGTTGACAGAACTAATGAGTTGTATATTCTAAATTTAAGTTTGAATTCGATTTCTCCGCTACGCCAGATCTTTTCCAGTTTTACTAGTGCTGAAACTGCCGTAGCTAATCTTATATGAATTTCAATTTTTGAGTTGCCGGAATTCGTAAGCATAGCTCCGAGGTATTTAAAATTTTCAATATGTTTATTGTACATATAAATAATTGGTGTTGGACCTTCTCAATTGACAAGAATTTTGCATTTATCATGATTAATTTCCATGCCATATGCTGTCGATGTTTTTTCTAGTGCATCAGTTATAGTTTAAACTACAATTGTAGTTCACTTTCGGAACCTGCTATAAGATCAATATCGTCTGCAAATCTCAGGTTATTGTATTTTCTGCCTCCAATAGATATACGAGATGCATCTTAACAACTTAAGTTGTATTTTTGAGTGTAAATATAACTAATTACAACTATACACAAATAAATGGTGCATTTACACAATGTTACACCTATTTTTTACAACCAATTACAACCAAATACACTCAATCGCAACTTAATACACCTACTTTGGTTTCCTGGGTGGTTGGTTTGTTACAGAGTCCAGCATTATTTTTTCCAGGAATATATTGAACAGAACAGGCGATAATAAGTACCCTTGCCTCACACCTACTGTAGTATTAAACTTTGTTCCAATATTATTATTTAGCAATACGCTGCTTTTAGAAGAAATATAGAGTGATTTAATACATTGAATTATATCATTGCCTATTCCAAAAGAAGACATCACATGCCATAAACCCTCATTCCATACTCTTTCAAAGGCTTTCTTGTAGTCAATGAAATTATGATACACTTGACGTTGTTGATCGATGTGTTATTCCATTACTAGTCTGCAGTTAAGAATTTGTTGAGTTGTGCTTCGATTTTTTCTAAAACCGGTTTGTTCTTCCTCTAGAATATCTTCGGCTTGTGGAATTAATCTGTTCAAGATAATTCTCAGGAGAATTTTGCTTGTATGGCTGATAGGACTTATAGTACGATAGTTTGAGCATTTTTTGAGATCTCCTTTCTTGGAATAGGGATAATTAGAGAGGTTGACCATAAATCTGGCCACTGGTTGGTGGACCATACTTTCTGACAAAGCTTTATGATTGTATCATTTAACGATTCACCTCCTCCTTTTATTAGCTCGCTTGGTACATTGTCAATTCCTGGTGACTTGCCATTTTTTAGACTTTTTATGGCGTGGATCACTTCTGACTTCAGTATTGGTAGTGGCTGTTCATCATATTCACGGCTAGTATCTGTTTCTACTTTGGCTCGGTCGGTTTTTATTGGGTAGTTATATAAATCTTTGCAATATTCTGTCCATCTATCCAATTTTGCAGTATCATCTTCTAATAGTATGCCGTTAGCATCTTAAATATTTGATATTTTCCTATTTGTTGGATTAGTGATTGCTTTTATAGTATTATAAGCTATCTTGCTATGAACACCTCTTTTTAGTACATAATCAATTTGATTACATTGTGATTTCAGCCATTCATCTATTTTATCTTTCATGCTTCTTCTTATAAGATTGTGCACTATTCTGTATTCCTCGGCATGCTTACTACTATTATGTTTTATTGCTTTCAAGCTTCGTCTTTTATCACATAATTCCAGAATCTCATCCGTTATCCATGGTTGTTTTCTCAATCTGTATTTTCCTAGAATATTTTGTGCTGTATCTGTTGATGACTTTGAGATTTGTATATAAGCATGCTTATAGTGGATAATTTATCTATATTAATATTTTTCAGTTTAGCTTCTAATTCATTCATTGCCTGTCCCAGCAAACAATATATTCGACGCTTTTGGACGCCATGCGCCTAAAAGTTCCGGAATTAATTTGTCACTTTGATGACAATTTGCGCCCAAAAGCGTCGAATTGTTCTATTGTACTTTGGACGCTGTTGCTCCCAAAAGCGTCGAATTTGCCACGAATTCAATATCGATTCGGAACTGAAGCGCCCAAAAGCGTCGAATTTGCGACGAATTCAATATGATTGAGAACTGAAGCGCCCAAAAGCGTCGAAAAAGCGACGAATATATCGATTCGGAATCAAAGCATCCAAAAGCGTCGAAAAAGCGCCCATAAATTCTCAAAAGCGTCCAAAAGCGTCGAAAAAGCGCCCATAAATTCTCAAAAGCGTCCAAAAGCGTCGATAAATTGTTTGCTGGGGTATGTGTGTTGTTCAGTTTTTCAAGGTCACACCGTATTCTATTGCTTTTCTTCATATTTTGTGAACGTAATTTCAGTATCATATTACAAAGAACAAGATCGTGGTCAATATTTATTACAGCACCAGGATATGATCTTATTGATGATTTGTGTATACACAAATCATCAATAAGATCATATCCTGGTGCTGTATATACTTGATTTTAACCTCTGAGGAGTTAGCATAAAATCTATTTGATTATGTGTGTGATAATTTGGAGAGTGCCAAGTAGCTTTTCTTGAGTCTTTTTGTGGATGGAGAGTATTAGAAAGTGTAAAATTATGCTTAGTAGCAAATTCGAGAAGTCTAATGTCTCTTGAATTAGTCTTACCAAGAGCAAATTTACCTACCGCATTATTCCATTCTTTGTTCGAATTCCCTACTATTGAATTCCAATCACCTTGTATAATTAAAATATCTTTTTTATTTGTCTCCGTCATTGTTTTTTCTATCTCTTCATAGAAAATGTCAATATCTTCATCATCGTAATCACTTGTAGGCGCGTATATCTGAATTATAGTCATATTTACTGGCTGTGCGGCTAGTCTTATTGATATAATTCGGCTAGAGATTGTTTTGTAGTTTAGGATAGTTGAGGTGAGTTATTTTCGTACTATAAAAGCTACTCCCTGTTGGTGGTATTTTTGTATCCGCTATAGACAATCTTATGGCCTTCCTCAGTTATTAATTCACCACAGTTTTTCCATCTTGTCTCCGACAGACTAATAATGTCCCATCGGTATCTATCTAGTTCTCTTGTTAATTCATGAATTTTACCTGCTCCTCTGAGTGTCCGTACGTTCCATGTACTTCCTACCTATTGTAGTTATATTCATTGGTAATTTTAATGTTCTTTTAGTTATCGTTATTTTCTGTGAGTGTGTTGTTAATATTTCTTTAGTTCCAGTAGCTAACTTAGCACATCCATTCTGGGAATTACCGATGGAATGCGCGGACGTTGTTATTCCGGGACACGTCCGTCGGACGATCCGGAATTGAAATATTATTGTTTGTCATGTCATCTTTCAGTAGGCTTAATATATAATGAGTGAGTCTGATGGCGCCTGTCTCCTCTCCAGACTTTTCTTGTCATTTGCCTTAGCCCACTTGCAGAAGTGGTTACCAGGGGGTGGCACGAGGAGCCGACAAAGACGATTGAGAGATAATTCTCTTAATTATACACGCTTAAGCGTGTACATTTTCTATCTAACCCATCTTATAAAGGATGACAGCAGTAGGAAGATAATGTGAAATACAGCATTTATCTCCCTACCCACCTATAAATATATACATTAAACAAACCTCAGATATATCCTATATAATAATTATAATGCATGTTTTATAATTGTACTTGCATGCATGTAGGTCCTAAGTATATACCTATTGACTTATTAAACCTTCGCTGTCCTAATTACATGTTCTATTCTTTCTCGTTTCCCTCACCTACACTATCTATTGTGGACATATGCATGAGTATACAAGCACTATATAGGTACCCTATTTACAATAGTAACATTCTATGTATAGCCTTCAACTATTACTTGAAATTTCTATATCTGTGGATTTATTAATATTTTACGAATTAATATAGTAGGAATTTATCTAGAATTGAAATTTAAATCTAATTTAAAAATTAATAAATACATTTATGTTTTTATTTACTACTTATGTAGAATAATGTACTCAAACAGAAAGCCTATAGTAATATAACCTTCAGTAATTCATGAACTGTAGACTATTGTCAGAAATGGTTGAAAGAGTATGTAAAATAGGACGCCCGTAAAAGCTAATGCTTGATAACATTTCAGATTGGACTAAGATGGATATTAATTATTTAGTAAATGTTGTACATTATCGAGGATGGATGGAGAAAATGTGTTTAAAAGTGTGTTAATTCCCCCTTCGATTTCCGATTCAAGGGATTAAAAGTAAAAAGTAAGTAAGACTATTGTCAATGGATATTATATATATATATATATATATATATAGTCTATAATATAATAATAACATAATAGTAATATAGACCTACATAATTGCATTTGAAATCTATGTCTATGTTTTTCCTTGAAATTTATTAATAGATAAACATAGAAATGTATATCTTTTTCCTTGGTACATTTGATAAGTATCTATAATATATATTTTTAGGAAACTAACTAATACTGTTATAACAGTATATATACATTACGTTTAAGGTTTTAATAGTCTTATTTAGAGTAGAGATGTCGCTGCTACACAATACAAATGAGAATATAATTAGTATTTACAGCTGTTTACTAGTGTATAGATTTTCACATTTAATACAATTTAAGTGATATCATTAATTAAATGCAGAAAAAATATAAATTATAATGTCAAAGTTTGGCTTTTAGTCTAATATTGATATATTGACAATCATACATATATATCAAGTTGATATACATAATATACAATACATGATGAATACATGTATATATATAAACAATTATAAATGGACATTGACTTGTATTTAGTTTACTATGATAATATATAGTAATACAGATTTAAATTTATAAAACATTATATCTGCAATGTAGGCATGTATAGGTGAAAGTAACCAAATACGGAAAGTTTAACAATAAATTGTCTTAACATTTTATGACTCATTATTTTTATTCAAAAATTACAATTTATTAATATTATATGATTATAGATATTATTGTGATTTTAAAATTGTATTTATAAATAGATTATAATCTATTAATTCCATAGATAACGGGGGTGTCCGTATTCGGTACCCTTGTCCGAATACGAATACCGTGTGATATAATAAGGAAACATTTTATATTCTTGAGAAGGTTTTAAGATGACATTTTTTTTCATAAATTTAAAAACGTAATACAACAATCAGTTTATTGGATATATCAATATTTTGAATAATTAAAAAATAAAAAATACTTTTTTAGACTATATATATAATTATGAATAGTTTATTCACTAAACATTTATATATATATATATATATACACTCTTAATCTAGAGACTATAGTCGTATATACGTATATATACGTAATTGATATAAATTAATAATGGCAGAAAACTATTCAATTACAATTGTTTTAGTAAAATAGTGTTATTTATATATTTTTTAAAACAGATGACAACATTAATCTTTATATAATTATATATATATATATATATATATAATAGTATGTTATATGTTTTTAGGGTAATAAATAACACCCACTATACATTATAATGTATAAAACAATTATTTAAAATATCACCGAAAGAGTATACATTGTCTACCAAGTACACAAAGATACAAACCCAGGTATACAATGATACAAAGTAATAACTCGTCGATCGCCTCGCTAAGTTAGATGTCGAAGTGATGCCTAATTTATCACCGTACCTACACAATGTTTTACGAGTGTGTGCGGCGCGTATACTCCTATAGTATATAGTACGTACTATTGTTCTATAGTATAGCGCTATTCTAGTAGTACCGCACAGATATCACAGTTATATCATTGATAAATAAACGACAATCAACGCTTTCGAAATACGAGCGTCGCGCTAGGTAGGTTTTTAACCCCGGTCTATTTATAGAACAGCGGTGAAGTCGTGTAGGTATGATCACGTGGTGGTATGATCGGTTGGTAGTCGTGCGTAGATGTTACTTCGGTAATAACGTGTTCGCTATTGTCTCTCGCTGTTGTTCATCTATTGTCTCTCGTTATTGTTCTTCTATTGTCACGATCGTGGGGTACGGCTATCCAGTGAGGGCAATCTCTAGCATCGCGATAGTACCCGAAGCCAGCGTAAAGTCCGCACCTCATCCTGCCGAGGATAACAACAGCGGTCAATTGTTCATACTACTAGTAGCGTATCTAGTAGATACGATCTAGCCCTCCCAGTGGGCGTGGCTTACCTATAAGGGACGTGGAGTATTATACCCCGTTTCCAGCATCACACCGCATCCGCATCATGCCTATGTCTCACGACGACGACCCTTTACTGCTGGCAGACGAGGAATACCACAGAGATCTGCTGTACACACAACACTCGGTGATCAGTATTCCTAATAATCACTCTTCTTGGCACGGAACCGACGGAGCCATTACTATTCGCAGGTTTGTGGTAGTTATACAGTAGGTTATACACCTATATACCTTACATAAAGTATCTATATCAGTATATCATCTATATATATATATATATATATATATATATATAATGTAATTTATTAGGCACGTGTATGCAGTAGCGTACATGTTGTATTATAAGTTATAATTTATAACTATTAATATTAATAGTAAACAATTGCTCGTGATTTTATATCCTGACTAGATAATTTACATAGTATTACCAGTGAGGTATTACCTAATATGTATACGCTAGCTATAGCATATATATATATATATATATATAGCATATATATAGTTATATTTAATATACATAAATTAGTCTAATACAATTAAAAGTATGGTTAATTAAAATAATTCTATCTCGATAGAAGATAAATTGTAAAGAATTACTTTTTTCTGAAATTCGCATGTATTATTTTTATAGAACTGAAAAGAGATTCATGCACAACATATGATTCGCAAACCTACCTGTGGCGTTTTCGTTATACATGAAGTCATTATGTTTGTGTATACAATGTATACTATACATGTATACCTATAACTTGCACTTTATATTGTGAGTAGATTTAAAATGTAAATAAATATATGTATATACACACAAATGTGCACATATACACAAACACACACACACACTTATATATATATATATATATATATATATATATATATATATATATGATGATGATGATGATGATGATGATGATGATGATGATGATGAAATATGGTTTATTAGTCACCGTTACAAAGTGATGTTATATATAATTTATTTAGAATACTCGCTTATTATATAATAAACGTTATGTATTGAACATAGGTAAACAATATTTATTAGGTAGGTAGGTAAATATTAAATTAAATATTGAATTAAGTAAGTAAATAAATATTTACAACATTGTTTTAATACATTGATATGTGCATTGCACACTGTGAACTGCACACTATTCACAGTGTGCACTATCCTAATTAAATAGAACAATAGTTAAGGGAGAGTACTCGAATGCCGACACCCTAACAATAAATCACCGTAACTTTATTTCTCAATTAAATATTTCCAAATTTTATTTATAATTATTAAGTAGGTACATACTATATACTATATACATATAATAGCATTTTTTAAATTTATTTTAGTTTATTTAACTCTGAGATAACAGGGGTGTCGATATTACGTGCAATTAGGGTGTCTGTATTATGAAAATGTATGTTTCTTAGGTAAAAGTTAATAACTTTGTAACAAATTATGAAAAATACAAAATCTTTTTGGTACATTGTAAAATATAATTAGATCTATTAGATTTATTTTAAATATTTATACCTACATTTTTAAATGATTAAGAATCGATATTGTACATCATAAATTTCATAAATTTAAAGTTGTAACGAAAATTCAGTTTTTTGTTTGAATTAAAAAAATATAAATATTTAAAAAAATGTATACATATATTAATTAGAATTATATTGATTAGCATTTCATACATTAATTATTTTTTAATTGGAATTATATTGTAGGAAATCTCTAGAGTGTTGATATTACATGCATGTCGATATTATATCACTCAGTAGGTATTAAAAAACATGTTTAAATATTAAAAATTCTCCTATATTCTCCTACGCATGTTTAATAATTATTAGTCTACTTCTATACCTATAGGTATATATATATATACTGACTAAGTAGACCTACCAGATTTACTATACTTACCTATATACTAGAGCGTATAGTAAATGGCTGGTAGCAAAATAGAATCTATAACTTGAATTTGATTTATTTCTCAACACAAATTGAAGACGTACATCTATAATTATATTATAATATACTTGAATAAAAGTGCTCATATAACTGAGAAACAATTATGAGTCATAGATGAGTCATAACTGTTTATATGACACATTGTATTAAGAACAACACGTTACAATTAATGAAAACCTTTACAGAGTGTATTATTTTTGCTAGTAAAACAATACTAGTTAGCTAATATAGACATATTAATGTTTTAAATACAATCTCATTTAATAAATAGTTTAGTTATTACATAACCAGACTTTCGGAAAATGTATCACATAGTAAATAATATTTACTAAATATGTATATATTTACTATTAAATAAATTACAAATATATTACTTAAGTTATTACACAGAGGTAGATGTTTTACTTAGGTATTATACTTATACATACTTACGTAACTAGATTGTAGTAGGGTCAACAGGGGTGAATGTAGGGTGCCACCTACATATATGTTTAAATATATATTTAAGATCTAATGTAGAATATTAACATTTATTATCGTATAAATACATTTATTTTTAAATTTTACCCTCCCCCCCTACTTACAAATTCATAGAGTCGGCTATGGATAATGTGTTTTCAATTCATCTTCGAGGAATACTATCTCCGTAAGAGTTTTCTAATAGAATATTATATAATAGACTATTGAGCAATCATGCATTTCCACGAATACAGCTTTTCTTCGTTATTCATATTTCTTTTTATACCTTTTTCTTTTTCTTTGACATCTCGTAATATTTATTTTATTTTATTAATATTAATATTGTTAAAATGATTATTTTAGAAAAGGAAGTATGTTTTGATAGCCACCATTAACTCTAATTTATTATATTACAACATAAAGGGGCAGAGTTAACAAATAGTTTACTTTTATTTCTCGGTACTATATTTGGAGTGGGTAGGTTGTGTAAATTGCCCTAATGTTGTACGATTCGTTCTTTCCCATGGAGATTTATATTCGATACTTATAATCTGGTTCAAGTTTCTCATCCATAATGTAGTAGGTACTATAGTACATACGACTACTAGTACCTATATGTATACTACTTAAATGAAATAACATATAAATTAGAAATATGAGTTTGAAACCTGAAACCTATATCTCTGCTTCTCCATATCTTCTATTAACTCACAGTAACAAAATAGTCTATCTGCCCAGATATTTTAAGAATTTTTCTTTTTCAAGTGAATTTGAAGAATTTATCTTCCCATAAACTGTATTGGTGTACTTTATGTTGCTACGGCAGTTATTTGCAATACGCTTCGATGATAAAGGTTTACATTCCCTATATTCAAGCGGTTATCAATATAGTAAAGTGATTATATTAAGTTCTGAAGTTATAATACCCAGTAAACCAAATATGAAAATAATTTTATTTGTATTTGCGTGGTTGACATATGATGGTCAGTCGTTTCACTCATTAGCATAGCCAATAAATCTATATTCAAGAGAAAAAGGAGAAAGTAGATACAATTATCTTATCTCTATAACGTATGTTATCGTTAGCAAATATTTATACTTTATACTTTCGATTATATTTTCGGCTATGTATTTGCTTAAATAAATTATCAATCAATCAACCAGTTGTCAACCCAGCAAATACAATTTGCAAATAGCAACAAATAATTAGAAATATATAGAAAATAATTAGAAAATATTAACGAATGTAGGAAATAATTAGCAAAATATGGATTATTTATTATTATATATACATCTAAATATTTCTAAATAGGTGGTTTTTATTTATTTCTTATTTTTTATTATACTTCTTATAATTTATTTCTAGTAAATATCTTATTATACCCAGGTTTATGTTATAATAAACATTATTTAAATTAATATTATGAATAATAAACATTGTAGATACTATATACTATATTATATAGTTTATACAATAATATGAGCGGGAACATGAGATTATTAACTATATTACAATGTGTCACATACCTGAATGTACACATACACAGACATATACACATATATATATATATACATATACACACACATATATACACTTTAATTACAACTACTCCACTACTAACAGGCACTACGAATACTTAGAAACCGAAGATTCATTGAAAGGACTGCTCGGAACTCTATTGTTTGTGTTCATCATCGTTATAATGGTTGTGGTTGCCCTGGTGATTAATCCGCGTATGTAGGCCATAGTTCAATTCCATCTAGGTATAGAGTCCATGCCATAGCAGACATTGGTGAGTAGTGCTGGACTATATAATGCTATGGGCGGCGATTCTATTTGACTTTAAGGTGTACTGCAATAAATACTGCAATAAATACATCTGCAATTGTGCAAATACTTGACATTTTATATAAAATGCAAGTGATGTTTATATAGCATAAAGGAATACTATAGTAGCACTGATAGTGTTTATATATATATGATAGGGAGCTAGTGCAAGTGAGGTTTAAACTTAAGAGGTGCCCAAATTCTGGTATAACTGATATATGCCATGACTTAGTATGATTGATCATTTATAAATCACCAAGGATCACAGTATTAACACACATATCGTATAGGTAATTTTGTATCTTTTATCTTCGTAACTATTCCGGTTATTATATAATGTTATAATCATCGATTACCATTGTAATCTTAATCATTACTTATCACTATTGTTTCATATATTAACTAATATTACTACTATACTTGATACATTGAATATATATATATATATATATATGATTTATGAAGTATATTTCCTTATATAGACATTAATTAATAATAACTTTAGATAATACATAATGGTATATATTTTTTTGAAATATCATACATTAGGATGAATTACCTATTTTACAATATTTAATGTATATTTATATATTATTAATATGTAATATTATAAACGTTTATATGCTATATTTTTATCAATAAACAATTTTCTTATTTATTTAGATATTACTAATCAATATTTTTATTATGTAAATAACTTAATATATCGATAACAGTATTAAATAATAATAATAATAATAATAGTAATAATGATAATAATAATAAAAATAATATAAATAGGGTAATCTTATAATAGACAAAACAAATATTATATTTTGTACAATAAATAATAAATGCAATTCTGAAATTTTACTAATAAATAAGAGCATCATGTAATAGTTTTTGATTACACAATAATTGAAAAATATTAAATCGATTACATATAAATGTTGTTTTTAATATGATTCAATATAATTAATTTATAATAAGCACACATGGTTGTATCTATCATGTCATATATATATATATATAAATATAATTATTACATTATAAATAATAGTAAATTGAAAAATTAAAAGCACAAAACAATGGCCTAAATTTAAAATAAATATGTATAATATGGTACATTATAATAAAGCAATAGTAATAATTAATGTCAGTTGGCAAATAAGAATAAATATTTATATATATCGATATATTATATGATAATGATGAAACTAATAACAATGATCATCGCACATTTACTAAATTCGTAGATTATATATCACTTTTATAAAATATAGTAGGCATACCTATATATTAGGTACATATATATATATATATATATATATATGATTAATTATAAATTTACAAAAAGCATAATAATAGATAAGCTTACATATCAATGATTAAATATAAATATTTGCGTCTGTAAATATAAAATGATGCAGTCAATAGTAACGTATAACAAAGTTTTAGAACTTTTTTTCGATTTTCTTTCACTGTAGTATAAACCTACTACTAAAATATAAAATAGTATTATTTCAAATGGGTAGTCGATGGAATGTAGTCGTATATACTAAAGTAATACATAGATACGATACGCTCGAATATAACGTAATAATATTGATTATGAGTGTGTTGATTAGGCGTAGAGTGAACTCGATTAGCAAACTTTCGTCCAGATACACTAGGAGTACTGGGAAATATTCATTCGGTGATATTTACGATGATAATCCTCCTACATTCGATGAAAGTTCTCCGGAGCGAACACTCACGTATCGCACAGCTTAACGAGAAGGGTGTTGGCAGCCGTTTCTACTTCTTGCAACGATTGTAGACGAATGTAGTATTCGGACGATGGATACGACGAGGCTTCCTGAAGATTTACGATGTTCGGAGACTCGCCTGTGGAAATATCACAATGTAAACCTTGCATAGGTTGTGAAATTGTATTACATATATCGGGTATATAATATTAATGGTATTTGTATGGAAGATTTTACATACAAATAATTTATAAATTATTTATTATGAATTTAATAATTTACCAATTAGGAATATAATAGTTATAAATAAATAAATATTTGTCAGTTTAAATAAATAAAAATAAGATAAAAAAATACAGTTAGGTTATAAAAATTAAAATTACTATTGTAATCATAATATTAAGATATTATAATTTTATAATACCCCTATATCGTGAGGCATGTATATTTACTATAGGCGTGGCAATAGGGAAGGGATATTAGAGAGCAATAGAGTCGGGACACCCCTTCCAATATTTTATTAGACGTTGACCCCCCAATATTATTAATATATAGATTATAATACAGTGTCAATGAGGTGTTTATAAACTATAATAAAATATAACCAAAATGCTCAAACCCTCAAACAAAATGCATTCCTGCGCTTAAAGCATTAAACTAAGTAGTAAACCTATGGCGATAGCGTATATATCGATATCAGCATTCTTGGTAAGCGTGGTTTCGGGAATGGTTTTCTCCGAGTTGATATTCCAGTTGCCGTCTGTAACCAGTATGATCACGTTACGTACGGCACTCCTGTCTCCGTTCTCCCTCGTGAAGTGTTCCGTACGAGCGACGTGCACCGCGGCGTAAGTGTTCGTCTTACCTGTGTTAGTCGACCGTCAGTTATAGGGAGGATACACTGCTATAGCTTACGTAGCTATACGATATTAATCGCGTATATATATATATATGTACGATATCTTTTAATTAAATAATATTAAATACGTTTAAATGAATAAGAATAATATCATTTATATTTTCATATTCCTATTAGTTATATAAAAAAAAATGAGTCGATATTTTGAAGTATACTCATATTAAATCTATTTTTTAATAATCCATGATTTCCTATCTTCACCATGTAAATAATCATAAAATTAATAATTAGACTTTTGGATTAAAGTTTTTGACGGAAATTTGTAAAACTTTAAATATCATATACAATTTTTAGTTTAGTAGTTAATACATCTTGAATTATAAGTTTGCAATTTATTAATTTAAATAATCTACATTAGAATACATGAATATTAGATAGTTTACTATATATATATATATATATATATATATATATATATATATATATATATATATATATATATATATATATATTATATTTAATGTCATATTAATAATATTAATATAGAGAGAGATAGATATATAAAGAGGGGAAGTAATAGAGATAAAGATATGAGTGAGATTAAGATAGAGATTGAGAGAAAGAAAGAGATACAGAGCTAAAGGGAGAAAGGCAAACAGGATAAGAGATAGTATACACCCTTCGACACACACATACACATACATACACAGTAATATACATACGCACACACATAGTAATATACATACACACACACACACACACACATATAAAGTGTATGTTATACACACACAAACACACACACATATCACCATATTAATAATTCTCTCACACGCGAACCGGCAGGTCTACTTCTGTGGAAGGACATCGCGTTCTTCACCTCCTCGGCCTCATCGTAATCGTTCATGTGGAACTGTCGCTTAACGTCGCTAGCGTATGTGACCACGCCCACGTGAGCGCGTTCGTAACGTATCGGCAGGCCTGACACTACGGCTCGGGCGAACTTAACCGTCATTAGGTAGTCCTTCTCCACGGAGCCCGATAGGTCGAGCAGGAACACCAGATCTATCGTCTTTGTGCATTCTAATCGAGTGGCGGTGAAGGTATTTAATTTATCTAACTTTATAGATAACTTTATAAATATATTTATATATTGGATATTTAAATATATTCAAATATCAAATAAATTTACTTATTTAATATTTTATCAATTTTTACATTTCAAGAAAATTAGTTATAAAATATTTTATTTGGATATAGTCAAATATAACATTTAAGCTATATCTATTATAATAGTGATGATATAACGATGTAATCGGATGTAGTAATGGCGGCGATACTAACTTCGTTCACACCTATCACCGGTATAATCCACCGAACATTTGCACACAAACTCCATGAGTTTATTGGAACATAATCCTCCGTTAAGGCAAGGGTTACTTTCACATTCGTTTACATCTGTACGATGGACATATTATTAACATCATGAATTACGTGTATGTAACTGGAGTTATAACTAATATAGCTACGTTCATATATACGTAAACGATATAGCTATTATACTGTACGAATATATTCATATTTAAGTGGTATTGTATTCATGTCATTTTAATTTCACAACTAAATTATCGACGGAAATAAACGAGTCTGCATAAATTAAAATGCTTTTATATGTTTAAATCAGATAACATTGAATAAGTTTATAAACGGAATATTTTAAATTTAAATTTTATTATTATTTTATCTCTGTACGAGCGAAGGGGGACAACCATACTTATGATTTGTGGTAACCTGATACGATAACCCGCGCTTATAATAACGGACTTTTCCATATATGAATACGTCCGAGTATAATGAGCCTACGTATTTATAGACCGTCACGCATCATTGATTATCGGTGTCTGCTATACATATGTACCAGTATCGCTTGAGTTTGTTCATATACAAATATACAAAATAAACGTACCGAAGCCTTCACCTTCTTCTCTACATTCCTACGCAACTATATAACAGATCTAATATAATTTTAATCTTCATCGAGGATACTAGTGATCTTGTACGAAGTGATCTCGTTCGCAATGATATTTTAAATAATTATAAATTTATAATTATTAATTTATAATTATTTTTATAAATAGTAGAATTTACATCGCGCACTAAAAATCACCGAACCAAACTAAAATGATCCGCATTAAAACACTTCGCACTCAATCTTACCGGTTACCCTCTTCACCATCACATCAACGTACACCCATCACCGAATGCCTGCTAACCGTTACACATGGACTGCGTGACGTTATTAATGATGGTGGCCAGCGAGAACATGCTATCGATGCTGATGATGTTAGCCTGCTTCGGCCTCGAAGCCAGACCCTCGATCTCGTCGTAGTTGACGAACGCCCGCCCGACCGGCACCACTACGATGTGGATACCGGCGGTGTGCGCTCGGATTGCTTCCGGAATAGTGTTCTTCTCGTCAATGTTAGAGTTACCTGTAACGGACGAATGTGATTATTTAGGTGGGGAAGTGTGCGATATATAGGACTATAACATATTGTTATTATATGTAGAAGATATTAATGTCCCCTTAATAATAAATATGTGATCATTATAATCATGATAGTATTATTATATTTTAATTATATATATATATATATATATCGGTGAATGATATATATTTGTTTTTATGATAAATAAAAGATTCATAATAATTTAATTTAAATTGATCAATTATATTATATTTTCGCTTTTAAAAAATAACTAAATTATGCATAAGTTAACAAAATTGAACTTTAATATAAATATTGATTAGAATTAAAAAAAAATATTATACAATGTAAATATATGAAAATTATTTATTTTTTATTTAATAATTTGTTTAATAATGTCATTTATATTCGTGAATTAATAAGTTTAATATAAATTATATAGGTTTTTTGCTTGCAATAGAAAATATACTTCAGTAAAATTTAAGTTAGTTCTATTTTATGATTACATAAATGGTTCTATAATTGGAGATATTGTTTTGAATAACTAATTGGATTAATTAAGCTTGTGATGTTCATTTCAAATTAAAAATAAAATAAAATACTGATAAATAATCAAATAATATTATATAATCAAATAATAGTATTTTTCAATATCTCCAATTTATGTATATAAAAGTATATTTATTTTTCTGATTAGCAAATATTGAATTTTACAATCATTATAAATAAATAGTTGTGTTCATTAATCTATTAATTAAATTATCGATAATATAAAAAAATATCTACTTACATAATTGTAATCTACATATACAATTTATTAAGTTATTTTCAAATCGTATGATTTTAGATAATTAATTAAACTACTACAATATATGTTGTATCTCAACTAAAGGTCAACATTTGTAAATGATGCTATATATATATAAACTATATAAGCTGCTAATAAGAGTGCCCCCTTCTATAATTGAACTATATGATTATTGCCTTTAGTTGGCCTATAATCCAACATGTCAGACTACAACATATCATACTACATTATATCATTACCAAGAGCAGGTTGGTATCTCGATAAGTTCAATAGAACTTCTATGCTATACCTGGGTTTTTGATCTCGGTCATTAACTAATCTGATATTATTATTATTATTATTATTATTATATCAGACTACAACAGTAACTAATCAGACTACAAGGTTAACCATCTGTGATGATCACCGCAAACTTCATAACTCCGGGCCTATGTCCGTACACCGGTGAGAAGGTTCTATTGCGTAACAGGTAGAGCGCAGACGACGTGTGGGTCTGACCGTTGTGGTCAAACTTAGTGTAGCCAATCGCCTGTCAATGAGTCACGGTAGTGTTCGTTGTACATGGTAGTAATATTAGCAATGAATTCGTTACATTAATATGGATAATTCCGATTGGTTAATGATATATACAATTTCGGCCCTATAATAGAATATTAAATATTCAGAATATATTTGTATCTTATCTTCGCATATATAGGAAATTCTAATCGTTGTAATGATGACAGGTCAATACACATCTTACAAATAAATGGCATTAAAATCTACAATCTTACAGCGATATTATAAATATATAAATTATGTTATGATAATATATAATTTACCATTTTCATTTCACTATTTTAATGTAGTTTATTTTATAATTAAACTAATTGTAATACTGCTCATGTGAATATTATGCATTTATTTACATATTTTTAATACGGCTTATTACACGACCTTCATTCGCCAAGGTCTACGTTAATTATAGAATTCACATACTAGAATTAGTTCTCGCTCATCGATATATGCATACCTGTATGACATCCTGTTTGTTGTCGTACTGATTCAGCGAGAACTCGGTTCTAGCGTTAGTGGAGAAAGTGATGAGACCTACTCTAACTCTAGATGGCGCCACGTCAAGTTGAGAGGTTACGTTGGCCGCGAAGTCGCGTACCATCGGGAAACGCTCGTTGCGAATGGAACCCGAGTTATCGAGCACAAACACTAGATCTATCTGACCATCGCAATCTGTGAAGGCGAGTTTATTTATTTTATGTTAACGACTCTTTGTATCGGAGCAATCGTCGTCGAAAGTAAAAAAAAATATAAAACGGAACATAAGCGCAAAAAATAAAATAAATATTAATAGATTTAAAAGTAGTATATGAATAACGATACATTACTTTTCTAATTCACGCATAATTCATAAATTAATATATTATTAATATATATATATATATAATTAGTTATATCGATTAAATATGATTACTATATCATTAAAGAGAATAAAATACATCATTAATACGAATATGATGTAATACTACATATATCGTATTTTAAATTAGAATGAAAATATATTATTAAGTGATAACTTAATAATATAATACTTTTTATACTAAATAAATTATATTTAGTAAATAGCGCTGCTTAAATATGGGGTCGGCTAACTTCTTTCGCACTGTACCCCGGTGTATCCATGGGGGCAGGGAGTGCAGCTAAACCCTCCAGCCGTTGATGTGCAGTTAGCCCCGTTCAGACACGGGTTAGAGTCGCAGGGATCGTCATCTATGTACGACGGGGTGCGGGTGATAGAGTTTGAGATTAAAGGTGTAGGTATTAAACAGAAAATAGTTAGATTATTCGGTTACTATCTAATAATTAGTTTTATCGAAATTATATTTTAACTTTTATAAAATTAATAATTAAAAAAAATCATCTAAAATTTGTATAATTTAAATTTAAAAGATCTGAAGTGAATTATAAAGTTTCCTAAATATTAAACTTATTAAAAATTTCATTTCAATATAAATATACATATGGAATATATTATTTTACGGCGTTATGTGAATTAAAAAGAAACACAAATCTGGAACTGTATATTATGAGAAATTTGCCGATTCACATCTACAATCTATAGCCATAAACCAGTATATACTATCGGAGCCTAACTTTTACAGGCGGGTTTAGCTATCTTATCGGCGAGGGCTGCGTTCAGCGACTGGAAGCTGAGGCTGCGTACTATGGTGTCCGAGTGAGGCGTTGAAGCTATCGACTTCAGCTCGGTGTAGTCTACGTCCTCCCCCACTGCCACCGCCATCACGAATACTCCTCGCTTACGGAGCTTGATCGCCTCGTGCCACGTGTCCTGTATAGGTAGTGTAGTAGAGCCCGTGTTGGTACTTAGGGGGCACTGTTGGTCACTTTACTCTGAACTATAGTCTACTTTCTACAAGATTCTGAGATATCGGTCACTTTATTCTAAATTATAATCCACTTTCTAATGAGTGGTGTGATATCGGTCATTTTACTCTAAACTCTACTCCAATTATCTAATATAAATACATGTTGTGGAGTATAGTCCTAATAATAAATAAATTTTCGACCAATATTTAATAACTCGAAAAATCGATGCCGCTTAATTATAGTCCTTTGAACTATTTTGAAATATACGCTTATAATATATTTATAGTTCCTATCATAAGTAAATGGTATTTACTAAATACTAAAATGTTATATCAATACGTAGAAGTTATATTAGTTACTAATTATACGCTAATCAATCTTTCCGAGAGGCTACTCGTCGCTACTTAAAGTGAGAGAGAGAGAGAGTCTAACTTCAGGCTTGTCAGATTTCCCATCCGTTATCACGATCACGAAGTCCTGCACGTCTTTACGATCTCCATTATCCGCTGTGAACATGTTCTCCCTTATGTACCTTCGAGTGGTTGTATCGTATAGTAGTATTGTAAACATCTATCTCTGCGTGTACGCTATTTATTTGTAATATATATATATATTACTTAATCATTAATATACTATTATTTATTTGTAATTAATAAATTGATTTTCTTATTTTATAATATATATATTTGATAAGATTAATTGCATACACATATTAGATTATTGTAATGGAACAAACTTTAGGGCATCAGCAGTATTGGTCTTTCCGTTAGCTTTGTAACCGGCACTCAGTGAGTTTAATAACGATAGTTTGTCTTTGTTGGAATTCAGATTAAATTGAAAATTTGCATTATTAGCAAATGTAATTAAGCCAATTCTCATTCCCTGGTGGATTATAAATTATATATTATATTTAAGAGACCCATACATATATATATATATATATATATATATATATATATATATATTATTATTGTTGTACTATTTTGTACATAATAAATAAATGTATATCATTGTAATAATCTCGGTTAATAATGTATTTCTGAATCATTCTAATCTATTAATCTATTTATTTTATTTTAAATAATTTATTAATTTAAAATTTTAATTATTCGTTTAATATATACTCTAATGTATGTAATTCTTTTTACAAAATTATTAAAATTTAATTTAAAATATACTGATATCAATTAAATTTTAATAACTATTTTTTTCCATTGTTATTTATAAAATTAATAAATCACCAATAAGGACTTTTATTAATAAGGATTAAATTAATATTCATATATAATCTGATATAACATAATATATTTCGATAATATATATATATATATATATATATATATATATATATATAATTATTATATATATGTAATTATTATATATATGTAATTATTAATACGCACCATGTTTGTGTTATTTGAGACGTCTACATTAAATTGTAGAATTAAATCACTGACGAAATTAATGACGGAATAATAGTTGATCTCGTGAATGCTTCCGGAAGCATCTATCGCTATGACGATGTCTGCGGATCCTTTACATTCTAATTGTACGTATAATGAGTCATTACATAGCACTCACGTAGTGATTAATAATTAATGAATATGGAAAATAATTTAGCGTTATAATGTACAATTAAAACTTATTTTTCAATTTGTTTGCAAAAGTTCAGGAATATGCTATTTATATAGACATATAGATAGATCAAAAGTTTATTGTATTACTGGTTATATATAAAAAAAAGAAATACCATATATATATATAACATATATAAACAAAATATATAAATGTGATAACAGTAAGAAAAAACGACACTATACAAAAAACAAGAAATAAACATAGAAGTAAAATAAAAATAAAACATTGGATTATACGAGCCATTGTATAGGATTATATTTTATAATATATAAGATTACATTACAAATATATACATTGTTTAAATATAATAGAATAAATTGAATTAAATCATATAACCATAGTAAATATAAGCTAAAATATTTAAATATTACTAAGTGATTTTATTTTTCAAAAGTAGTCCTTTTTTGTATCTTTTACATGTAACTGAATCATGACTGCTCCGTACCCTTAAACTCTACTTTGATTAACATTCTTCGATAGCATGCGCACATTTTAATCGCCTCACTATAAAACCTTTCTCGCACTCTACCCCGGCGTACCCCGGTGGACATTTACAGAAGTTGTACGACTGCTCCTCGTAGCACGTTCCGTTGTTCTTACACTTGTTCCCGTCGTCTTCGCATATGTGTTTATCTGTAACGATTAGCGCAAGTTAAGGGGGGCGGGGGGAGACGGAGGTGATGGTGTTCAGGGAGTGGTGTTCATTTCATTATAGTTTGTAAAATTTAAAAACACATAATCGGTACTATATTATACTCTATATAGTATATATATATATAATTAAAATTGTGTTTATTATATATAGAGTCTCTATATAGAATCTCTATATCCGTCTCTTGTACCACAATGCTGCGAACATAGTTTAGTAAAGCAATATTAGCATGTGATATTATGCTATATAGTATTATTAAAACTTGTAGACTAAACAAGATGTTCTATACACTTGATCGTATATTTATATTTAAAGATTTATCCTCACAATTTCTCTTAAAATATTATTAACGAAATATAAACGAAGATTCGCTAAAAATTCGCTTTATATTAAATATTATAACACGAATAAACACTGATCTAAGTTTAGTTATACAATAATCGTGTGTACGGCGCAATAATACATAGCGTATACCTATACAGATGGTATTCCTTATCAACGGAGACAGAGCCACTAGATTCCACGACTGAATATTGAAGGCGTGCTTAAATATCGGATAGCTCGCGATGCCCTGCAACATGTGTTCGTTAACCCAGCCTCCACCACCTATGTGATGATGTTGGCATCTCGTTCATTGTTAGGCATGGTCAGGATGTATACATTAGTATAAGATAGACTCTATACTATAGGATTATTAAGTAATAATTCTATTGTGATAATCATAATATTAGAACGAATATGTAACGGATTGTAGGATACGAATATTTTACTCCGAAAAGATCGTATCAATTTAATTTGATTTATAATAGTAATAAAAATAAAAACTGAAATTATAACAATATAATGAATAATGAACCTATGGCTATAACTTCGATACCGGCCATCTTAACTTTCACGCCCTGTTTCACCGTCTGAACGATATCGCCCCCTCCGCCGCCATCTGTGACCAGTATCGCAACCTTCTTGACGTTACCCCGAGCTCCGTTAGAATGTTTGAACATGTACTGAGGTAGGAGGACATGTACTTTTATAGGATGACATGTATATAACGATACAATGTTTCATAAATTGGTCCACACAATTATAATGTTTGCATCTACATACATCATATTAAAATACTAATATAAGATGTATACATTAATCCAGAAATACGTGCGTATATATTATATTATTGCAATAGATATGCAATTGAGAAAAAGCCCAACCCGCCCACCACGCCCACCAAACAACATGCCACACCTTAATAACATATATAAAGTTCTGCGTATGTGTATTCACCGATTATAATTATATTTTTAATAAATAGTTATATTTATTCATCGTATTGCTAATTGTAAGAAAATCAAAATCAAAATTCTAAATCAGATCTAGTAATACCGTACGGTAATATATATTACTGAACACAAAATCACTAGGGTCCAGATCTAGTGATTCACCTCCGGTCATAATCATAATAACTATACATTGATAGTAACCTTCCAAAGATGATAGAGAGCCTGAGCATGATCTGTGCGGCCACTTCTCATGGGAAAAGCAGCGATTGCCGTTATCAAATCATCGCGAGTTTTGTGTACATTAAGATTGAACTAAAGACGGAGGTGTATTGCGATTGGTATCATCGTGAATTAGGCAATGAATAATTTATAGTATTTGTTATAATTGGAGATATAAGTTTTAGTATACTAAAAATGTGATATCAGTAATCATGATATATTATATAGGATATATATATATAATATGCTCTAATAAGTACTAATAATTAAAATTATTCTATAACCATTCAGGATTATATGAATAACAATACATTTAGATTAATGACTCGTCAAATTAGAATTAAAATTCTGAAAATAAAATATTTATAAAAATATATATAAAGTCAATAAATACACAAGTATACATCGTCTAATTAGTTATTGTAATCGTTGTATTCGATGTAATACAATAGAATGGTAGGCTACGAGTCGTGTAGTAGTAGTAATAGTACCTCTACTGTGGTATCGGTGTTGTAGGTAACGAAACCGATACGTATGCGGCCCGACTCGACGTCCATCTTGGACACGAGTTCAGAGGTCAAGTTCAGCATTGCCCGGTACTGGAAACTACTCTTCGTCGAACTGTCCACTACGAATACTACGTCCATCTCGGTGTTGCAAACTGTGAAGGGGGATTTCATTGATACACTCACACGTGTATGCATTTACACACATTTTTCGGTTTTCGGACTACAAACTATGCTTATAAAGCAATCGGCCAATTATATATTATTTATAATTGTGTACGACATAGAATAAATATATATTCAACATTTGTGAATATTAAATGATCATCATATATATATAAGTATATATATATATATATATATATATGTATGTAATTGTTACATTGTTAAAGAGCTAGTAATCCAAGTCTATGTATGTATTTAGTTTAATAACTTAAGTGTGATTTAAAATATATTAGATAAAAATTAAAAAACTACTATTTAAATATTACAACATTAATAATTGTGTATGGTTACGTATATATAACATAAATGTATGAATTATGTTAATGCATAAGTTGTTGTATAGTTTATTACAGAGTTATTCGTTAGAGAAATAGTAATATTAATGCGCTTATGGACTGTCGCGGAAAAATTAAATTTGAATTAAATTAAAAATTATAAATTAAATAAATGAATGAATTACACATATATAATTATTAGAAATATAATATCTATATACCGATGACGGGGCGCTAATAGTGTGACATCACTAACGAGCTGGGTTAGGGGTCAACGTTGTGAACGGGGTTGTGATCTCTGCAGGTTCTGTTGTCGTTGTTAATATAGAGGTCGTCACTATAGGTGAGGTAACGGATGTCTCTGTAGTGAGTACTTCACTCGTAGTAGTATCTTTAGTAGTGGTTACTTTTGGTGTAGTAGTTTTTGGGGTTGTAATTTCTGGGGTTGTAATTTCTGGGGTTGTACTTTTTGGTGTGGTAATTTTAGGTGTGGTAATTTCTGGAGTAGTAGTTTTTAGAGTAGTAATTTCTGGGGATGTAATTTCTGGGGTTGTACTTTTTGGTGTGGTAATTTTTGGGGTAGTAATTTCTGGGGTTGTCATTTCTGGAGTTGTAATTTCTGGAGTTGTAATTTTTGGTGTGGTGATTTTTGGTGTTGTAATTTTTGGTGTGGTGATTTTTGGGGTTGTCACTTTTGTGGTTGTCTCTTGAGGTGTTGTGGTTCTTTCAGTAGTTGATATAGTCGTTGTAATAGGTTTAGGGGTTGTTTTTTTTGAAGGACAAGCTTTGATGAGGAAATTATTTAATGTTGAACCTGTATGTACATTGATTATTAATGATTTAAAGTAATATTAAGTTTATAAAATTAGAATATTTATACTGAAACATAATCATATGTGTTATTAAGTTTACAAATATACTCTAATTAATATTGATACCTTACAACTCTTAAAATATTGTGCAAATTTCAAATGTTCAATTATCCACTATGATCAAAAATCCAAACACAAATTATTAGAAACTTATCAATATATTTGTGTAGAAACTATATTTAATTATCATATTAACTATAGCATGCGGAAATAGAAAACCCAATATATATCTGATCAGTATTTCTGTCTCTATTAACGAAACAATATTATTTATATATATATATATAGATATTATAACATGAATAATTAATATATTTTGATAATACATTACATGTATTGTTCAAATTCATTGGTTAGTGGATTAAACGTGAGAAGTAAAGTACTACGTATGTTTTTATTACTAAATAAATGATATTCTCTCCTAGATGTAAATTAAACGCTAATAAATACATATATGGAACTGAATTATTAAGTACATAAATATACATATATTTATAGATAGTTTATTGAGTGATAATTTAGTGAGTGTAAATACACAAAAATGACTTGAAAAAATAATTTAATAAGTAATAAATGAAAAAAAAAGAATTATGGTTTACACATCCCATATATATTATTAATCATTTATCAGAAGTATTTTGTTTATAATGGTAAGTTGAATTAAAATGATATAATATATTTTGCTTCTTCTAAAATATTGCAAATTAAGAAGTAAATTTATTCTATTGCCATCGCCCGGGTAATATTATTATTAGAGTGTTTAGCTTCTTCGTCTACAATAGTTATCACAAACCGATGGTTTCGTAGTTTGTGACATTGAATATGTGATCTTTGACAGGCTTAGACACGATACTGGATAATTCTGCCATGTCGACATCGGAAACTCCAATGGCGTATATCTCAATACCTGATAACCAAGGTTAAAGTCAAGGTTATACCAACATATACGTACAATATTCTGTTCTCTATATTTTAAAGTGTTATTCGATAATTTAATATTAAATTGTTACGAATCTTTACAGACATGGGTAGAAGTTTAAATTTAGGTTATAGTTACCTATAACATATATATAGGCCTTCGAAACGATGTCCCAAATGAATGGAACAGTCTACAGCTGATGATCCCCATACTATTACTACTACACCAAGCTTTAAATGGAATCTAATAACATATATGTATACGTGTTCAGTGAAGACTAAACGTGGCGTTAACTTATTTTATGTTTTACCGGTATCTAAAAAAACTAATAATAATAATAATAATAATAATGATGATGGTGATGATAATGATGATGATGATGATGATGATGATGGTGATGATAATGATGATGATGATGATAATGGTGATGATGATGATTATGTTGATGATGATGATGATGATGATAATGATGATGATGATGATAACAACAATACCTGCAGCTTTAGCAGCATCAGCCTCTGGGAGGATGTTATCCGTATTCGTGTTGGCTTTACCATCGGTGATGATAAGTGCTATATTGCTGATGTCCGGTCTGTCTCCGTTACTTTCCTGAGTTAAGTACACATAATGATGCGGACGTTTGAGGGGGCAAAGATCATGCGACGTTACAATGATCGTAAGTATAATAATGTATGATATAGAATGTATAAATGTATATAAAACGGGTAATGTTATTATTTAAATTTACCCTGCATCTATTTTGTAATACGTATTTAAATAGTACGCAAAACACTTATCGGGATTACATTCGCCAACCTTAAAGGATTGTTCCCTCATGATCTTCAATCCTTCCGCGATATTAGTTCCCCCTCCGGTATAGGCAATGTCACGAATGGCAACCTATTCGTAAACAAAACATAATACACTAATCTGCTGACGTTATCGTTACAAGGTATCGACAGCGGAGGATTTGTAAAGTTAATAGCATAGTTAATAATAGATTGGAATATAATTTTATTTAATTTTAATTTTATCAAAGGTTATCGCTTATCGGAATGTTCTACAAATATTAAATTATAATTGATTAACTTATTATCAATATATATATATATTACATTATAATTGATTAACTTATTATAAATATATATATTAAAGATAAACAAAATAAGCCACATAAGCTACACCTATTAGTATCTAACTAACCCCACCCTAGGCTAAACCCAGCTAAACCCTATTATATTGCCACTAGCCCCACCCTAGGCTAAACCCAGCTAAACCCTATTATATTGCCACTAGCCCCACCCTAGGCTAAACCCAGCTAAACCCTATTCACTAACCCCTAAACGGGATGCATCGTAATACTGGTCGAGATGAATGATGATTTCTGCTTTATTGCTAAATCTCACAACACCTACTCTAGTCTGATTCTTACCTGATAGCAATGAATTCATTAATATTTATATGTATTATTGTATTTTAAATTTATATTGAATTCAAATTATATATATATTGAAGGTGGGTGAAACTTTCATTTTTATTATTATCAATAAAATGTTCTTTTAGAATATCAAAATGTATTTCATTTTATTTAAAAAGATGTATACTAAGTCATATAAAAGTAATTAGAAGTGCTTCAAATATGCATTATAAACGTAAGAACATAACAAAAATTTGTATGATAAATAAAACGTTAGAATATTTTAGAAGCTTATATCTCAGAATTTTCAATGAATTATTTCATATTTATCAACTCTATATATTGTGAACCTTTCGATGAATCTTTATAATTTGTTAGAGTATATATCTAATACAAATATTATATTTTATAATATAATATTATTAGATACATTTGTTACAAAATATACACAACACAGTTTTTTTTATTAATGTTTGTATCATAACATTTTATATAATAATATTATATTATAAAATATATTTGTTTATGAATAAATTTGTATTTATATTATACATTAAGAATATTATAAAGATTCATCAATATGTTCAAAGATATGGAGTTCTAAAAAAAGTTGTTGAGATATAAGTTTCTATAGTGTTACTAATTTGTTGAAATGCTTATGTTTATAATGCATAACTGTGGCACTTATAGTTAATTTTATAGGATGTATTATACATCATTTTAAATATAATTAAATAAATTTTAATATTTTACTAATATATTTTGTTGATAAAAATTACAAATGAAGGTTTAGCATTTTGAATAAAAAAATTATTCTATATATGATAATTTAAATAATAAATACTATTTAAGTTATAATAATATGATATATATTATATAAATATTAGATCTAATATTAATATATATATGTCAAAGTATATTATCATAAATTTTATCATACATTTTTTAATATTAAATGACAAATATAATGTATATTAATTTAATAACATCTTACATATATTTTATATATATAAAATATACATTTATATATATATTTATCATATATATATATTAAAATAGAACATAACTATTTATGATTAGAAAGAAACCTATCGTGAAAGAATTAGCAACGGAACGAGTGAACCCCAATAGTCTCGGATCCCAATTTCTCTTATCCGCGAAGTTAATGGAACTCGAAGCATCGAGAAGGAATACCAGATCTGCCCTCAGTCCACATGCTATGTAGACATATGTAGTATTATATATGTGTGATATGTAGTAGCATACAAGGTTTATTTAAAATATATTAATAAACATTGAAATAAAGAGAGCATATTTATTATTCTTTTTTTAAATAAAATAAATAATTATATTCACAAAATATATATATATATTGATATATACTCTGTAAATTATACAGTTACTAACATATTTATTTAGTTATAATATTCCATACTAAATTAATTATTTAGATTTAATTACAATAAAATAATTATACTCAATCACATGTGTATCACTTCAAAATGTGTATACAAATATTAATTATTTATAATCTTATAAATTTAAATAGGAACTACTATTGATATATATATATATCAATAATAATATTAATTCATTATTATATATATATATACATGTATATATATATATATATATATATATATATACATTTTAAAGGTAGTTAATAATTTTAATATTGCATTGATAATAAATAAACGATTATGATATTTGTGGCGTCACATAGCCCTACAATACACTAACTAAGGTTTGTTATCTTACATAATATGTTACAAATCTAATACACCGACGTCATTCGATGAAACATCGACATCCATATACAATACAGCAATTGTTATTATGTGGGGGTGGGGTTTTAGAGCCTATACTATTTTAGAGTTTATACTTTAGGTTCTATACTTTATGGTTTATACAGTAGGGTACATACTATATGGTTTATATAATATGGCCTTTTCTATAGTTTATACTGTAGCTCCATACACTATATCCCCAAACCCTATAGGGCCAATACTGTAGCCCCTATACGATCAAGCCCCACAACACTAGCGAGCCCCAGTAGACTAATGAGCCCCAGTAGACTAACGAGCCCCAGTAGACTAACGAGCCCCAGTAGACTAACGAGATTGAGGAGGAGGAGGACAAGCAATAGCGGTAGTATTCTGAATGAAGTCTGACAGAGAGTCGATGTGCTTCACGGTAATGACAAGGTCAGGTCCTCCAGCTATGCCCTCCAACTCTTTCTTACCCTCCTGATCTTGCCCTATTCCCACGGCAACCACTCTTATGCCGTCCGCTCGTGCTAGATCAGCCTGACGATGGAGCGGGGGTTAATGGGTAGTAGGGTAGAGGGGGATATTAAGTAATGATAGTTAGGGGCGTTGCAACAGGGGAGGACGGGGGGATATGCCCCTCTCCGCTTTAAAATCTATGGGACCTCCTATGTATTGGTCCCCCCCACTTTTATCACACAATTTATTTTGATTAGGTTGGTCCCCCTACATACAAAATCGTTCCAGCTCCCTAGTGATAGGGTTGTTGTATAGTAAAAATCTTACATAGACCAAAGTATAATTTATATAAATATATTTATATATATAATAATAATAATAATTATTTATTAGTTAAGATATATTTATGTTTCTTTTTTGTTTTTGTTTATGTTATATATAATTTGTTTTATGTATTGTTCTTTTTTAATGACTTCAAAATTATATTTAATCTTTGTTATAGTTGTCGTCCATAATCAATAATTTAGTATATTACATTTGATGATTTAAATATAGCATGTATAATAATCTTGATAATATTTTTAATTGTGGAATGTAAAATAATTCAGAAAATTATGCATATTGTATATAATAAAATAATAAAAATTTAATAATAATCGTAAATGGAAAATAATTTATATTCACACATATATATAAATTATTAGGTCAATATTAATTAGTAATTAATTACAAATAGTCTACTTATTTAATTATAATATTTAATATTAAATATTGTTATATATATATATATATATGTATACATGAATATTAATTTCTATATATTAATATAATAAATATATATATATATATATATACATTATGACATAAATGTTATGTAATGATGGTATATCATTAAAATAATATTGATATTAAGGTTATATGAATGTACATGTATTTCTTTAGAATTACGCTTATGTTGTCTATTCACTATAGACTATTATCATTAACACTTACACACAAATTCCTAATCATCTTGTAGTTTTAAGTTCAAAACATTAAACTTAAGTTCAAAACAATCTGAGTTATAGTAAATAAATAGTTTTACTATGATTATCTAAAGGTAGGTTAATACCATTATAAAAAAAAATATATTATAACTATATATTATAAAAATAAATGGCAAAGATAGGTTATAATAATATATTAAAAAGATTTATTATAGATGTATTATAAAATGATATTATAAAAATAAATGACAAAGAAATATCTTATAATATAAGATTATTTATATAATATTTAAAAATATATTATAAAGATATATACTTAGATCATAGAGTCTATAACTAAGATATACAATATTCTATTCTAATGACCTCTGACCTACACTGACCTCTGGAATAGTTTGATCTGCGTTAGTGTTAGACTTGCCGTCGGTGATCACTATAGCGATGTTAGTGATAGAGATCCGGTCTCCGTTATTAGTGTTGAACAACTCCGTGCGTAACAATCTGAAACAATGAAGTAAGGGTTAGGGCTAAGTAATACGGGTGGGGGGAACCTAATGAATGGGTATATTAGAACACTAGAATATGTCTGTGTACTATGTTTTATACATATTTAGTATGAGAATATTTCATGTTATTAATTATATGATTATAAAATTACATGATGTAATATCCTATAATATATTGCAATTTATTACCTATCATATTTCCGTACAATTAATTATTATTATAATTATTATTATTATTATTATTATTTTATTTTATTATATTTTTTATTATGGAAGTCACTTCCGAATAATTTATTTAATATTGGATTTTTTTGAATAAATAAATTATACTACTACTACTACTACTACTACTACTACTATTACTAATATTACTAATATTACTAATTCATAATTAATTCTATCTAGAGGCATATCAACTCTGTAACATATAACTTGGATTATATAATTATACAATAGAATTTATTAATTTATTAATTAGAAGTTATTAACTAATATATTAGTAATACTAAATATAATCTATTGAAAGTAATGCTGGATAATTTTAAATATACAGGAATGTTTCAACAATATATAATAACCACGGTATAATACTATAGAAATACATTAATACTAGAAATAATATACTAGATATATTAACAAATTAATAAATATGATTTAAAAAAATCAATAAATGAAAGAAAATTTATTGATATTATTTTTTCGTATAAGATTTTAAAATCCTAAACAATTTCAAAATTTGAAATACATTATTCTCTCTTATTTATATAATAAACCATTATACAATTATGTAGAAAATAATGTATGAACTTGAAGTGAACCTGGATTAAATATGTATAACGATATGTAAGGTGAAGTTACTTGAGTGTGTGATAAGTAGGTGTAATATGTAGGTATTGATGTATTTCTATCTCTAACAATAGTCCATTGTATGTAATGTGTTTTGATTCTCATATTTCAACATGAAAAAACATAGGCAATATGGTTTTAATATATCATTCTATAATTATATGATATGTTTTAAATTACATATATGGGTTGTTCAAGAAGATTATAATTTATGGAATAATTTAATTGCATTTTTAGTTGAGTTTATCAAACAAAGAAACACTTGTTAAAAACCTCTATGAATATACATTATAAATATATATATATATATATATATATATATATATATATATATATATATATATATATATATATATATATATATATATATATATATATATATATATATATATATATATATATATATATATATAAATATATATATATACATATATGTATATATATATATTACAGTTATTTAAAATATAATAATATGTAGATATTATGAAAACAATCAATCAATGATGTTCATTGCTGTGGAATGTTATTGTTACAATATATAAGTAATCTTAAGTGATGTGAAATATCCAACCTAATATAAGAAATTACATAATAGGAAATATTATTCGAAGCAATTCTTTATAAAGACTGTTATAAAAGTAAATAGATAATTTATAAAACTCCAAATATAATACATATTAATCATAAATTGTATAGGTACATATTACCTATGTATACCTATAACCTATGTATACCTATTATAATATGTACATATTATAATAGGTAATAGTTAAACCTTCAGATTTTTATTTCGGAAATATTTTCCTAGTTGTGGCAATATAAATATTTATACTTATACCAAAGATTTTGCGAAGCAAAGATATAACACTCCCTATGCATGCAACGTAATTTAGTAATATCCCTAACCGCTGCTAGCAGTATTATCGAAATCACTGAAATAAATTAGGTTCGGCTCTGTTTGCATACAACAATGTTTTCATTGCTCTATTAAATTACATGCAATATAAATTAGCTTTTACTCACTAAATATATACTTATAGCATTTAAAACATACATATCATATTTGTTTGTTATATATTAGTAATGAACACTTAGTTTTCATCATATAAATATTAATTTAAAGCATATAATTTAACATTTTAAAAGTGTATAGTTAAATACGAATTTACATTATAAACAACACATAGTTCCTAAAAGTAACCCGCTATAGGTGGCACCAGGGCATTTTGTATACAAATTCGAATTACACGATTTCGCGTAAGTGTTATATCTTTCCTTCGGAAAATCTTTGCTTATACTATAAATATATATATATAAATATATTTAAAATTATTTATTAATCAGGTATTTTATATATTGAATACAGTGAATGTAAATGAAAGTTATGTATCGAAAAAATATATAGATACAATTTAAAAATATTATTTATATATTTAAACATATGGTGTTAATTTTGTTAAACATTTCTATAGATTGTGTTTATATGTTATTAAATATTTATTCTTGACAAATATTATTTTAAAATATGTATGATTACAGTAGAAATATTACTTGAAATACAAGATATTATCTTAATAGTATCAACTTACATTGCCCTTACCAGTACTTATCAAAGTTTAATTAAGAATATATTATGTAACGTTATATCAATAGCAAATAATATTGTAAAAATACTTTTGAGAAAAACTTTGTTACTTCTAAATTAATTATTCTAAATATTAGAGAAAATGAAAGCAAGAAAATAGAATATAAAATAATCACATTTCGACCCACCTGGTAATAGATATATCTAAAGTTAATAAACATAGCTGATAACTATAGTGAATCTATTCTATAGTATAACAATATTATATTTATTACACCCTATTACTTAATTTATAACCTATAACTTAACATAAAATACTTAGGTTTTAAATATAACTCTTCACGATATTTAATTAATATATCAAGTATAATAATTAATTATATAGGATACTATATGCTTTATATGCAATACTAACCTTTAATTAATTGTAAGGTAGGGTACATGGTTAGATATCTAAAGTGATTTGTTGCTATTTTATCTTGTTTTTATGATTATAATAATAGTATATAATCATAATTTATATATTCTAACAATATATATATATATATATATATATTATACATTATGTACATAACTATAGGTGAAATTCTCCTAATACCGACCCCCTCTTGTATCTCAGTAACTGTGATATATCAACAAATTATATATATATATATATATACATGAACTGTTAGTAATTTAATGATAAATAATAATAAGTATTTTATTTTAAAATATATACAATCCTACAATTGTTATTTGATAAAATGTAATATTATGTTTTTACTTTTTAAATATTTGAATAAAACTATTTTTAAATCATTGTAAATAATTTATCAATTAAAAGAAAACTTAATACTTCACATATTATTGTAGATCAATAACATTTTTATAAAAATTATTAATATATTATAATTTGAATAAGTATTAACCAATATATCTTAATTATAGCAAACCTTATTATTTTCCTATTACTGACACTAAATTACCTTAATACTGACCCCCCATGTGATTTATAATATACAATCAAAATAGATATTTTGTACTTTGAAATTATTTATAATTTGTGTTTGTATCATTTTAACCCAGGGTTAACCCTTAATTAATTAACCCAGGATATATATTCATAACCCAGGATGTATATTCATAGTCAGTTAATAGTTTAATATAGAAATATAAAGTTCAATTATTAATTTATTATGAATATTAAAACTTAAATTCAACGATATATAAATTACATGCGTTTTTTATTAATTATATCTATTTATGTCTGCTATTTTAATTTGATATTATAATATTACAATGATTTCTACCATGAGTATTTATAGGGTCGGTAATAAGAGAATAGATCGGTATTAGGCACACAGGGTATACATGTATCCAATTACATACCTCGGTTTATTTTTGTCAATATTATATATAACAAATTTAAAATAGCAAAATTATTTATTATCATAATATTATCCTACTTACAAAATTTCAAATTATTAAAAATACTCATTTAGGGGTCGGTAATCGGAGACTTTCCCCTACCTACTTTAGATATTATTCCAATTAAAATTTATTAAAATATCTACCTGATTTTATTATCAACCTATAATAGTGATAATTTACACTAATATAACACACTATATATTGTAGTATATTGTCTAACATCATGTATTGATTTTGATTAAAATAATAAGTAATTAATATCAAGGAAATATTTCTGTTCTCTATTTTATATAATGAATAATTATGTAGGTAATTACATTATTTGATTTTATATAGAAACATTTACTCTTCAGTTTTTTTGTTTACATTAACATAGATTATCTATTGATCTGTAAATTAAAAGCATACACTTTTCATAAATAGAATGACAAACTTATATTACTATTATCTATATCTACCTATGGCTATACATATACTGTAGGATATACCTATAGCTATACCTTTACCTATAACTAACTATAACTATACCTATGTCATATAGTATATAATATACTGTATATGACTATATTACAGTTTTATTGTTTTACTATTAAATAATTAAATTATATCGCAAAATGCCTATAATCAATTATAATTGAGACCTACAGGTCTCAATTATAACTATAATTATGCCACCTATATTCACAATCGTGAGGGTAACGAAACAATTCGTCTTGCTAACCTCAGCGCGTCAGCGGTATTAGTCTTGCCGCCTAACAGTTGCATGGCTTCGACGTTCTCCTTGAGCTCTTTGTGCGTGGAGAACGAGTCCAGACTAAACTCGAGTGCGGCCGAACTGCCGAACTTAACCACGCCCACTCGGACCCGAGTAAAGCCGATGTCCAGTTGGCCGGTCAAATCGACGATGAAATCTAAGCGAGTGTTAACGTAATCATGTAGATATATCGCTATAGACTATAGCCTATAGTTATATATATAATGTAACATTATTAATGTTCATATATTGTACTGTATTAGCAGCATAACAGGCGCAGTTACATCATATACGCAGGTAGTAGAACTTAGATAACATTTAGTAGTACGTAACTGATGCCGACATTACTGATTCTGAGCCGATACTTTAGTTGTATGAAGACATTAGCTAGATTAAAGTCATTTTCCCCCAACGAACCGGCCAGTAGGTAGTACCTAACTACACAGTAAAAAAATATGATTCCTACAACGATTTATTATAGGAATCGGATTCAAATGGGAAAAAAGATTCCTATATAGTTCGTAGAAAACAGTTTACATAACGATCCCTACCATTATAGTGCATTGTCGCATTATTATCGATTACAAAACTAATTATTGATAATCTGTTTTTAAAAACAATTCCTAATAGAATTACTGAGAATCGGTTTAAGTTATTGATGTAAGTATTACCTAAGTTATAGGTTATAAGTTAAGTTATATATATTATTTTTTTTAATATAGAATAAAATATTATAACTTTTAATTATTTTATTATATTGATTTAATTTTTATTCATGCAAATTAATTATTATTTTATTTTATAAATAAATAAAATATTATTTTAAAAACTAAAATTATTTAAGTAATCCTATGTATTTTTCTAAATGATCATGATTCAAGTGACACGTCGAACTAACATTTTAATTATAATTAAATTGATAATAAAATTTGAAATAATGTTAAACTAATCGCTCAATATTGAATAGGTATAAATTGAATATTTATTAAATATAATAGGTCCTAATATTGTAGTGCCTAAATATTAAAATGTTATTATTTAAAATTAACCGATTCCTATAGTAATATTCCTAGTAATAATTAGGTATCGTTTTAAAATAAAACGATTACAATAGAAGGAGTAGGAATCGATATCAAATAAAAAGCCGATTCCTATAGAAATTTAAGAATCGATTTTACATAAATCGATTCCTAAACTTGAATTTTAGAAATCGATTTAAAACCGATTCTTATTAAGACACTCAGGCAACGATAAAAACGCAAATATGTTCAGATTTTTTTAATTGTGTATACATCCCTATAGGGGTGGTCTACTGATCCATGCAACTGTTAAATTCTATACTAACTCGATATTATAATATATATATATATTATTTCTTCTAATATTATATTATAAATTAAACAAATATTTTATATTATAAAACTTTATAAAAAAATCAGTATTAAATAGGTATTTCTCCATATAAATTTTACATTTTTAAATATTTTACATTTTTATATATTTTACATCATATAACTAAACACAAAAAATAAAAAAAAACAGTATTACAAATTAGAAGTATTAAAAACATAAAAAAAACAGTATTGAATGTTTAAAAAAATTTAAAATTACTATTTATCAAAACTATTTTATATTTATTTTTAAATTTTACGTTTTATATATTTAACTTTACATATATGTAAAGCTATAACTAATAAAAAAAAAAAAAAACTAAATAGTATTAAAAATTTAAAGTATTAAAATAATAAAAAATAGTATTAGAATTAAAACAATTATAAACAGTATTAATAACCTATAGTAACCTACAAATATATATATATATATATCAATATTATTAAAATTGACATAAAATATGTGATACAAATATTTAGATTCTTTATAAATATTATATTACAATTTTGAAAAATGTATTAATTATATTTTATACTTTGTTTTGGATGCTAACATGGGAATCAAATATTTGTTTTAGTTTTGTTTTATTCTTTCTTTTATATTTTGTTTTAGTTTTGTTTTATTGTTTATATATCTATTTTTATGTAATTTTATTGTATTTTATCCGAATGAAGATGATGAAATATGACATTACACTACTGTTAGGAGATATCGAATTAAAAAAGCTCATCGCTTTCACTGATTCTCCTTAGACATTGTCTATAAACTGAATTCATTCATTCATTCATATATATATATATATATATATATATATATATATATATATATATATATATATATATATATATATATAAATATAGGTAGGTATATATATATATATATATGTGTAAAAGTACTATCAACATTATTATGTTTTTCATCGTTATATGACCACCCTGATAATGATGCTCAGTAAAAGCATGGTAAAGTATACTATAGGTAAAGTATAGTTATAGTTATACAGTTTAATTTCAGTAATTTATACAGATAGGATTATTAGGGGAAACACTCCAACACCGACCCTAATTACCGACCCTCTAAATGTATATTTCTAATAAATTATTCAATAGTCGAATATTGAATAAGTTATTAAAAATAGTCATTTTGGATCGGTAATATATTGATAAATATATTTATTTAACATTTTGTAATTATGGTAATATTATGGTAATACATACTTTTGTTATTTTAAATATTTTTTTAGAATTGTATTGCCAATAATAAATAGGGGGGTCGTTAATTAGATACATTTGTTCACAATACCGATATATTTCTCCAAGTAGTCCTACCGACCCCTAAAATATGCGTGGTTCATATAACTGTGGTATAATAATATCCAATCAATACAGGGTATATAAATAGGTTTAATTAATTACAAAACGCACGCTATTATATATCATTTAATAAGTTTAATTTTCATATTATATTTATAATTGAACTTTATATATAGACATATTTCTATATTAAACTTTAAAATAACTGACTATGAATAACTATAGTTATGTATCATTTTAACCCGGCAAACGTATATTTTAACAGCGACAATAGCACTATACAATGCTACTTTAGTACATATTTCTACATATGTACTAAAGTAGCATTGTATATATATTTACCTACACATATTACAAACAAAGTAAAACACAGACATATTTTGATTGGATATTATAAAGTACACTGGTCGGTATTAAGTTAATCTAGGAGGTCTGTAATATGAAAATCATATGACTTTCTATAATTAAGATATCTTGGCTAATTATACAATACTCATTAAAATAATAATATTTGTTATACAATTTACGGGGTCGGTAATTGGAGAGTTTCCGCTAATTATATATATTATTATGATATATTTATTAGAATCTTAATTTCTGGATTTAAAAAAGTAATAAATTAGTATACTGCTAGTAGTAAAGTAGTAACACTATAGTTTTATTATAAATTCTAAAGAATGTGTATACCACAATAGTATGTATTTGGCTAAGTATAGAGTATCTATGTATTCAAACATATTTAAAATTAGAGCCACGTAGCGTAAAATTAGAAAATTTAAAATAGATATCATCGCAATTTATAGTTAATAACTATACTTATAATGTATTAGACACGATAGGCTATAACCTATAGTACCAGAAGTAGTAATCAAAGAAAGTGAGAACGTTTTAAAATGTACACTCATTATGTCAATTATTATCAATGAATTTATTATATATATATATATATATATAATTATATACGTTTCCTATAAAGAATATCATGATTATACTCGAGTGTACTATAGTACATATATGTATTTGCGCATACATGCAAATATGTATGCATTCACATGGATATTACTAACAAACGTCCATACATTAACTTCATTACATAACTTTAAATGTGTATTATCATAATGTACGAAGTGCATTGTACGTGTATATATATATATATATATGATAAAATAAATATTAAACAATATTGATTTATGATAACTACATACGTAGATTAAAATTAACATCTTTATAAATTGAGTATTCATTTTTAAATAGTTTAAATATTTATTCCAGTAATTTTTAACTAGTTTGTATTATAATATAACGACTATATTGAACTCCGGAAGGTATTTTTATTACATCAAACCTGTTTACTTTGTACTCAGTCGGTGATAAGTTTATTATGTTATTAAAAGTTTTTTTAACGAAATTTATTATATTATATCTAATAATATTAACTTAATGACTATTCTATTAATAGAATCGTGATTCATAATATTGATCGCGTGGTATGTTACGTGACATACTAGATTTACAATGATAACAATGAAATGTATTAGTCACCTAATTATATATACAATAATATAATGCATGTATATACTAAATGATACATGTAGTTCTTATCGAGGTCACCGAGGTTAACTACGCAAACATATAGGAATACTAGTAATGAACATGGTAAGTCATTAAGAAATAGAGTTATTATGATTTTATATATCATGGGAAACAAAAACAGAAAATATTTATATTATTTTGAAGCCCTTTAGAAGAAACCATATTATAAATATAATTGTAATATAACAGACACAAAAATAATTAAAATTGTTATAATAAATATTATTATTATTATTATTATTATTATTATTATTATTATTATTATATACCTACAATAGACCTACCTATATATAGGCCTACATATAGGTATTATTGTATACAATATAAAAGTAACAAGTACACATTATAAAAGTAACATTGCCAGAGTAAATTAGATTGTTATCATCACCTACAATGTATACATAATTGTATACAATGTAGACATATCATCTATACACATATTGTAGATGTTATCATGTTGCTATATCATAAGTAGTTCACATAAGTCATAAGTATCCCCACTCTAATATTATAAGATTCATTCATATATTTGTATTATAAAAAACATACAAATAGGAACCTACGATATATATATGTTAGGGCGTAGAAATATCACTTATGCTATATGGCATATAGTATATGCATATTGATATACTTATGAATATTTAAATATGTTCATATATATATATTTAATTTATCGTTTACGTTTTATCTATGCAATATACGTGAATACAAATGGACAGTTCTCTTGTAAATAGAATGCATGACATCAACTATTAACTACAACTGTAGGTGTAAGTACGCATATTAATCATAACTTCAGGGCATCTACACATATTTATATCGGCGATTTGTCGTGCAATAGTAACATATATAACTGTAGGTAATATCGAATATATTTGTATTATTATTAATCGTTTTTTTTCAAGAAGACGTTAACCTGTATTCGTTCTAAAATAAACGTATCCACAAACACACACAAACACACATACAGACGCACATACACGCACACACACACGCACACACACATATATCACCCATCTAGCGATACTAACATTACAACATATGAGGTCACGGATGACTAACTTTTGAGCAGTGACCAGTTGTCCTGAATACTTCCGGAAGCGTCCACCACAATACCGATATCCAGTTGGGCACATTCTATGTAAATGTTACGCAAAGTCAGTATCTGGTATAAGCTTTACAGGTTGTGATAGTGATTACTTGTTAATATTAAATCATTGTTATAGATATTAGGTTAATTATATTAGTAAAATATTAAATAATATTATTAATTAAAACTATTTATATAAATAATATGCAAATACTATTAAAATATGTTGATGGATCCTGCTAATTAATACAGATAACATATGTATCATTGTTTAAGTTGTTATCCCCTCAATATATTGGTTATCACATATTGTCATTTATCATATATCATATATTATCAATAAATAGGTGAATTATATATAAAGTAACGAAGGATACAATTAGAATATATGTCACGGTTTTCATGTTTATGCATTACTTATATCCATATACTTAAATGTTATATACCTACATCCATATATAACTAGCACATATTCTAATAATAGTATACTATTTAAGTACATTATTATCTTCTGTAATGGATCATACTCGAAATATAGGATTAACATATAATTCTTAAGAGAGGACGACGTCATTTCTCTACTAAAAAAACATATTTGAATTTTATATATATATATATATATTTATAAAATAGGTTACCTATAGGTTTATGTTATATTTATAGATTTATTTTAAATTAGAAATAATATTTATTTTGTAATGTATATATAACTTATAAGTTATTGATTTAATAACATAATTAAAAAATAAAGTTTGATATTGTTTATACTAGGGGAAATTAACCGAATACGGGCAGTGCCCGAATACGGACACTCTCGGTATCTTAGAAACCATAAATCCTACAAAAAAATGTTTAATCAATAAAATATTCATAATTATATAAATAGTCTAAAAAAGTATTTTTGATTTTGTTATTATTCAAAATATTGCTGATATATCCAATAAACTGATTTTTTTATTACGTTTTTAAATTTATGAAACAAAATTTCAACTTAAAACCTTATCAAGAATATATAAATGTATTGATATAAAATATAACATAATATTATTAAAAAATAAAGTATTCAAAAAATATATATATAATTTATATATTTGTTTTCAAATAAAAAATCACTCTAGGGATGTCTTAATATGGACAGTGTCCGTCGGACACCCTATAACCAATCAGCGCGCAGCGTATGAACTATTCTGATATTCATCAAAATCGCGTGCGTTATAATATTAATACGACCAATAAAGGTAAATCTAATTTTTTTATTATTTAGATACTTAAATTATATTATTAATTAAAAAATAATAAAAATAAATAAATTATTAACTAATTAAATTATATTAAATTATTCATAAAATTAATTATAAATAATGTAATTGCAATTTGTCTGATTGATTCATCAATAATATATAATCTATCTAGTGGTATATAGGGTTTCTGTATTATAACACAGGGTGTCCGTATTCGGACATGGGTACCGAATACGGACACCTCCGTTATCTATGAAATTAAAAGATTAAATAATATTTTAAAATCACAATAATATATATATAATCATATAATATTAATATATTGTAATTTTTGAATAAAATAACGAGTTATAAAATGTTAAGACCATTTAATGTTAAAGTGTCCGTATTAGGTTACTTTCCCCTATATATATAGGGGTATACCATTAGAGTGAGCCCCACTCTATATCTATGAAATTAACTGATAAATATGTCATGTGTTTGTTCTCATGTATGATCACAAAGTTACTGTATACCTAATAAGGCTCGATAGAAAGGAATAGGGATATATGGGGTATACCACCCCCACCCCATATACACTATAGTGAATACACACGTCGATGGGCTAATATAGTTATACCTACTTCATCTATGTGTGTGATTATTGTAATGTTACGTAGCCATACGGTAAACTTATTGTGTACGTGTAAACATCAACCTTTGTTAAGATGAAGTATACTTCATACTCGTAAACGTTACAATAATCACTCACACACACATATATACACACACACCCATATCTATATATAGACCTGTACACACTCACATATAGTTAACTATTTACATTTAATAATAAGTTGCTTACAAATAATTTACTATAGGAATGGACGGATGCATGAAAATAGTTGATCGAGTTCAGAAAGTAAATACAATTTCTGCTCAAAGTAGAGTAACAGAGATTATCTCGTAATCTATACTCACGAATAGGGTATACCTTCCAATAAATATGAGCTTATTATACTATAGTATATATATATATATATATATATATATATATATATTTGCACCCCATTTCAGGTAACCTTGTAACCTTATAACCAATTTGTTTAGACACTGCGATCAACATCAGTAATGAGTTTTCGGCGGTGTATCGTATATTAATTATTATAAGCTATATTAAATAGATGTATTTTCAATTTGACTTTAAAGGTGTGGTCAGAAACTATAGATCTAATTGAGTGAGGTAGGGAGTTCCATAGTTTAGGTGATATTATAGAAAAAGAAGATTGCTGTTTTTTATTTAGTGATAAAGTTATTGGTATATTTAGTTTGTATTTATGTATTGTTCGTTGTGGTCGGGATGACTTGTAGTTCGTAAGTAGTTCAGTAAGATAGTCAGGTTTATTATTATGGGTGGCATGGTGGGTCAGTAGGAGTAATTTGTATTGTATGCGGTAAGGGATGGGTAGCCAGTGAATGGATTTCATATAAGGTGTGATATGTTGTCTTGAGTATTTTTGTATCCTGAAAATGGTTCTGATGGCTCTATATTGTAATTTAGTGAGCATTTTGATAGTATGTGCTGGGAGTGAATTTAAAGTAGAGTTACAGTAGTCAAGTCGGGGCAGTATTAAGGAATATGTAGGTAGGTTCGCCTATTATTACCTAGCAATGTTGCGTGTATATGCGTCATCGATGTTAAGAATGTACTTTCTATATATATATATATGTGTGTGTGTCATATATGTGCGCGTTACAATTTATCAATACTAAATATTTCAATTAATCTATTTGATTAAATAACAATAATTAGATTATTTTACAAATACCAGTAAACGCAACGAGGTCATTACGGTGCACTAAACCAACCTATCGAGCTAAAGAACGCTTTCTTTATATCGATGACTAAATCGTATAGTTCAACGATAACAATCCAAGGGTAACAATGATATTAATTATAACAATAACATTGCTACGAACACGACCATTAGTGTATGGTATAAGCAGAGAACACATTCTACAACTAGTATCAAACGTATTGCCATGCAAACGGAAATAAGTTTTATTATACAATTATGTATACAAGTGCAATGATTTACATTCTATTATTTCGGATATAACGTAATTATGTAACACTATAACTGATAACTTCCGTTACAATCTATATAGGGAATCAAAACTTTCTTCGTGCACGATATAGTTCTAAAAATAATTAATTATTAAAAATAAATAAAGTGATTATGTAATTGTTATTTAATAAACATTATTTAATTGTTATTTTTTATTATGCATATTTATTAAGGAATGACACGTGAAATGTGGATAACGTTGATACTCCTTCTACTTATAGTAGCGTAGAGCCTATTTATATTGACTGCACTATCTATGTATTACATCTAGTAGATAACAGCTATACGGTATATGTATATACCGTATGAATATATGAATAGTAGCTGATTATATACAATATAATGTAAATACAGTCAACTCCCGATAAGTCGGACTCGCAAGGGACTGGGAAAAGTGTCCGACTTAGCGAGATGTCCGACTTATCCGATATACAGAATATCAAGTAAATACGACATGAAATGCGCAGCGTGAGTTAAATTGTTACCGAAATATGGAATTATGCAACAATCAACAACTTAAATGTTGTATTCAATAATATTACTTACTAAAATTATAATATTCATTGTTTAAAGTAAACATATCAGACAATTTATAAAAAGTCCGACTTATCCAGTATACAAATCATAAAAATGACTATAATATGTGTCCGACTTAAAGAAAAGTCCGACATATCCAATCCAACTCATCCGACTTATCCGATTAATTTAACATGGAACTAGATACAAATCCAATAAACCAAATAAATGTATTCGACTTATCGAGAAGTCCGACTTATCCGTAGTCCGACTTACCGAGAGTTGACTGTACTTATATTCACAAATGATATACTATATTATAAGTTATATATCACGCTCCTTCATTACTGTAACATTATTAATTAGATATATAGAAAGCTATAACATTATTAATTAGATATATAGTAACTTATAACATATAACATATGACACACATGTCATATATCACATATATGATATATAACATATGTGCATGAGGACATCTTACAAGGACATGTTAACAATGTGGTGGCGTCATACATATTTATGTCTGTACCGATTAGCTTTCGTGTCTACTATAGTTGTGTCTACGTATATATATATATATATATATATATATATATATATATATATATATATATATATATATATATATATACTATAGTGTCTACTACAGTTATGTCTAAGTCGTTATTATAGTTCACTTCCGCTCAATTAAATATCAAATACATGATTGAATAGTTCATGATATATATATATATATATATATATATATATATATATAAATATATATATATATAAATATATATGACAATTATTAAATGACTATGAAATGACGTATTATAACATTGTAACGTATACGTGTAATACGATATTCTTATAGTACATCACGTATGTGTATATGTGCATATGTGCTTATGTGTATATACTATTGTATTACATTATATTTATACAACCGATTATAATATAGCATATGACGTTAGATATATTATATGCTATATCATATAATATATCGACTATAGTATATATATATATATATATATATATATGCTATGGCCTATCATTGTCTCAATTATATATAATCATATATACCAATACCTCCTATAATCTAGAGGTTAAGGAGGTATTGTATATACACATGCATGTATTTATGATATTTATGGTTTAATTTGTTATTTATATAATGTATATATTATTGTATTAATAATTATCAATTATATTTAATTAATTTATTATTTATTATTAATACGTTTATAAGTATGTATAATGTATATAGTGTATACACTAGTGTACTAGATCTATAGTAAACAGGGAGTAACTATGGATACCCTGTAGTAACTATGGGTAGGTAATAATGATGATGAGGATGCTGATTATGGCTATACACTTTACCACATATAAGTGATGATAATATATGACAGCTATAGCTGGGCATCATGCATACGAGTGCAAACCTTTAGCGGATGCGGAAGGAATGCACGAGCAGAGCAGCACTACCGCTACGGGGTAGAGTATATTCCGCAGTATCATCTTCGGGTGTGTAGTTATGTCACGTGAGATAGCTCTCTCAACAATGGTTATGTCATGCGCGAGGATTACGTCACCGCTATAACAATGGAGACGAGACGAGACGATGGCAGTTATCCGGTGGTCGGGGGTCGGCAACTCTGAAATGATTAATGTCGGGGATAATGTCGGGAATTAGAGTGCTTTGATTAATTATTATTATAATTAGAAATAGTTATGTTTATTATATATAATATTGTACCGCCCATCTCTAGCAAACCATCAATATAATATTATATATATACACATACATATACAAATAATCTTAATATAGTCACGTGATTAGTACTATTGTGAAATGTGGATGTTTATAGTGTATACTATGGTGGGTATGTTTCTACTATAGTAGTATATACTGTAGTACTACTATAGTTAGTATACACCACTAACATCATGTATACATGTATACTATACTTGCTATGAGATAAGAGTAACACTGAGGACCCTACACAGACTGAAGACATATTAAAATACTTAAATAGTGTGCCAAATTATAAACTAAAGACAATATATTCTTATAGGAAAGTAACCGAATACGGACAGTGCCCGAAAACGGACACTCTCGGTATCTCAGAAACCATAAATCCTACAAAAAAAATGTGTAAAGAATAAAATATTCAAAATTATATAAATAGTCAAAAATAGTATTGTTTATTTTTTAATTATTCAAAATATTGCTGATACATCAGATAAACGATTTTTTTATTACGTTTTTAAATTTATGAAAAAAAAATTCAACTAAAAACCTTCTCAAGAATATACAAATGTATCTATATAAATATAACACTATATTATTAAAAAATAAAGCATTCTAAAATTATATATATAATTCTATATTTGTTATCAAATATTAATTAAGTTATAAGCATCTATTTAGAGGTATTATAAGTCCCTAATACTGACACTCTATGTGTATTAATACGGACACCCTATAACCAATTAGCGCGTAGCCTATAGGCTATAGTTCATATATGAACTATTCTGATTTTTCATAAAATTGCGTACGTTATAATATTAATACCATCAATAAAGTTAACTAATTTTGTATTATTATTTAGATGCTTATAGGGTATTATTAATTAAAAAAATAATAAAATAATAAATAAATTATTAACTAATTAAATTAGAATAAATTATTGATAAAATTAATTATAAATAATATAATTGTAATTTGTCTGATTGATTCATCAATAATATATAGTTTATCTAGTGGTATATAGGGTGTCCGTATTATAACACAGGGTATCCGTATTCGGACATGGGTACCGAATACGGACACCCCCGTTATATATGGAATTAAAATATAAAATAAATTTTAATATCACAATAATATCAATAATCATATAATATTAATATATTTTAATTTGTGAATACAAATAATGAATCATACAATATTAAGACCATTTATTGTTAAAGTGACCGTATTAAGTTACTTTCCCCTACACGTTTTGTAATTATTTATAAGGTTGGGGGGTTCGCCTCCTAACATTCAAGATAGGATAACATGCCATGTATCTTTAGTATAATTCCAACATAATATATACTTTATAATATATAAAATAAAGTAATAATATAAACCCATATTATTATCATTGCATTTATTGAAATGTACTAAATGTTCAAAAAAGAATACACGAGTGTGTTTATAATGCATACGTAATGCCCTGTATACGTTTGACATGAATATTTTACATCATTAAAAGATAATGAATTATATTTTAATATTTTAACGTAAATAATTGTTGATAACAAATGAAATCGAACCCTTAGCATTTATATATTTAACTGGGTTTAATTAGCCCAAAGTTTACTCTAACTCTGTAAACGTTTATGTAATTTTCATACATTTAGTTTATGTAGGTTATAGTTTACACGTTATTATAGCAACGTTACTATATGTAGAACGACATAAATTCGCAGATTAGTAAAACATGCACATATTTTTCGAATCATTTTCTTCGGAAAATCTTTGATACAACTAGGAATATAAGTTATATATAATATAACTATATATATAGAGATATATTTCACTCACTATTAAACTGACACATAAATTGTGTAAATATAAACTGGAAATAACGTAGAAATAGTGTCGATAATATATCTCAATAGTAAACTGATTTTAAAGCAGGAAAAACGTATATATTAAACTTAGAGAGAAAACTTCACGAGTGTAATATTAACTCACTGTAATATCTATGGCATGACTACCGATACTATAGTATTAGCGAATGGCTTTGATAATCGTATCTGTACACATGAGATTAGTAAGCATATCACATATATGCATACTCGACTAAACATGGTCACATCCTGATGCAATGCAGCCTGTTTAACCATTAGCGGATACATTGGCGGATACAGTTATAAATGACTAATAAGAATGTTTCGAACCGAAGTTCTACAATAATATGTGCATAATATATATATGTATATATATATATAAAATGTGATTACTTATATATAAGAAGGTACTTGATTAATTCAACAAACGATATACCTATCTATCATCTATCAACAGTAACTTATAAGTTACATATATGTTGAATACTTACTATTCATAATAGTTGTATGATTAAATACATTACTTATATTATATATATATATATATATATATACAGGTATATATGGGTATATAATGATATACCCACTATAGGTTATAACTGTGTCTGCTATATGTATTTAGTATCTTTATATCTATACTCATATTTCTGTTACTATTTGTTATTGATATATATTTGTTACCTTAATTGATATACATATCATATTAATATTATTATAAGTATGTTAATAAGAGTAACAACTATTTGATCGCAAATGATATCCCTATATGATTATTAGAAATATATAGCAACATTAATTATATTTAAATCAATTAAGTCAATAATATATTTTTATATAAATAATAAATTATAGAATATATTCTATAAGTCAATTTTAAGTTAATTTGTATCTAAGCATAAATTTCAAGTTTAAATGTAATTATAACAACTATATAACACTCCCTATCTACGCAACGTAATTAATATAAACCCTTGCCGCTGCTGGCAGTAGTATCGAAATCACTGAAACAGATAAAGGTTTAGCGCGGTTTTTATATGAAAATGGTTACATTCTTATATTCAATTACATACGATATAAGTTGTATTTGACTAACCTCGTGTATATGTATATCATAAAACCATAATATCATATTGCTTTGTTATAAATTATTAATGAACACTAATTGTCTTCATATAAATAATAATTTAAAACCATTTATTTAAATTTAAAAGTATTTATAGTTTGATAATACTTTTATTTATAAATAACACAGCTGTCCGAAATAGAAACATATATAGGTTGAATTATATATATATATATATATATATTTATATATACATATACATATATGTATATTATAAACAACACAATTTTCCGAAATATCAACTTATGTAGGTGGCGCTGTTCAAGTTTTGTGTACAAACTCAAATTAAATATTTCATGTAAGTTTTATATCTTTCATTAGACAAATATTTGATTAAACTGTTCTAAAGGAAAACATTATTATACGGAAATATATAACAATTTTTATATAGGGAAATCGTGTAATTTGACATGCATGTACATATGGACGACATGTGTACCTATAAGTATAATATATATACATATATATATATATATATGCATATATTAATAATTGATTACATGTAGTATACTCGTTCACACATTAAGACATACACCAATGACAGTATCATGTCAGTGTATGCAATACAAGGGTATACGAGTCTATCCCACACACTAGAGTACCTCACGTACGATGTCTACCGGGCCGTATACGTGGCCAATGTGCACATTAGTACCACGTGTACAATGTATACCATGGCGGGCGCATAAGTATCGGGTGGGTGCGCGCGCGTGTGGGTATAATAGACAATGGTACATTGTATGCAGGACAGGCGCGGGTATTATATCCGTCGAGCATTAAACGTCGCTGGCTTTACGTCGCGGTGCATTGTTACGCGGCGGTACTCCATTATGACGTAACCCCCCCCCCCTCGCCCACCCTCACCCTCACCCTCCTCCTCCATCACACGCGCGCTCACAATGACGTAATAATTCACCGTATCACGTGACAGCCTCCTGGTTCGGTCACGTGCGATTATTAACTCGGGCGGCGGTGATGAATGGGGAGGGGGGGAGGGGGGAGGGGGGGGGAGGGGAGAGATGAATAGCCCTTAGAGGTGGTCTGGGCGGTGTGCATACCTCTTCATTATAAAGCTAACTTAATATCGCCATGTGGGTGCTCGAGTGTGCGTGTGTGTGTGTGCGTATGTTTGTGCGCGTGTGTGGTAGGTAATATTATTGTTGTAGTAAAGTTATGTAATTATCAAACTCCAATTTTAAATAAATTGTTCGGAAGTGATAGGTACAATATTATTACCATAAATGGCTATAGCCCCTATAAGGCATTGATATTACTCTACTATTATTATATATATAATATATTATCATGAAGTAATCGTGCCATCTAATACAAATAAAGGAAAATAAATAGTTTTGAAATATGTTAGTGTAATATATTACATATTCTATAGAGTGTAGTTCGTAACGTAAGTTATAACTTAATTTATACAGTTATAGCTGTAGATATAACTCCATAAGTTATGAATGAATGAATAAATTCAGTTTATAGACAATTTCTAAGGAGAATCAGTGAAAGCGATGAGCTTTTTTAATTAGATATCTCCTAATATAAGTTATATAAGTTATATAAGCTATATAAGTTATATAAAACTATATATAGTTGATTTTCTAACTATAGTTGATACAAAATAGGTCTTAAGTAGGGTCTAAGTATTTGCGTTATTTGTAAACAATGTGTTTAAGAGTTGTTCGTTAAATAACGACATGTCAATACAACAGTACACACATGTATTGTTATGTTATGTTGTCGCTTTGTAACATATAGGTACTACAGTAGAGATTGTGTACACACTGATACATAGTATACTATCTGCCCTTTTAGTATCTGGTGACCTCAATTAGCTAATGTATGTAGATAGTTTCGTATATATTGCGGTACATGTATGTGCATATGTGTGTATACGTGTGTGTATGTATGCGTGTGTATGTGTGTGTGTATGTGAGGTTGTGTGTGCGTATTGACCAGTATACGACTGAGTGAATAATCCACCCACCCCTGTATAACATCTCACGTGTATAGTAAGATACTATTAGCAAAGATTTTGCGAAGCATTCCATTAGACAAATCTTTTCTATTAATAACACACTTCTACAATAGCTCAACTTGTATATGGTAGATCCACCTGTATAACAGCCTCATATGTATAACAACCCCACGTGTACAGGACAGGGTATACCCTATAGGTACGTTTACTATTATACTATACAACCATCTGTTGTGGGTACTAAATCTTATTTAATAGTGTATTAAATAAGCTTATATAGAGATAGGTATATTTATTGTGGTGTACAGAACTTTAGTCTGTTAGCAGGCAAATATGTCTCAATAATATATACATTTATACATTTATATATATCACTGTTTAATAACAAGTAATAACATATGTTTCGGCATTGCCCCGTTACATAACAAAACGTAATCACGGGCACGATACAGGTAGTGATATCGCCCTGTATCCCCTATCTTTACTATAACCTCATTAGGTTACGAATGTTACGAACTCGTGGGCGTGTTCGGGGAAAGCGGGAGGGGGCGTGTCGAACGTACGCAGCACTGGTATTTCGATTGAAGCGTCGAGCGGCGCACTATCGATTTATTAAATAAATAATGACATTTATTGCCGCCGGGCGTCGCATGCGTATACCGAGCCTATCAGTAACGCATGCGCAGTAGGCGGTGTACTGTACTTAACACTACGAGTACGCGTGTACCGATGTAGCTACGGCTGGCTGGCTGGCATAGCTTTGTACACGACGCACCTATGGGTGCAGTTAAGATTTACTATTTGTTTATATGGCTTAGTACCATATAGCTAGATAGATAAATTTCTCTCTAGCTCTATGCTTAGTACCAACGAAATATATAATATATCAATACCCATATATATATATAATTATATAGGATGTATATATCAATACCTATATATATATATATATATATATATATATATATTTATATGCTTTTTATATAATTATATGTAATTATATATATATATAATTATATAATTATAGCATATAAATATAATTATATAATTATCATATACATAGGTTATATATCATAAGGGTATCGTCAATACACGAATAGGGGAGATATGATGGCATATCCTATACCATATACTCTATACCCTATTAATAATACTACAACACCTGTATAGTATACAATGGTATAGAGTCAATAGTTTAGACATATAAAGCTTAAACAGTTTCAACAGCTTAAACATATCTACAATATATAGAAAAATTAATAATAATGCAATATGCAAATTATACATTTCTTTTTATACATATCTTGAAATGAAACCTTCAAAAGTGTTAAGGCTTTATGTTGTAAATATATAACCTAACACTAAATTGTATTGATAATAAATAATGGTGATGGCAAGATAATATATCTTATATTTAGCAACTACAAGAGTAACTCTATAACAGATGAATTCTGGGATTTGAAATACGAAACCTACAATTTAAGGTGAACCTGTAATTTAATTATTCACGTATTGATTATAATGCCTGAATGCATTCTATTCTTCTGTGCTTTAAATTGTAATAAAGATGGAATACATTTGAACACAATCTGATATCTATATCATCGATATATATATATTCATGAAATGAATTAAAAATAACCTATTATCCTCATACTGTAGTTAAACTTCCAAATTTATTTTCGGCAAATTTATGTTTGAATAAATTACCCGAAAGAGTATTAGAGTATTTAAACCACGTTTTAATATATATATATATATATATATGTAATCAAAATACAGACATTTATACAACTTTAATAATACTATAGTATCTATAGATACAATTAATACACGTTCATTAATAATATGAAATTGACTTATTTAAAACTATTTCTACAGAAATATAGGATACATGTAGGACTTATGGGTATATACATTGCTTAGGTGTATATACATGTTACTTATAAGTTACATCATATAGTTACATCATATATTATGTTTTACTCTATATAATGTGTAGGTAATATCGGGGAGTGACGGTTATTAATATGTAGAGAATAAGTGGATATAATACATATTTCAGAATAATAATTGTTATATTATCACCTATAACATATTTATGTAAATTAAAGTAAATTCTTAATTCTTAAGTGAAAAGAAGTGTATATTATTTTTAAATATTAAAATTATATAATTTATATTTTAATGTATAATATATAATATTAGTTTATGTATTGGTAAACACGGCAATCATTAGATTACTACGGAAAATAGTATTCGTTTGATAAAGCAAGCCTTTATTGATATTACCAAAGATTTTGCGAAGATTCATTAGACAATTATTTGATATTACTATACTTAAGTATAATTATGTATTACAGTTTAATATATGGTTTTAATTGCTTTAAGTATTCCTATTGGCATATTATATTTAAGTGTTGTATATATATACCAAAAATACTGTCATAGGTAATACTTATATACCTTATATACCCTATATACCTTATATACCCTATATACCCTATATACCCTACATCACATACTACCCGCGGGTTTACATATCAAATATCACAATAACAATAAGGTATCAAATCACGGCCATTAATTATTAATATACAATGTAACCAAATATATGAAGTATATCCTATATTCATAAAATCTAGTCTATGCATAATATATACGTAAAATCTAGCCTATATAGCTCATACTATATACACTACAGGATACCTCTGAACATGCAAGTTGCAACACTCGGACATCATTATAATCTATTGTCGTTGATGTAATCATTCAATACATTGTCATGCGCGCACACGCACGCGTAACGCGCCTAATAGGGAGGAAATAGAATATAAAGGGGGAGTGATAATAAAGTGGGCGTTTTAATTAATGGTAAAGGGAAATACAACACGTACCGACGGGAAGTAAAGTCGTATTGTCAAGTCGTTATACATAACTATACGTTATATGTGTGCATATGGGTATACTTTATATACTGTACGATATATGTGGGATACACGTTATATACGATAGTTTAAACCCGCTAGTTTACGCAATATTTTAATATTGGACCTCCGGTTTACTAGCTCTTGGTTGTCACACTGATCCATATCCCATACAATATATATATATATATATATATATATATATATATATATATATATATATATATATTATTCACATATATTACATCGCAAAGAAAACAATATGACATATATAATAAAAGTTATACAGAGTTATTAGTAACAATTGTTATCGTTACGAAAATTGTTATCGATTTCACATAACATCCTATACATACATACATATAACACCCTATAGGGGATGTCCTATTGCGTTATACTGCACATACCTCTATTTCATAATAAATATTGATGTTTCATGTCCTCATTATCATCGCCGGTCGTTGTAATGCTAATGTTACGCATTGTTATGCAATGTTGTTATACTACCTCTATAGTGTATATATCACTATATCTATATCACTATACCACGGCATATACGACTTTATATCGATAGACTATTTAATGGAAATTTAATAATATTTTATAAGGCTTATATTTACGAGTATGCCATTATTTATATTTACGAAAATGTGCTATGTATAGAACATATTTAAATAGTATACTATAACCGGGGATACTATATCTGCCTGCTATAACAAACACGTGGTTAACATACTATAGTTCCAGACAAGCAGTCAGTAGGATTCTTATAAAACCCAGACATTAACATAGGTTTTAAAATAATATTTAGAAGTGATCTTATATAAGTGTGTATACAAAAATGATCGGCTCTCGTTAATACCATGGATGCCATAACATGATAGCGGCTTCGAAGGGACATTAGAGCTATATAAAAGATTTTGAGAATTTTTTCCTCAAGTTTTTCCCGTGTGTTCAAACCAAAAATTTCCGCTGGAAATTTCCGGCGGAAATGGGTATAGAGGACATTTCTGATGGAAATAGGTGAACGACTCTATTTCCGATGGAATTTCCTTCGGAAATTCCATCGGAAATGAAACTCAACATGTTGAATTTATTTGTGAATTTCCGATGGAAATGATAATCATCCGGGTATTTTATACTTGAATAAACTTTGACATAATTTATTATTTAAATTTGTATTTGTTATTTTAAAATTATTATATACATTTTATTTTATTTACATTATGGATACATTATTACATAACATAATAAGTAAATATAGAGATAATAAATGTTTATGGGATACATATAGTATAGACTATCGTAAAATAACAAAAGAACTGCAGTTATGGATACTATAGCAGGATAATTGAATTTAAATGGTTTGTATTTTATTTTTAAATATTTACAATATAATATTGAATATAAAATTGAATATTATATTAAATATATATTATATATTTCAAATAAGATATATTTATAATTATTCATTACTAATATATTTAGTTTGGGGAATATATTTACTATATAAAATCGTAAATATTATAAATATATTTTAAAATAAATTATATTTAAAATAATGTACAATAACGAAATCTATTATGATAATACTATTAACTAGTGGTATATACCATTATACGAAGTAAAGACAGTATACATAATGTATGTACCTAATTACTACTATGATATTTATATTAAATACAGATATATATATAATTATTATATACTATACCTATATAATATAGGTACGTAAAAATGGCGTACGCCGTACGTCGATCGAGTCGAGTTTTGTAAGACCATTATCAATAATGTATTCAATGGTACTATTATCAATAATGTATTCAATGGTACTATTATCAAAGATTTTGCGAAGCATATACATAAGTATACTTTCCTATATATTGTCCTACCTCTAGGTAAATATATATAGTTAGTTTTATTTGTGCATTTCCTTATATACAGATGTACCATATGCCGTATACTGTAACATATAATTAGTGGGCATTACTGATACATAATAGCATCGCTGTCTATTGCAGATAACATCAGCAATAGACAGTCATGTGTTAAATAGTAAAGAGTCGTGATCACGTGGTAGTATATACGTCATGTGATGCTAACCCACGTGTCACATAGATTACATAATACACTATAAATACACTCCACGCATCGCATTGGAGATATATACTGAGATAGAGAAACATTCAATGCTGTAATACATTAATCTGAACCTTTCGGTACGTCGTACCTTTTAAATTATATTTACGTTATTATAAAATATAAATATATCTATAATTTTAAATTGTGACTATTGATTTTAGTGATGCTATTGATCAAACTACAATAGCATGTATAACATATACGGTATATACACTACCACATACATACATACATACATATGTACATACTCATCCACACATGTACTACGTATGTGTATATGTGTGTGTGTAAAATAAATATGAAATATGTGTCCTCACTCGAAACACAAATTTAATGTCAACGAACGATATGAATAACTACGCAGTGTGCAGTGTAACCCTGCATACCTTACACCCTATAGGGTAATGTGTGCGCTACGTTTACTGTTTAATAAACTTTTACTACCCCCACCTACACTAAGCCCAGCATGCAGGGTAATAGAATTAATAGTACATTACATAGTGAAGAATGTCTATATGTATATATTCATTCAAATATATATATATAAATATATATATATATATATATACCAATACACCCATGTAGTACGCACACATGTGCGCGAATATAAGCGCATACACATGCTCTCTCACACACACACACACACATACACACACATACACACACATATACATTCAGCACACATAAACGCATGTATTTTACAAGTTGTAACTATCAACCAGTGTACACGGTTACATAACCATATATGTTAGCTATACCTCTAGGCTATACACTTTGCATACAACATAGCATAGCAGCAATGAACACGAATATACTTCAACTTCTTTCAATACAAATCAGGATGATCTCTAAAATATCTCGATATATATATATAATATATACAAATGTAATCATCATATTATTGGAAGGTAATTTCGAGGGAGATCTATTCTATAGGAGACCGTTCCGATGACTGTATAGAGCAAAGGTTAAAGTCAGACAACAATATTGTATACAATAATTACGCGAACAACAATATGATCGGAGCTTATATTATTACATGACATTATTACATGTTTTACATTATATCAACGGCTCGTATAATCCAATGTTTTATTTTTATTTTACTTCTCCGTTTATTTCTTGTTTTTTTGTATCGTGTCGTTTTGTCTTACTATTATCACATTTATATATTTTGTTTATATATGTTATTTAATTATATGTTTATATATAATTATAACTTTCTTTATATATAACCAGTAATTTAATACACTTTTGATCTATCTATCTATTACGTAATACCTCCTAGCACACGTCCTTGATGTCCCTAACATTCATCTTAATAGTCACTTATTGTGTCCAGATTCCACCGGATATACGACGTACAATGTACATTGCACGTCGTACAATGTACGTGTAATACGTGAATATAATAAGTTGAACAATAAAGTAACATGTTCTATAGTAGTTACCCTACTAACAATACGGAATCAGTATCTATTATTAAATTTCATTTAGTTTAATGTTTCGCTCCAATAAATATGCAGCAAAATGTAACAATCAATAATTCCTATATATATATATATGTATATATATATATATCTTATATTAGATGTACTATTTACATCATATTATAAACGAATGCCTATATATATACACATAGATGTTATCGTTTACGTGAGTATACCCCGCACTGGTATACCCCTGCACTATACACGTGATATCAATGTGTTGTGACACGTGATATCAATGTGTTGTGACACGTGATGTGAATGTAAACACACCTGACTTCAGCACACACGCACAATGGTATTAAGTCATCAACAGTCTAAACACGTATGCGTATGTGTGTGTGTATGTGTGTGGGTATTCATATTAATATTCATATTCTCTATTGAGAATATACAATTCATAAGCGATCATGACTGTATTCAATAACATCGTATTATATTATAACTATACAAATTCATATATATTTATATATATATATATATATATATTTGTATATATGTATATTTATGTGTATATAATTTTCCACGAAATACCTGTCAATCTATCATCTCAACTATGTCACGTGTATGTATTATATAACATACGTAAGTGTAACGTACCGTGACATTGTTGCTATGTTACCGAGTACCTGTTAGAACATTATGATTCATGATTATGATGATTCATAATGATTATTCATAATAACACATCATTTAAATCGATATATAATATAAATAAGAAAATATATTAATATATATCGATTCATATTTATTTATTTATAATCACCATATTAATAACATTGAATTCTATAGATGCTATTGCATTGTTACATATAATTTACAAATAAGTACACAAACACACACACACATACATATATATATATCATAATGTAACGTATATAAATAGTGATATAACATACGTAACTATGACGACTATTCGGAATAGACATCCTCGGGTGTGACGTAACACTTATAGCATTGCATAACACACGTTGCGTAATGCCTATAGGTTACGTAAGTTATGTAGCTAGTGAATCAGTTTACGTAAGGTGACCACATTGCACTGAATGTCTTACGTAATCCGGCCTCAGTACCCCACTGTTACGCAATCGTAACGCTATTGCGCAACACTTTGTTTAACACATTAGTTATTGTTATATTTATTAAATAAATAAAATACTTTATTGATATAATTGTGTCTCCCGTTGGTTCTCAATATTATATAATAATTTAATAATGTATTCAAACGATATCAACTTATATTTGATACACTATTTGTTATATTGTTATTGTTGTTATTGTTATTGTTTTTTTCGGCGGAGTCCTTTCATCCCATCCAGGAACTTTTTTCAGAAACAGTTTTCACGTATATTCATATGACTCTAATGTACCTTCGAAGCCGCTCTCATATTACGGCATCCGTGTTTTAACGAGAGCCGATACTTTATTTATACACAATTATATAAGATCACTAAATATTATTTTAAGACCCATTTTAATGGTCTGGTCGGCGTACGTGACTTGATCCCCCCAAAATATAAAATATAAATACAGAAATAAATATAGAAATATAAATACAAATGAAAGTGAAAGCAAACAATGTACTAACATGTACAATGTACATATGTGTGCGAGTAGGTGTGTGTGTGTGAGAAGTAGACTATATATCACTATATAAATCACTATAGTCATGATTATACCGAAGGGCCTTTAGTATACTATATGTTGCATTTGTTTGTAAAATACCAACGTACAAACTGAATTTACATGTATAAGCATACTGACGGGGACATTGGTATGTTACACACAATGCATCATGCTATAGTATTTACGTATACGTAAACTCTGATTTTAATGTGTACACATACGCAGGACTAGGAATATAGTCCTATCGTTACGCATGACACCACGACTTAAATGTATTGCATTTATATAGCCAAACATTAATGGAAGAAAAATAATATTAAAATATATTAATAATAAAATTAAAAATTAACGTTAATAATATATATATATATATATATATATATATAAGTTATGCTAAATATAATCAGTTATAATGGTGCTATCCTATATGATGTACAATCTATAGAGGGTTATTTGAATGCCCAAGTTGAGCAAACATATTTGCAACTGAAGTTGAAAGAAATTCCTGGCAAGCTATAATCATTATACACTCATACACATATATACGCACGCACACACAAACACATATATATTGGCATTGATAGATTAATATTTTATCTAAACCCTGCGGGGGAAATATTAGAAATATTTTGTAAGACAGGTTGGAATTCCATTATAATGGTATAGGCTATAGCCTTTCCAAAATCAATACAGTTAATACATCGATTTCAGTTATACAACGTGCTATAATTAAAAACGATTATTTCACTATGAATGTATCGTTACATTGATACAGATGTTCATCGGAATAATCTGATAGGAATTTAGATCAATACGCCAGTGAATTATTTTGTAAGTGACAACGATGAATGATGGTGATGCTGATGTTGATAGTGATGATGGTGATGTTGATAGTGATGATGATTCTGATGGTAATGTTAGAGATGATGGTGATGGTGGTGATGATGTTGATGATGGTGATGATGGTGATGTTGATGTTGATGTTGATGTTGATAGTGATGGTAATGATAGAGATGATGGTGATTATTGTTATGTTAATGATGATGATGGTGTTGATGATGATGATGATCTTGATGGTGGTGATAGAGATGATGGTGATAATGGTGATGATTTTGATGATAATAATGATGATGATTATGATGGGGATGATGATGACTGTGACGATGATAATGATGATAGTGATGATGATAATGAAGATGATAATGGTGATGTTGATGATGATGATGATGATGAAGATGATAATGATGATGATTATGATAATTATGGTATTACCAAAGGGCTTTGGTATTACTATTGAATTCATATCAATGTCATAACACATATTGCATAATTAATAGCAATCATATAGGGTGGTACCTCCTTCTTGAAGTTATTGTAATGGTAATTTGTTAACTTGATTAACACGTGATATATCCTAAGTTTGTATTACGAAAACGAGGTTTACTTTTTATTTAATAATTGAAAATATCTACTTAGGCTATACTATTATAATATTATATAATAAATTAATATTAAACGAATATAAATTATAATTTAAAAATAATATATTTAAATTACATTATAATATACGAATAGGATGTTATGTTATTATGATGATCGGGGGTGTATCATATTCGAATATTAATAACGTAAACATTTACGCTATAGATAATAATACAATTATTAATTAGACGACCGTGCTGATATCGTATACTGGATATTACGTCATAATGTTGTATTACCTTTATTAATATTCGTATTAATATGCGCACACGCGCACACGCGCACATACACACATGTGTGTGATGAATGCAGTGTGCGGTATCATGCTAATTAAAAGAAGAACGGGTCATCTGTGAACACACCTGTGCATAATATAGTATGATGGCCCGTCAAATAACGCGCGTATGTCTGTGCTACTTTATGTTAATGTATTCTATACGAATAACGCGCATCTAGATGATAACTAGAGGGGTCGTAATGTTAACTCGGATCTTCTATGATCTGTGAGGAATGTTTGATATTCCACCGGCGTAACCTTATATTAATATTTAATAACTATTATAATATTATAATATTTATTCAAATTATTCAACTTATTATGCTTAACATTATTATGTTGTATTATTTATTTTCATTCTATATAGTTATTTAATTAATAATAAATTGTGCCCATACGTGTGTAACTATAAAATACATATTATATAATTAGTAACAAATAATATAGAGAAATACTATATAATTAATATAATACTATTATAATGCGATAATTATAATTACTATATACATAAGTTATTAATAATAATGCGATAGTATTTGCAGTATAAGTAATAGGTATACATACATATATATATATATATATATATATATATATATATATATATATATATATAAGTTTGGGGTCTATGACTCAGTCTGGAGTATATGGATCAGTGGGACAACCAAAAGCTAGTAAGCAATAGGTCCCGAGTTCGACTCCAGAAAGTTCTTGTTTTTCTCTTGTGTTTATCAAGAACTTAATACGATATATCAAAACACATGAGAAATTTTTTTTACTATTTGTATTGTATTGTCCGGGCCCCTCACAGTTATTTATAACATGTACAGGTCTATGACTTCTTGATGTATCTATTATTTGTATTGTATTCAATATATATATATATATATATATATATATATATTTAATTTCAATTAATAAATATTATATATAATGCAATGATATAATAGAATTACAGACAATGCTATATACGTATATAGAGAATAACAATATATATATATATATATATATATATATATATATATTCTCAATGTATACATACCAAGTGTATAATATCGTATAATCTGTAAGACATAGCGAAAGTATCGATAATTATTCCATTGTTATTGATATTGTATAATTAATGTGACCACTTATAACGTGTCTATGTAGATAGAGTTATTCGTAATATTTATGTAGTAACTTCAGGCACCTGACAATGCATTTAACTACGTACTAAACTATCTCTCACAGTATATATATATAAATATATATATATATATATAAATATATATATATGTATATATATATATATATATATATAAATATATATGTATACATGTACATTTATTTACATTTATAAACTATACTATTATGACTCTATTATTATTATTATTATTATTATTATTATAAGCTAACACAGTTAGGCACATTTCAGGCACATTAGTTATTAATAATAATATTATAATTATTGACCGCATCGATTTTATTGATTATCTCCCTTCCAACAAATACTAGGCGACCCTCGACCGTGTTCGCTGGACTGTGACCACTTTAATCAACTGTACACACATTTCACTGATATCATTACTACTACTACTACTACTACTACTACTACTACTACTACTACTACTACTACTACTACTACTACTACTACTACTACTACTACTACTACTACTACTACTACTACTACTACTACTACTACTACTACTACTACTACTACTACTACTACTACTACTACTACTACTACTACTACTACTACTACTACTACTACTACTACTACTACTACTACTACTACTACTACTACTACTACTACTACTACTACTACTACTACTACTACTACTACTACTACTACTACTACTACTACTACTACTACTACTACTACTACTACTACTACTACTACTACTACTACTACTACTACTACTACTACTACTACTACTACTACTACTACTACTACTACTACTACTACTACTACTACTACCACTACCACTACCACTACCACTACCACTACCACTACCACTACCACTACCACTACCACTACCACTACCACTACCACTACCACTACCACTACCACTACTACTACTACTACTACTACTACTACCACTACCACTACCACTACCACTACCACTACCACTACTACTACTACTACTACTACTACTACTACTACTACTACTACTACTACTACTACTACTACTACTACTACTACTACTACTACTACTACTACTACTACTACTACTACTACTACTACTACTACTACTACTACTACTACTACTACTACTACTACTACTACTACTACTACTACTACTACTACTACTACTACTACTACTACTACTACTACTACTACTACTACTACTACTACTACTACTACTACTACTACTACTACTACTACTACTACTACTACTACTACTACTACTACTACTACTACTACTACTACTACTACTACTACTACTACTACTACTACTACCATTACCACTACCACTACCACTACCACTACCACTACCACTACTACTACTACTACTACTACTACTACTACTACTACTACTACTACTACTACTACTACTACTACTACTACTACTACTACTACCACTACCACTACCACTACCACTACCACTACTACTACTACTACTACTACTACTACTACTACTACTACTACTACTACTACTACTACTACTACTACTACTACTACTACTACTACTACTACTACTACTACTACTACTACTACTACTACTACTACTACTACTACTACTACTACTACTACTACTACTACTACTACTACTACTACTACTACTACTACTACTACTACTACTACTACTACTACTACTACTACTACTACTACTACTACTACTACTACTACTACTACTACTACTACTACTACTACTACTACTACTACTACTACTACTACTACTACTACTACTACTACTACTACTACTACTACTACTACTATTACTACTACCACTACTACCACCACGTATGATGTTGGTCAGATGCAATAGACAGGTGCACAATCAGTAGATAAATTGAGTAGTATGTATACTACCTAACTTTACATGCTACAAAATGCACACCCTAATACTAATACTAACACAAACATTAACACTAAAACTAATACTAAATGTTACACTATATCTACTACTTCCACTATCATTATTAATATATATTCGTTACATATAGGTAAATGAGTACAGTAATTTACATGTTTCGATGTTTTGCAAACTGTGCCTATAAAGCAATCGGCCGCTCAGGTGTTTCTAATAACTTTATGGCTAAAAAACTCTTATGAAAAACAAAAAGGTTTTAAATATTTGGTATCACATCCTTTAGTTTTTTATATGAATTGTTGTTCAATATAAAAACTAGATATTTATGATATATACATTACTACCTTTTAGTTGATACACCTTAATTGTATCGCAACTAAAGATGTGCTATAGGTTGAGAAACCTTTTACCAACATGTACTATCGGTAAAGAGTTATTCAATAACTAAAGGATGGTTAAGGATTCTAATTTTATTACAATTACTCCTCCACTCTTATTACATTTAGATATATTTATTTTACAGACTTATGAGTACACATACACATATACACACGTGCATACATACACAATGTGTATTACACATACATACACACACAAACACACACATATATATATATATATATAATATATATTAATATATATATATATATTATAAATATATATGTATATTAATATAATGTATGTACTATTACAAATAAAATATATTTACCTTTATGATATTATATTTTGAATTAAAGTTCACTTTAGCAATCCAATGTGTATAAGGTATCTGTAAGTGTATCCGACTCAACAATCTACGGGCGTCACAATCACTCGACTGAACATAATAATACCCGAATATTATGTTTTTATCTATTTATAAAACGTATCGGTGACGACACGGTCCAGTGATTCGCTTATACCGTTGACGGATGATGCACCCGCCATTCACGTTAAATACTAATGACTCATCGAGTTATTACAAGCGCGCGCGCTGGGCGGGGTGATTCATCGAGAGTCGAACGAACGAGCGCTCGCATACGCGCTCGAGAACCCTCGTAATCGATAGTCTCGCGAGATACCGCGAGAGTCGTCTCGTCAGGTATCGCGTTTTCTCGGGCTGGTATTCCGTTCGCTGGGACTCATGGTCGGAGTTAGGACGTGACCAGCGAGAGAGGTGATACCGTTAATTGCGAGAGTAAACAAGCTTAGTGTTCGGTGCGGTGCGGTAAGGTGTGCTGGGGGGCGGGTGGGGTGGTGGGTGTGTAATTGAGTCTCGCGCGTAACTTGTTACGTAACTTTCGGCTAGTTATCACCTCGACCGCCGCAGATTTAACACTTCACCTCGTCGTGTGTGTGTGTACGTGTGGTTGAGTGGCTTCTTTTCACCGTGGCGATCTCTTATGTGGCGTGCTATCATAGCCGTAACCTATTATATCACGTAATATCAGTCATAACAATGTGGGCTTTATAGTCAACTATTACACACCCGTGTTGATACAATACAAGCCCCCAGTATAATCATAATATGTAAATATTATTGAAAGTAATACACGTGTGCATGTAATATATATATATATATAATATAATATAGTGTATACCTGTATTGATTGTTTAGTATTAACAGATATATATGTTATTGATTGATTGAATGTTTATTTAGACACTTAAATAAATCATAAATCATTTCTCAAAGGTGTATATAATAGAATACAAATAATAAAAGTAGGTAAACAATAAATACCAATAATAATAATACAATAAAATAGAATAAGCCGTAAGGAAATTAATTAATAAAATAATAATGACAAACAATATTAGTAATTTAGGTTCCCCCCTGAAATCAATTGTTGTATATATTTCATGAATGTTTTATGCGTGAATGTTTTATGCGATTTTATGGATCTAATATAGGGCGGGAGTGAATTCCATAGCTTAGGACCAATATAACTCAGTGCCCGAGTATTCATTTTTGAGGGACATAGAATAGGGGTAGATAGAAGGTGAGATGCATGGTTTCTAAGTGATGGAAGGGGAGCTCTTTGTAAGAGAAGCAGAAATATATGAAGGGAAATTTGAAGAGTATATTGAGGAATGAACAATAGATAATATGCGATAAGCAGAGCGTTTGTTAAATGTGAACCATGGAGATAGGTGTTGGTATGAGGAAGTAGAGGAATGATCTCGAATACGTAGGTTATATATTGTACGGATTGCTGAACGAATAACTCTTTTTTTTCGATTTAAGGGAGAGATAGATGATAATGGAAGATTTACAAGGATTGAGGAACAGTAATCTATACGTGAAAGTACAAGGGAATTAACTAGAGTTTTAGTAAGAGATACAGTAATTGATTTTCGTATTTTTCTAATTCTAAATAGATGATAATTTGCAGATTTAGTGATGGCAGTAATATGAGGAATGAAGGAAAGTGTAGAATCAAAAAGTACACCTAAGTTAGATGCAGTAGGAGAAGTAGATATTACAATATTATCAATAAGAAAAGGAGGGAAGTAAGTTGGTGATGAAGAAAGATTCAACAATGTAGTTTTGGAGGTATTAAGGAGAAGATTATTAGAAATAAGCCATTCTTTAATGTCATTAGCACAATTAGAGAGTTGATTATTGAGACCTAGTGATGAATTAGTTGGAAGAAACATATATAGTTGTATGTCATCTGCATAAATATGGTAATATATATTTGTATATTTAGATATTATGGATGGTAATGGGTACAAATATATTGAGAAAAGTGAAGGACCGAGTACTGATCCCTGGGGAACACCATATTTCATAGGAGAAGGGGAAGAAAAAGAATTATATATTTTTACACTGCAACTACGGTCAGATAGATATGAAGTAAATCATGAGAGGGCAAGGTCTCTAACTCCAAGCAGGTGTAGACGGGACAGTAGAATTGTGTGATCAAGTGTATCGAAAGCACTGGATATGTCCAACATTACTAGTTGACAGCAGTTTTTAGTATTAAGGGTAGAAGTGATTACATCAATTACGTTTAGTAGTGCTGTTTCTGTAGAGTGTCCTCGGCGAAAACCACTTTGTTGAGGAATATGGAGATTATTGGCGGTTAAATAGGAGATTAGTTGACGAGAGACAACTCTTTCCAAAATGTTACTCACCAAAGGTAGCTGAGAAATTGGGCGATAATTGAGAAGTGAATCATGATCGAGTGAAGGTTTTTTAAGAATGGGAGTGATTATTGCTTGTTTAAAAATTGAAGGGACAGTACCGTAATTTAGGGAATATGAGATGCTGTTACAGATAGTTGGACATAGATAATCGGAGTAAAGTTTAAAAATAGATAGTAGAACAAGATCGGAGGAAGATATCGAAGAGGATGCATTTAGTAGTTTAGATATGAGAGATATATGTGGCGGACGAAAAAAACTTAAGAAAACAGATATAGGTGGGGTAACTATAATTGAAGGATGGTTAGCAGTAGGCTTATGGTTATTGATCTTTATTATGATGGATTAATCTTATTATAAAATGTTTTGGAGAAAAGACAGCCTTTTTGTAATGGAGAAATGTTAGCTATATATGGTAGTAATGCTGGTTTTGGGGGAGATAACAACTTATTAGCTAGTCTGAAAAGTCGTCGGTTATCAGAAGCAAGATCATTTATAACTTGAGTTTAATAGCTAGATTTGGCATAGGAAATTGCTAACTTGTAGATCTTACGTTGCTCAATAAATGAAGCTCTAGAAGATGAAGATCTCAAGGATATGTATATTCTTTCAGATTTACGAAGTGATCGTTTCAATGATATGAGGTGGGAAGTAAACCATGGGGTATCAGGATGTAGAGTTACTGATATAGTTTTTGAAGGCGCATGTTTATCGAGAAGATGGGATAGTATGGAATTTAATACAACTGGAGAATAACAGTAGTCACCTAAAGCAGAATGTAAGTCAGCTAAGAATATCATGGAATTCTTATCTTTGTACCCTGTTTTAGTAATACATTATTAATAAATTATTAGTTATATAGTTTAATATTTAAATGTTAAATTTTAAATATATTATAAACAGAACATGTTAAAAATCAATTAAACCAATACTAGAATGAAACAAACAAATAATGTAATACTTACCAAAATCTGTAATAATGGTAGGTAGTACTTTATTAATTTTATATTTTAATTGTATAATAAATTTGAAACATAGATAACCTATATATATATATATATATATATACAAACAGAACACGTTACAAATAAAATAAACCAATATACCTATACAAAAGCAGTTAATAACAAAACATACCAATAATATTACGAAACAAACAATATAATACTTATCACTATACTCTGAAATAATAGAAAATTATTAATATTGTATTTTAGTAATATAATACATTTGAAATATATATACAAAATATATATAAAACACAAATATAATACCGAACAAACAAAAATAAAATAATAGGTAAAGTAATACTTCCCACTTTATCTGTAATAATAATGAATTATTAATTTTATATTATAGTATATTTGAAATATAGATATAAACAGCCTGAATTTTCTATAACAAAATATAATACAGAACAAACAAAAAATAAAATAATACTTCCTACTTTATCTGTAATATTATTATTTGTAAAAATATTATCAATTAAAGAATTATTATCATTAGTCACTTTTATTGGTTTATCTATTAAAGGACGATACCCTACTTAGTATATGGAGTAAATAAAATATGTTACATGTTTATTATAATTATGATCTCATAAATTAATATTAAAATCACCACATAAATACAAACGATTACAATTACTTGCCAACTTTTTAAATGAGTTTACAATTAAATCTGAAAATTATTTTATATCTGCAGTAGGTGTTTTAAATATACCACTATAATATAGTTGATATTATTAAATTTCAATGAAATAGTTGTTATTTCAATAACATTTTATATTGATATATTTAATTCATTAATAATTGCATATATACATATATCATATATGATAAAATATTTAATATAAATATAGCGACTCCACCACCCCTACCTACAGATCGTATAGTATTGATTTGATTGTAATTATCAAAATTATAAATATTCTGATAGGAATATTTTAACCATGTTTCAGTAATTATAATTATGGAAAATTTATGTATAATACTATTTAAAAATAGATTGATTTGATCATGATTTCGTACTAAGATTCTAGCATTACTATGTATTATAGAAAAAGTATTGTGAATATATTATCATGAATTTATATTTATGTTATCGTAGTAAAAGCAATAATCTGTGAAATTAACATCAGAATAGTCAATATTATAATAGTCATGAATAGAATAAGTAAACGTGTAATTTTCTAGTGATGTATTAATTAAAAATTAAAAATAAATATAAAAATAAAAAATAAAATCAAAAGATTTAAAAATTAAATGAAATTATTTAACTGTGGTTTTTCGTCTTTCGTTAAAATTAGAATTTTATTATTGTTATTTGGTTCTAAATATATATATATATATATATAATTCCTTCTTTAATGATTTCAATTCAATTGATTATAATATATAGCCATATAGTCTAAATAAAAAATAGAAAAATCTTAAGGGTATCCTTAGTATAAGCTAAACATAGCTTCTGGATATCCCTCCTATTATTATAGCCAATATTCGGTAAATAAAATGCATTCATTCATTTATATAGTAAATATTTAAAATAAATGATACCTGAATACAGGTAGCATGAGAATGAATAATACTTATTCTATATAGATAAGTATTTATTTATGATAAGATACTTTCGTGCACATCATATTATCTATAATATAATGAAATCCTAATATAACATTAATGTGACGGATTGTTATCTGAACGGTTTACTGAACTCTAACTATTCTCACTATTTTATATAAATATATTCACTTCAAGTAATGGACCTATAACCTATAGATAGATAGATAGATCAACATGTTATTGTATTACTGGTTATATATACATAAAGTTATAATTATATATAAACATATGATTATATAACATATATAAACAAAATATCTAAATGTGATAACAGTAAGAAAAAACGACACGATACAAAAAAAAACAAGAAATAAACGGAGAAGTAAAATAAAAATAAAACATTGGATTATACGAGCCGTTGAAGCAATATATAGTATCCGACAGTGCAAGTTGTCAAACAAGGGAGGTAACAAAATTTGATATCACAGATATATAAATATATATATATATATATGTGAAAAAGGTTTTAATAAAAATAATCATATAATCTATTATTTAAACTATCTTATTAACAGAAATGTACTTAATTAGTTTTTATTTATCAAATAAATATCATTTTATAAAAATTACTAATATATATATATATATTGTTGTTATTTTATTTTGTCGAGTCCTCTCATCCCATCCAGGAACTTAATTGAAGTTTTCACATATAACCACATGGCTCTAATGTCTCTTTGAAGCCGCTCTCATGTTAAGCCATTTTTTAACGAGAGCCGATCATTTATGTATACACAATTATATAAGATCACTTCTAAATAATATTTGAAGACCTATTTAATGGTACGGGTGGGGCTTGAACCCGTGTCCTACTACTTGAGTGTCTGATGCCTTAGCCAACTGAGCCACACAGACAGTTTATAAACTAGCTTACATATTTACATTGTATGTTTCCAACTATTACAATACATTTTAAATAATATGCAATTGAATGATTGAGTGGGAACTAGATAATAGACATACAGTTTACGTTTAAACAATGAAAGTGATGATGTACAACGAATATAATATATGACATATATGGCAGTGAATTCCTGCTTTTCGGAGCAATATCCGAGAAAGCTGATTCAGAATAGGCCAAAAATGTTGAGAGTTGTACACATTTCATGACGTGGCACTTCCAAATAGATATTTTAGGACTCTGAATAATACATTGATATTAAGGAAATCCAAGATGTATAGCCTTATGCATAATACATAATATCCTATGTTAAAAAATATATCTAAACTTTATCCAGCTTAGTTACCTCATTATAGTAGCATATATAGAAACTATTGAAGCATAGTTTAGTTTATATAATACACGTATATCAAAAGTTGAATACGATCAAGTTTATACATCAGGTTAACATGTAAATTATATAAAAATGAACAGCAATATATAAATCTACTGAATACTAGCGAGTGAATTAAACTTTTAGTCATGGCAAAGTTCAGCTTATAACGATATTTTCTAATATTATTTATAAAATAGTTGACAGTGCAAATCAGGTTATTAATATGTGGTGAGTAGTCTTGGTGAGAGGTTATAGTGAAACCAATGGTAGTTATAGATTGACAAGTAGGAATATATAGTAAAAAAGGATGAGTGATTGATATAGGATAGATGGGTCTAGAGAATAAAATAATATCAGTTTTAGTAATATTTAAGGAATATTTATGAAAAATTGATGCTATAGGAAGAATATAAATAATGAACAATATAGGGCCAATAACAGAGCCTTATGGAATGCTATGGATGTTAGGATCGATTGGGATGATAAGTTACATGATGATCTTCACTGAAGATTTTCTAGATGAAATAAAAGACATAAACCAACTGTGGACTTGGCCGGTTACACCAATTTCATTAATTCTAATGGAAATAATTATTATTTTTATATTCTAAAAACATTATATACCTATCAATTCTTTGTGCATCCAATATTTAAATTTAATTATTCTGTTTGGAACACATACATATATTGTATTGGTATATTAGTAATCTATAAAATCTAAAGATATTGAAAATTTAAACAATATTTCACTAAAATAATATTTTTCCGATTACATAGTAATATGAATATACTATTAATACTAATTGATAACCATATCTTAAATATACGTAACTATAGGCTATCATAGATCGATACAATCTATAGAAAAATATACACTATTTAAAATAGACTTGTGGATATCAACCATAAATCGAACTTTGATACCTACTTCTATACTCCTAATTGCAGAGGCTCTCATATCTATATTCGAATAGTCATTTATATATATACCTCATTATTGACATATGTTGGTAATATAGTAGCTTTTATATGGACTTAATTAACCAAATCTATATACTACTTAACATGAACATTTTTTCGAATCGAAATGTATTCATCTATCTATCTAAACTACTTCCAATTATTTTATATTTGATGCTCCCAGATTTGTATTTACATTTTATATATGTGTTTCCGTTTTATTTACAATATGTATATTTAACTCGATTACATCATTGTATTCGAGTAAATATGAAGTTGATAATTATATATGATTTGCTTAATATGCTAGTAGAAATACACCAATTCATACAGGGATTATCCCTATCCACTGGGAAATTATATATCTGACACGGGCCTATCCGATTAGATACCTCCTTTCTAATAGTCCTTTGTATGTTTTCTAATTGTTATATAAATACCCTCCTCTCTGACCTAATATTGTCACATTATAAATTGGAAGGCAAAAAAGACTGCTCGGCAAGTGTAGATATATTTTTTATATTAATTTTTATTTATTGTTGTTTTATTTTTCTACGATACACTTTTAATCTATCTAATTAGGTGGAAGTAACCGGATACGGACACTCTCGGTATCTCAGAAACCATAAATCCTACAAAAAAAATATTCATACTTATAAAAATAGTCTAAAAAAGTATTTTTATTTTTTAATTATTCAAAATATTACTAATATATCCAATAAACTGGTTTTTTTATTACGTTTTTAAATTTATGAAAACAAATTTCAACTTAAAACCTTCTCAAGAATATACAAATGTATCGATATATAAAGCATTCTAAAAAATGTATTTTTAATTTCTATATTTGTTATCAAATATTCATTAAGTTATAAGCATATATGCATATATATATCTTGATGTCATATACGTTCCTAATACGGACACTCTAAATGTATTAATACGGACACCCTAAAACCAATCAACGCACAGCGTATGAAATATTCTGATTTTCATAAAAATCGCGTGCGTTGTAATATTAATACTACCAATAAAGCTAATTCTAAAAAAATTATTATTTAGACACTTAAATTGTATTATTAATTAAAAAATAATAAAAATAAATAAATTATAACTAATAAAATTAAAATATATATTTCATAAAATTAATTATAAATAACGTAATTGTAATTTGTCTGATTGATTCATAAATAATATATAGTTTATCTAGTGATATATAGGGTGTCCGTATTATAATAGGGTGCACCCTGACATGCCCTTATTCGGACATGGGTACCGAATACGGACACCCTATGATATCTATGGAATTAAAAGATTAAATAAAATTTTAAAATTACATGTAATTACATGTAATATTGCAATAATATCTATAATCATATACTATTAATATATTGTAATTTTTGAATACAAATAATGAGTTATAAAACTATAAAAAGTTAAGACCATTTATTGTTAAAGTGACCGTATTAGGTTACTTTCCCCTATTTTTATTTAATTATTTATAAAACTAGTAGGTTACTATTAATATTATTGTTTTACCATTATAATAATTCATATAGGCATATGCAAGCCTATAGGCTAATGCTTATATATTATTTTAATATATTACGTAACTTTATTTTTATTTATTTAAAATTAAATTAAATTGTAAGTTTTATTTATACACTTCAATATTTTATTTTACTTACATTATTGGATATTTATCAAAATTGCATTAATTCTACAATAAATTATAACCAATATATATAGTTAGTAGTTATAACTATAGTTTAAAAATATAAGTTCAAGCATGTTTATTGATATTATTTAGAATTTTTTTTACTAATTGTATTATTCTAATATATTAGATTAAACATATATGTTTATATTAATATATTATATCAATTATTTTCATTATTTTTATACCATAAATAATAATTTTGATAGGTGGTGACATTTGTAGTTATATATATATATATATATATATATATATAAGATGACCTATATTACATGATTATTCCATTGTAATGAGTTTTCGTTTATTATTAAAATATATGTTAAATATTATTAATCTCAAAAGTATCGAATATATTTATTAATGCAATGGATGGTATAATTAATACCTATATAGATAATATGAATATGAAATATGTAATTAATTAATTTATTTTTTTTAGATTATTATACCTAAATGTACCTAAATGAATTATCATTTGTCGGAAAATTAATAAAATTTCATAATATTTTAATCTAGATAGTGCCATATGTAAACACTATTACGTATGATATATTTTATATTACTAATTTATCATATAATCCATATCATATAATAATGTATTGATACAGTAATACAGCCTGACAAATAACCCTCACCAGTGTACAATATAAGCGAAGCAGTTAATATTAATATAAAGTTAAAACAGTTAATAATAATATAAATAAAATAATTATGTCTTAGAAAATAATAGTAATGCAAGTGCGTTAAAGAGAATGAGATTATTGAGGATTACGTAACTTAGAGGGGAGTTTATTCCGTCTAGTATCTAGTATTGCATCTAGTATTTCAGCTACAACCCGTCTGACATATATCACTATTATACCGTTATATATTATATATATATATATAATCTTGAAATCCCCTTAAATTATAATCTACCTTTCTCTACCCATACAACCAATATTACTCACAATTATTATACCTACTATTTCAATATATCGTCTCTTTTTATCGTAAATCATTAACAAGTCTACTCATTTTTTCTAATCTTAATTGTATGTATTCTCTATCGTATTAAATTATGTACAGTTATCAGTATAGCAACACTTCAGGATCGTGTATGACTGCATATTATTAAACTTAATAGATGTTACAATATATCTATTTCAGATATCATGATATCTCTCTGATGGTTGAACATTAGACCACTAGTAAATAGTTTGCATTACGAGATACAATTCTGAAACCGACCCGAAAAACAGATTAAAAACCCGAAACCATTATATTTCATAAAACCCGAAAAGGCTCGAAACTGACCCGAACCTTGAACATTCCTACTATGTATATATAGTCTTATATCTATTTCTCATAAAGCTATTTATGAATTCGGCAACATAGCTAGCCAATATTCTAAATAGTATACTCAATAAAGGCCATCGATGTGTTAAATATATATCATTGTTGAAAGTGGCAATGTCAAATTATAAAATGCTATTGATTAATAATAGATTTCAAATATTTTTTAATAAATATATTATTAATATTGAATTTTAGGTCAACATTACATTACATTTTTACTAAAATAATGTAATTAAATGTATTTTATTGAATCAAAATATATAATACCAATTAATAATATCTATAGGGGAAAGTAATCTAATACGGACACTTTAACATAAAATGGTTTTAAAATTGTATGACTCATTATTTTTGTTCAAAAATTACAATATATTAATATTATATGATTTTAGATAATATTGTGATTTTAAAATTTTATTTAATCTTTTAATTCCATAGATAACGGGGGTGTCCGTATTCGGTACCCATGTCCGAATACGGACACCCTGTGTTATAATACGGATACCTTATATACCACTAGATAAACTATATAGTATTTATGAATAAATAAGACAAATCACAATTACATTATTTATAATTAATTTTATGAAAAATTTATTCTAATTTAATTAGTTAATAATTTATTTATTTTTATTATTTTTTAATTAATAATACAATTTAAGTATCTAAATAATACAAAATTTAGATTTATATTTATTGGTGGTATTATTATTATAACGCAAGCGACTTTAATGAATATCAGAATGGTTAATACGCTGCGCGCTGATTAGTTATAGGGTGTCCGTATTAGGAACTTATATGACCTATAGATATATGCTTATAACTTAATGAATATTTGATAACAAATATAGAAATTATATTTATAATTTTAGAATGCTTTATTTTTTAATAATATAATTATATTTTATATCGATACATTTTTATTCTTGAGAAGATTTTAAGTTGACATTTTTTTTTATAAATTTAAAAACGTAATAAAAAAATCAGTTTATTGGATATATCAGCAATATTTTGAATAATAAAAAAATAAAAAATAATTTTTTAGACTATTTATATAATTATGAATATTTTATTAATTAAACATTTTTTTGTAGGTGTTATGGTTTCTGAGATAACGAGAGTGTTCGTATTCGGGCACTGTCCGTATTCGGTACTTTCCCCTATATATAATATAATGTATGTGTATTTTATTGATTAATAAATTAAATACAAGATAAGATTATATTCTTATAAAATAAATATATAATAAAGATCACGAATGTCTCAATTAATATGAATGGAGAATGTTTTAAAGAATTAGACATTATTGCATATCATGGGCCATGATTCATGACGTAATACTAACAAGTAAAGTAAATAACAATAAAAGTGATACAAAAACATTATTATCTTATCTAATATATTGTATTTTATCATATTAATGAATTTATCCCATTGCAGATTAAGATTCTCAATTCTGACTTACAATACATTGCACGATAACGTGGATAGGTATAGATAAAGCTTCGGTATTGAACACATATTCTAAAACGTAATCATCGACCTCTAATCATAATCATAAGTATATCAATATATGTAAAGACAAATATATTAATAAAGGAACTATACATTCTTTCGGCAACATAGTGAGACGGCTCGGAATTCACTTCCACGTGTACCGGTAATACCGTTACTTTGACTACATCTTTAATCTCGTATATACGCTTATATATTTATCAAGAACACTGATATTCTAGATATCAAGGCCAATTGTTATGCTCAACGTGCATACATTTATTATCGTTCTTTTTAAATTATATTATTTTCTCGTTTTCGTTTTAGTTTTGTAATTAGAAAGTACATATATATAACTTAATTTGGGTGTATGATCCTACTGTATACTTATTTAATATTCTAGGTATGGGCATATTTAAAATAACTAATATACAAAGACCGTTCATCCCTCATAATTTATAATGGGCATATAATCATATAAGGGTCTGACGAACCCGATACCTCTTCCCTATAGGGATATATTCCCTATAACTATAGTTATTTGATGATCGTATTCAGCTCGTATACGAGTACATATATGTTCAATATCCCAAATATTGCCTTTATTATAATTTATTTTGTTGGTGTATATGTAAATCACAACTTATTTATAATTATTTTTATTTATTATATAATTTTTTAATTATTATTTATTTTTACACATCCGTGTTTACTCTATTCAATTACCTATTATCCATCTATCAAACTATCTATTTAATAAATCATATTAATATTAGATGCAATCATTTGAATTTTAGCTAATATTTATTTATATAATATGAATTAATGATATTTTATTTAAATAAATATTGCACAGCTTGCGAATGTTTCTTACAATAATTATGATGTAATAATAATTTCTTTATTCATTATACATATTCTTGACTAGTTTATATATATATATATATATATATATATATATATATATATATATATATATAGTTTATACATATCCCTACCTATATCCTCTTCAAATAAATGTTATTTATAATATAATTTAATATATAAATAATGAGTGCTTAGTAAGCACAGCTTACTATAAGAAGATAGGAATTAATAATAAATTTAACAATGACATTTAAACAGTTATGTATTACCGACATCTTTATTTTGTAATTTAATTTAATTTAAATTTTACGAATACATTGAAATAATCTATAAGGGAAAATCTTCGATTACCGACCCCCTCCTAATAAGGACCCCCTCTCGTATATCAGTAACTATAAGATATATCAAAAAATGATGTATACATGAACTGTTAGCTATTTAATGATAAATATGAATAAGTATTTTGTTTTAATAAATATTCAATCCTACAATTGTTATTTGATAAAATGTAATATTCTGTTTTTACTTTTTAAATATTTGAATAATTACTTTTTTTAATTCATTGTAAATACTTTATTAATTAAAATAAAACTTAATACTGCACATAATATTGTAGATCAATAAAATGTTTATAAACATTATAAAAATAATTCAATTTGAATAATTATTAACCAAGATATCTTAATTATAGCAACCCACAATATTTTCCTATAGCCGACCCCCTAAATTACCATAATACCGACCCCATGTGATTTATTATTAATATTAATATCCAATCAAAATAGATCCGTATTTTACTTTAAAATATGTTGTAATTTGTTTGCGTATCATTGATATAGATTTAGGAATCATGATGCCAGTTGATTATATAAATACTGATTAATAAATAAATATTAAATAATAATATATACTATTTTAATATAATTATTATAAAGTTTAAGTTTAAATTTAATATTACTTTATAAACATAAATTCAATAAAAAATGAATTGCGTGTATGTTATAATTAATTATATTTATGTATATCTACTCTTTATTGGATATTATAATACTACAATTATTTATACCACGATTATTTTAGGGGGTCGGTAATAAGAGAAGTGGGTCAGTATTAGGCACATGTATACAATTACCGACCCCCCTGTTTATTCTTGTAAATATAATAATATAAAATTTGTTAAATAGTTACATTATTCATTGCCAAAATATTACCCTAATTACAACATTTCAAATAAATATATTTAATATTGAATAAGTTATTACAAATAATAATTTAGGGGTCGGTAATCGGAGACTTTCCCCTATACACTATATATATATCCAATTTTATTTATCAATTTAATTTAATTTTAATTTTACGAATACATTAAAATAAGTAATATATAATATACATACCAAATGTTATTTGATTATAATGTATATACCTAATTGATTTATAAAAAATACTGTAAAGAATAATACTTTGTAAATATGAATTAATATTTAGAATATATATAAAAAAGTTTGGATAAATGTATCAATAAATAACTGTAAAGATTAAAAGAAGATATGTATAAGATTACATAATTTAAAATTAAATATTTATAAAATTATATATATATTTACAAATAAATAGTTGAATAGATTATTTTTATATATATTTTTATAATTGTAATACTCTAAAGAATAATACATTGTAGAAAAAACGTAAAATAGATTTATAAAAAATAAAATAAACATTTAAAAAAAAATATAATACAATTAAAATGGTAGATATTTATAAAATGGTAATACTTCAGAGGGAAATGCGTTAAAAACAAATAATGGATACACTAATAGATAATAAATATAAAGTATACATATATTAATGATACATGTGAATAATATCTATGAATATTATGATTAAAAGTATTTTTTTTAAATTCTGCTAAACATTTTTTTTAAATTGCATGACATTTGTTATCATCAGTTTATTCCATTTTTTGAGAAGAAATATTATCGATTTATTATATTGTGTATGCTTTATATGTGCTTCAATATAATTAAAAGTTGTATTTCAATACTTATTATCTCTCCCCATAAAATTATATTCATATTTGTTAGACAATTATCTAAAATATGTTATGATGCAACTTATATTCTTATAGATATTAGAATACGTAACATTAAAATAGTATATTTACTCAATAGAAGATTTGTACCAGGTATTACAAAAGTTCCATTTATGATTAAAGATATATCTTTATTAATAATTCTAATTATTTTTTTCATAATAAATCTATTTCATATAAATTACTAAAGTATATATGTCCTCATAATTAAAAACAATATAATAAATGGGGTAAGAATAAATATATTTATAAAGTATACTTATATAAGTTTCGTATATAGGTATATCGTATCCTATATATATATATATATATATATATATATATATATATATATATATATATATATACGGATATGTTACTTCGAAGCTATGTAGAGTTATTGGTATAAAAAAATTGAATATTAACCTCAATTTAAATACTAGAATTTTAATTTTTAAATCATTATTCATGTCTCATTTAAATTATTCTTCACATATATGGGGTAATACTTTTAAAACTAATAAATATTATATTGCAATTTTACAGGAAAGAGCATTAAGGGGATCCCGCACATAACACGCAATTTGCCAATTTCGTGTATAAATAGATAGGAAAAATATAGGTCCACTAAAAAAAATAGAACTGATATTCTATTCATTCGATTGACTTAATTTTTTTGTAATGTATTCATAACATACACATGCATAGGAAAATAGAAAGTTATTTTTAATATTATTAATTATTATATTATATATAAATTAAAATTAGAGATACTAAATTGATGGTATTTCTATACAAATTATCATTTTATACAATGAATTCTATACATTTTATTAATTATCTCTCTATTTTACTATTCACATAATTAAATTATATATAAAGCACAAACAAATAATATTATAATTATAATAGTTTTTGAGTTCTATATTTTTGAATGCAAATACCTAGCGCGAAATAATTATTCTGAGAAAACAGTGTTTGAAGTTTGACAGCATAAAAATGTAATATTGAATAGTATATAATATAGCATTATCTTATCGTCATTAAATACATTTTTATGCCATTTCTAGACTGAATTCATGTCTAATTTTTTTACAGATACTAAAAAACACTACAATAAGTATTATTATGTAATAAAATAAAATATAAAAAAAATAAAATAGCATCACTTTAAATGTGCGGGACCCCCTTAAAATGCATAATAATTTATATTCATTATAATAATTAATAACAAATATTAATATTCATGATTTCATGCAGAGCAATTTTATTTTTAAGTTATATGATATTGTTAAATTTAATTCTATAAAATGTATACATAGAGGCTTCTATAATAAATTACCGATTAATTTGAAAATCAGACTTATTAAAAATAAAAATTATTGTAATACATTTATTAGAAAGGCATCTAGAATTTCTAGAAACCTATTTCGTTTAAAAAATATTGGCGTAAAGTACTGGAATAATATTCCAAGTTCATTAATTAACATTTCTAATTTAAAATTATTTTCGAAACATTTCAAAAAAATATACATTTAATTTTAATTTTATATTTATTTTATATTTAATTTTAATATTTTGATGTTTTTTTGTTATGTCCATATATATATTTTTTGTGTCAATTTGTGTGTTTATACCTATATATTTTTGTATCTTTTACATGACTAATGATAAATAACTAATGATATTAATTTTTAAATATAATCTTAAATGTATTAAACTTTGACTATCTTAAGGTAGTAATTACTATATTACTTGTATATATATTTATATCTATTTTATTTTTAATTTGTTTTTATGGTTATCTTTTATGTAAATTTTATTAAATGATTATTTAGATTTTTAGGAGTTTTTTATATTATTATTATAGTTCTTTAATATTTGTATTTAATAATTACCACTTTTTGGATATTTTAATAATATATTGACTTGTTTTATATGTATATGATTAATTTTTTGTGGAAAGCAAATGCTTACAATAATAAAATACAATAATACTATTTTTTTCAAATGTAAGTCTTAGGAATAGAGGCGTCGGAATGATTTCAGAATAGGGGGGGCATGATTTTGTTCTAGATATTTTTTTTTGCACTACCAATTACTATTGAATTACATTATAAATCTTCTCTATTGGAATACTCTCGGTTAGATTTATATATGCATTTGGTTAATGTAAATGCAAAGTTTACATTTTGTTTACAATATAAATAAGTAAAATAATAAATGCTATAATAATTATTAAATTATAATCTGACAGAGTTAAGATCAAAAAGGACGAGTTGTGGATTAACATTTAAATTTTAAATGCGAAATAAATTTGTATAGGCTCACTTTGGGATGTAATGTAGCTAAAAGTAACGAAATAGGACAACACTAAACAAATTAAACCAAATACGTATTTGGTACCCCACAAATATCTATATAAAATATAAATATATACTATTGACTCGAATTTCAAATATAACCTTTAACCCTCAACTCGTCCTTTTTGATCGTCCCCCACCTGACATACATTAAAAAAAAGTTAATTAGAAAATTTCGATCTTCGCCAATTATTCTTTAGAATAAATTCATTTAAATTCATTTATTACACCTATGATTGCATCTGTATTAATATTGTCAAACTCTTTAGCATGTATATTGGGTATTATTACAGAATTTAAACGATTATATGTCATGTTGTTTCTCAATCATGTTTTTAATCGGAGAAGGGTACTAAATCCTCTTTCACAACTCACAGAACTTATCGGTCTCACAATGATTAATTTAAGAAGATTTACAATATTTGGAAATAATTTAACATTTTCAACATTCATAAAGTAAGAAATTACTTCTTCTATTGTAGACAACGAATTGGCAATTTTGAATATATTTAACTCCGCTCATAGATCATCTACGATTAGTTCATCATATTTAAGGATCTGTATATTATTATAATATATTAGTAAATATAATAATTAGGTCTAGATTATGGGATGTACTAAAATTCAGAACTTTTCCAGAATTAATCCAGAACTAACCCAGAACCTATAGGTTTGGGTTAGTTCTATGTATACATATAGTTCTACGTATACGTATAATTAAATCATAACTAATCAAGAACTTTTCCAGAAAAAATCAGATCTAATCCAGAACCTGCGCAGAATTAAATAATAACTTATCCAGAACTTTTACAGAAATAAATAATAACTTCTCCATAACTAAATCACAACTAATCAAAAAATAATATTCTCATATGTACGATTTATAATTCATATTGTATATTTTTGTGTAGCTTAAGATGTGTTTGAATGATTTTTATGTAATAAGAAATACATTTATTATTTCTATATAACTTTATGTTTACATTAGAATCACACATTTGAATACTAATTATACAACATTTTTATTTTTGTGACAATGTTTACATAAAGTTAGTAAAGTTGATATAATTAATATGACACAATTATCGTGAAACCAACAATTACAATTGTCACATGCAGTCATATTTTAATATCCACTTTCTTTTGGATTTCTTATATAAATTCCACGACATATACACAATAATTTACAATTTATTGTTCGTATACAGGACATTTTTCGACTAGACACTGATGTTGAAAGGTCTCTTACAATATTTTGATTTAATCATAACATCAAATGTTCTCGAATATTTGTATATTTATAATTAGTAGGCTATTTTCATAAAATTAAAGTTGTTGCATATGCTAATGCGAATACCCTGCAATCAATTAGTTATTATTTAATTCTGCGTAGGTTCTGGGTTAGTTTTGATTTAGTTCTGGAAAAAGTTCTGGATTAATTCAGATTTAATTCTGCGTAGTTTCTGGATTAGTTCTGATTTAGTTCTGGAAAAGTTCGGGATTAGTTATGATTTAATTCTTCGTAGGTTCTGGTTTAGTTCTGGGAAAGTTATGGAAAAGTTCTGGATGTTAGTAGATCCCCTAGATTATTATACTATTAATTATAGTATACTCACCCTGTTGATGAGTCATAATTTATATTTTCTATGTAAATCTAATGAAATTTCATATGTATTAACATGTCGAAGCGTAAATAATATAGTTTATATTTTATTAAAGCGTTTAACAATTCATCACAATTTTATGACTTTGTTAATATATTATTTAAACATTGTACAGCTAAAATTATTTTAACACATACAATTATTAAAAATATGTTTAATAAATCATATTTCTATTCTATTATTTTTATTACTACTTTTAAATAAATACATATACTATATATATAACCCAAAGGTTATATAATGTATTTTCAATTATAAATTAATTCTTAAAATCATGGGAAAAGTAAAAACCTCTTTAATAGAAAACCTCTCTATAAGAAATAAATTATTGAATTTATTATATAGAGGTTTCACTGTATATATATATATATATATATATATATATATAAATTTTATTTAATTAAGGAACACATATTAATTGTAATATTATTATATTATATTAATTAAATATCTAATATGTGTGAATATAATTTCCAACCTTTCAGAACTATTATCATTATCTTTAGTGTTTTTATTTTAAAATGATCTAATATCCATTTTATATAAGTAACTTTTAATAATGTAATAGAAAATGAACTGTATACAAGAATGTAATAAGGATTACAAGTTATAAACTGTTTTATAATATATATGGCACACTCCATACTGTTAAGTTTTAATTCATTCAAAGTAATAAATTAATAATTAATAAACAAATAAATATTATAATTGAATAGAACAATAGTTTTTCAATTATTAAATTCACTAGGGGGGGGGGGGAAATATATATTCTGCTCCCTATATTTTTTCAGGGTGGGGGCAAAATATATACTGCCCCACCTATATTAGTTCAGGGGTCTGCCCCCCTGGCCCCCTATTCCGACGCCCCTAACACTCCATACTGTTAAGTTGTAATTCATTCAAAGTCATAAATTAATAATTAATAAATAAATAAATATTATAATTGAATAGACAAATAGTTTTTCAATTATTAAATTCACTATACAAAAAAAACAATTATTTTATTACTCTATTACCCATAACAATTATTTTATTACTTTATAATAAAGTAATAAAATCATTGTTTTTATATAGTGAATTTAATAACTATACAATGTAAATATATATATATATATATATATATATATATATATATATATATATATATATATATATATATATATATATATATATATATATATATATATATATTATATATATATATATAGATGTGGATATTAATATATACATATAAGTAAAATAGAGGGGGGGGATATATATACTGCCTCCCTATATTTTTTCAGGGGGGGCAAAAGATATACTGCCCCCCCCCATATTTGTTCAGGGGGGGCCGCCCCCCCCCTATTCTGACGTCCCTACTTAGGAATACCTATTCAAGTATTGAATTATAAAAGTTGAATTTTGCCAGTATATAAGAAAATATAAATGTTATTGTTAAACTTGTTTATTTAGAATTTTTAACCGACATTTTTAAAAATATATTTAAAATGTTGATTTTGATTTTATTATTTTGATTCAATTATATATATAATTTATTACACTCATTTATTGCTTTTATTTATTTAAATTTTTCTCATCATTATCTTAATGGGTGAAAGACTTGACAAGCCATGCTTTTTCATTCACCCAGGCTTTATGCCAAATATGATGTTATTATTATTATTATTATATATATTTGAAATATGGCTAATTTATTGATAACATTTATTGTAAAATGTATAACTATATCCTATATGATATAGTTATACATTTTTTTTAAATATATTTTAATTTAATTATCTTTCATGTATAATTCTTTTTTAATCGTAGTTTGATTTATTTGCAGATGACATTCCAATACATTTTGTTTTACAAATCTGAAAATAAAATATAAATTTTCAAAATAATTAAATTAATGTTCATAATAGAAAACTAAATGGTAATGAACAATATACATATCGTAATACGAAAGCATTACTTTAGTACAGGTTACTTCGTCTAAATATGTTATTAGGTGAAATTATATAGTATATATATACTATATATACTATACAATATAGTATATATGGTATTACTATTCATATATAGACATCATGTTTATGATTATTTAGAAAAAATTATTTGTTTGGAACTTTCATAAAAATGTTGAAAAAATATAATTGCATTAACCAATCAGAAAACGTGTGGCAGATAACATAATACATAGCAACATATAGCATAAAACATATATAGTAGTGAAGGCCTCTTAAATACAATATTAAATTTAATTATGAAATTTATTTGATTTATATATATATTAAATATTATAAAGTAAAAAAAATAGTTGTGTTTTGATGAAGGGGGTGGTACCTCTAGCCCCCCTGGAACAGCCCCTATATATTGATTTATTAATTACATTGGTAAACAGAATAATAATTATTTTAGAATTACATTTTTATTTACATCCCAATAATATCCCCTAGAAAATGATTACATTTATATTCAATTTGTTGAGGGTTAATGTATAGGACATACTACAATAACAATTGTTATACCTATTTCAAAGATTATTACATTTCTCACAGATATATTTGAAAGATTGCGGGAGTTATACTATTATAAAGTTAATAATATTATGTACTTTATATATAGTGAATATAATATATATATATATATATATATATATATATATATATATATATATATATATTATATTCAACATATTTTATGATATTTATAAATTATAAATATATAAATAATGATGTATATAAGTAGGGGAAAGTAACCTAATACGGACACATTAAAAAAATGATCTTAACATTTTATGAGTCATTATTTTTATTCACAAATACAATATATTAATATTATATGATTATAGATATTATTGTGATTTTAAAATTTTATTTAATCTTTTAATTCCATAGATAACGGGGGTGTCCGTATTCGGTACCCATGTCTGAATACGGACACCCTGGGTTATAATACGGATACCCTATATACCACTAGATAAACTATATTATTGATGAATCAATCAGACAAATTACAATACATTATTTATAATGCATTTTATGAATAATTTATTCTAATTTAATTAGATAATAATTTATTTATTTTGATTTTTTTTTAATTAATAATACAATTTAAGTATCTAAATAATAAAAAATTAGATTAAGCTTTATTGATGGTATTAATATTGTAACCATAGATTTATAGTTTACAATTGTAATTGTAAACTTTAAATCTATGATTATAACGCACGCGATTTTTATGAAAATCAGAATACTTCACACGCTGCGCCCTGATAGGGTTCATATATAGGGTGTTCGTATTAAGACATTTAGAGTGTCCGTATTAGGAACTTATATAACCTCTAGATATATGCTTATAACTTAATGAATATTTGATAAGAAATATAGAAATTATATATATCATTTTTAGAATACTTTAATTTTTAATAATATAGTGTTATATTTTATTATCGATACATTTGTATATTCTAAAGAAGGTTTTAAGTTGACATTTTTTTTCATAAATTTAAAAACGTAATTATAAAATCAGTTTATTGGATACAGCAATATTTTAAATAATTAAAAAATTAAAAAATTAAAAATATTTGTTATACTATTTATATAATTATGAATATTGTATTCATTAAACATTTTTTTGTAGGCTTTATTGTTTCTGAGATACCGAGAGTGTCCGTATTCTGTTGCTTTCCCCTAATAGGCATTATTGTACAGGTTACAAAGTTAATACATATTGAATGTGTTTAACGTTAACGATGGTTTAGCGAGTATGTCGATCTCACAGTCGGCACGTCATTCTTACCACCCAACATTTAGCTCAGTTAACATCTATAGATGATATCTTATTGATTATTAACTGACTGTATGGCTCAGTGGCTAAGGAGTCAGACACATAAGCAGTATACTGCTATAGGACATGGGTTCGAGCCTCGTCCGGACCATTAATTAATTTTATAAAATGGGTCTTAAAATATTATTTATAAGTGATCTTATATAATTGTGTATAAATAAATGATCGGCTCTCGTTAAAACCATGGATGCCTTGATATGAGATCGGCTTCGAATGGACATTAGAGCCATATATGGTTATAAATGAAAACTTCATCTAAGTTCCTGGATGGGAAGAAAGGACTCCACCCAATAAAAATAACAATAACAATAACAAATATATCTTATTCATTATGATTATATTTTTGACTATTGTTCGTATATATTTACTATAACTGCTAACCGTTTTACATTCATTCTTTATTGGTGAAGTTAACATATATGTTAACCTATGCATACCCTATAGGTTAACATATACATTATCGTTCTTTGTTTATTCACAATGTTATCATAATCACCGCGATTTCGCTCATCAAGGCGAAAATGTTATCCGATTTAAGTGTTAACATGTTATATATATATACGCTGTATATATTATATGACTTCGAAACTATATATATAGTATAGTATTGAATATATTATTATAATCTATATTCTTATCATTTCAAATATTTTTAATAATATTTTGAAAAATAGGGTTTATAAACCCATATATATATATATATATATATATACGGTTATATATAACATCATTTATTAGATATTTATATGATGATTTATATAACATAGATGTATAGATGTAAAAATAATAAATTGATCATACTTTCTCATAAAAAAATAGAATACATTTTTTTCATAATAAAACGAGTGTCTCCTTAACAACATATGTGTATTGTTGTTCTATAGAACATAGCCTATATGCTTATTTCAATAATGTATGTATTTTCGTTAACAAGGAGAGAAACATTATACTTTCATTTATGTATTCGATTTAATAAAATATCAATCAATCAATTAAATTAATATAATTATAATTAATATTTTAAATTAATTATTAGTATTATCAATATTAATAATAATAATAATTCATTTATATTAATTTATATTTTAATATTCAATATATAATAAATATTTATTCGATTTAATAAAATACCAATCAATCAATTAAATTAATATAATTATAATTAATATTTTAAATTAATTATTAGTATTATTAATATTAATAATAATAATAATTAATTTAATAAAATAGCAATCAATAAATTAAATTAATATAATTATAATTAATATTTTAAATTAATTATTAGTATTATTAATATTAATAATAATAATTAATTTATATTAATTTATATTTTAATTTTCAATATATAATAAATATTTATTCGATTTAATAAAATATCAATCAATCAATTAAATTAATATAATTATAATTAATATTTTAAATTAATTATTAGTATTATTAATATTAATAATAATAATAATTAATTTAATAAAATAGCAATCAATAAATTAAATTAATATAATTATAATTAATATTTTAAATTAATTATTAGTATTATTAATATTAATAATAATAATTAATTTATATTAATTTATATTTTAATTTTCAATATATAATAAATATTTATTCGATTTAATAAAATATCAATCAATCAATTAAATTAATATAATTATAATTAATATTTTAAATTAATTATTAGTATTATTATTATTAATAATAATAATCATTAATTTATATTAATTTATATTTTAATTTTCAATATATAACAAATAATATGACTATTATCTATAATGGTACCTATTCGATATGTGTTGTGATTGCATACGATGCAGCTTAACAGCACTGATGTTTTATTAATACCCCCTTATTCCAATACGATGTGGCGGAGGTTTATGCACTATACTTGAACGCCTATATAATCAGAAATTAGAAATGCTTAGTTCATAACAAAGTGATTTATAACAAAGCATAGAGTTATGTAGTGTACTATAAAATATAGTGTTAACAAATTAATTAATTATAATAAATAATTGTACTAAGTAACGTTATCTAATCAATTAATTAAAATAACTTCGATTCAATAATAAAATCTCAAATCATCAATATTTTGATAATATTATTTAGTTTCAAAATAATTTATTAATTCATATTACATTTACACACACACACCATTAGTGAACACAATAACCCATCCGTAACACACTCGTATTACAGTTATAATAGTAATGACATTTGTATATATTATTAATAGTTAACCTAATTATATTTATAATTAATATGTATTATTTAAATAGTAATTGCACCTATACGAATGAAACAGGTATTATTTGTATATATGTGTGAGTGTTTTATATAATAATAAGTATTGATGTATATATATATATTAATTATGTATGTAATTTCCATATTTTAATCATGGTTTAATTAAAAATTGAATATATAAGTATATAGTAAATTATTAATTACACAATTGTTAAATATTTAATATATTAATAATTTATATATATATTAGTAAATTTTATATTATTATTAGAGTTTTAGAAAATGTTATATATATATTATTATGTAAATTTATAAAAACTCATTTTATATTTTATAATTTATTCGGAAAATTGAGCTAACTTTAATATAAAGCATAATTATATAATTGTAATAATAATAAAATACTTATTAATTTAAATATATAAAAATTCTATTAATTATAAAATAAAAACCCAATACAATACAAGATTAAATATAGGATAACCAAGGATAAATATATAATGACTACATATAAGAGGATAACATATATTTAGGTATATTTAATGTCAGAATGTGTACATCTAGATCTATATGTAACCCTCTAAATTATATGATAAATCTATGATAAAAATAGCTAATAATAAATGAATATAATATATACTGCCTACTAAGCATACTATATATTCTACTATAATAAAGACGGGTATATGTACATTACCGGAGAGAATATTAATAGAATAGGTAAGAGGTATGTATACCGTATATATACGGTACTATATACAGTATATATACTGTATATATATATATATATATATATATATATATACAGTATATATAAAAAGTATATATATATATATATATAGTATCCTATAAGGTATACCTGTATATTTATCACATATATGTATCACATTATAACTTATCAACGTATAGCGATAATAAAGGATGAAGTACATTAAATGACTCACGTTTAATACACGAGGGTCAGGTAATAGTTGCGGAGAATAGTGGAGATGCTAGTGGAGGGATGCGTGACAAAGCGAAGAGGGGAGGGGAAGATGGGGAGAGGAAGGTCGCATGTTCAGATATTCAGATATACTGGATGACTGATAGAAGAGGTATCGATGACAATCTATAATAACGCGCAGACGTATGTTTATACCGTGACCAAACTAGGGTGGCAGGAAGTACACTTCTATTGTTATTATAGAGGAGTGGTTTTGAAAATGTAGGCTAATAGGTTAATAGGTTAATAGGTCAATATGTCAATATGTCAATAGAAGTCCTGTAAAGGGTAATGTAAATTATGTATATTGAATGATTGATATAACTGAATGATTAAATAACACGGTATCTAATATCCAGGATGTTTAATATGTACAAATAGGATAAAGTAACCTAATACGGACACTTTAACAATAAATGGTCTTAACATTTTATGACTCATTCTTTTTATTCAACAATTAAAATATATTAATATTATGTGATTATAGAAATTATTGTTATTTTAAAATTTTATTTATTCTTTTAATTCCATAGATAACGGAGTGTCCGTATTCGGTACACATGCCCGAATACGGACATACTGTGTTATAATACGGAAACCCTATATAAAACTAGATATAAACTACATATTATAGATGAATCAATCAGACAAATTACAATTAATGTTATGAAAAATGTATTCTAATTTAATTAATTAATAATTTATTTATTTGTATTATTTTGTTAATTAGTAATACCATTTATGTATCTAAATAATACACATTTTAGATTTAGCTTCATTGGTGGTACTAATATTATAACACACGCGATTTTTATGAAAATCATAATAGTTCATATGCTGCGCGTTTATTGGTTATAGGGTGTCCGTATTAAGAAATCTAGAGTGTCCGTATTAGTGATTTATATGACCTCTAGATATATGCTTATAACTTAATTAATAATTGATAACACAAATATAAATTATATATATAATTTTAGAATTCTTTATTTTTTAATAAAATAGGTTATAATTCTTTATTTTATATCGATACATTTGTATATTCGTCAGAAGGTTTTAATTTAATTTTTTTTAATAAATTTAAAAACATAATAAAAAAATCAGTTTATTGGATATATCAGCAATATATTGAATAATTAAAAAATAAAAAATACTTTTTTAGACTATTTATATAATTATGAATATTTTATCCATTAAACATTTTTTTGTAGGATTTATGGTTTCTGAGATACCGATAGTATCCGTATTCGGTTACTTTCCCCTATATATATATATATATAAAGATCTAAATATCATTATGTAGGGGAGCGTCCCTAATTACCGACCCCTAAATGACTATTTGTAATATCTTATTCAATATTTAATACATATATTTGAAATTTTCTAAGTAGGATAATATTATGATAATAAATAATTTTTCTTTTTTAAATTGTTGATATGATTATATTGACAAGAATAAACCCTACGTCGTAATTAAACATGTTAATTATATATGTGCCTAATACCGACCCCCTTCTCCTATTGCCGACATAAATACTCATGGTAGAAATAATTGTAATATTATAATATCCAATGAAAATAGCAGACATAACTAAATATAATGAATTACAAAAAGCAAGAAATTTATATATCATTGAATTTAGTTTTAATGTTCATAATAAATTAATAATTGAACTTATATTTCTATATTAAACTTTACATTAACTGAATATGAATATAACAACATATACTAAATAATCACTGTATAGTATTATTGACCCCGTTTAAATGCACTATAGTGCATATCAATGCAATTTTTGTAGAATTCATAAACATATAGATGTATATATGAATATATACCTATACTTATTGAATATATTAACAGAGTAGACCTAGTACGTTAAAGGGGTAACAACAATAGTATCGTATGTAAATAATATATTGATATACACTCTCTCTATTATTTTAAATCAAAAATTACTATCAGGGTAAGACGATAAATTGTTTAGATAAGTGTTAAAGAGTGTTTCAAGATTAAAGGCACGTTTCGATATAATGGTATACGTGGTAATACTTATGGCATAACAGATGAAGGCACTTCGACATAATAGGATGTAACTAAATCAATAATAGTAGGGCATATACTATAGTATGGCGTAAATCAATTATACCACGGCTATAACTTAAACTGAAAAACATTGCGATCGGTCAGAAAGTAGGAAAAATATACTATTATAGTACTAGAGTCACTATTTATATATAGTTCTATATATAGCCTAGAAATAATGAAGGCAGCTGATGTAATCCACTATAGTTGTAATTGATTCATTGCATAGGGTATACATGACTATAGGATACTTGTATAGTAAGACATTAGGTATACTAGACGTTATAAATAGATTATTTAGACGTCATTTAAAATTATAAGCATACGGCCCGACCAAGATCAAATAGTAATAACATATGTATATGAGAAGTAGAAGCAGGATAGACGCTAGATGTAATTGGTAGATTTAAATGAGATAATATAAGTATACATATTTAGAACTGTATGTTGAATTTAACGTCGTAATGTGAATTCACAGAAATCAAGTATCTCATTAAGTATCTCATTAATTATCTTATTTCGTATCTTATTTGTATCTAATTAAGGTTAAGGTTGAATCAAGGATGAAAATAATGAACAATAATCACATTGTAGGCTATTCTTATTGGTATAGTATTCTTTGTTAATCAGAAATTATTAAATTATAATATCAATTATTGTATTTTATTTTCAATAGTAATATTGTAATATATATATATGTATATATATATATATATATATATATATAATTATATAATAAGATGAGCTTGTATAACACTAGCTTGTATAATTTAAAATTATAATCAATTTAAAATCGATGTATTCATATAATATATTATATGCTTTGAATTGTATGTTAAGTAATTCATTTAAATTATTCACCACTAAATCATCCAACTTATTATTTTTGTATTCGTTATTTATGTATCGTTTTATTTTTATCGTATTATTATAATAATAGTATATATATATATATATATATATATATATATATACACTAGTAACTAGTATATAGTATACTATCAAATTATTATCGGAACATGTTGTTACATGTTATTACTATTATTTTATTATTAATTCATTCTGCACGAGTGAATGGTCTACATGACTCTATGTTAGTGTATATTAATATATTCATTATATTAATAAACTAGTATGTATCATTCTCATCATCAGCATCATCATCATTATCATCATCACCAACGTCATCATTTATTTATTTCAAATTCATAATATTATTTATTTGCATGAATGAATTTATATATCCTATAAGTTATATATATATATATCGGATATATTATATCCTATAAATTATATATATATATCATTGTAGAATACACTGTAAATAATTCTAACTTGGTCAAACTGAAGTATTAAATACAGATAATTCAGTTTGTAATATTTACAGATAATGTGGTAATTGAGTGAATGTTGTTATAATGTATATATAAAGGTTTATAAACCTAAAGTATATATGCTAAAAATAGCCCATCTTATCTTATATCAATAGTAATCGATCGGTATTTATATAATTATATAATAATATATAATATCAGATAGAATTATTTCGGGTTATATTATTAATAGTAATGTGATACAAAATTTAATTAATAATAAATAGTATTATATAATAATTATTGATTAATCATATACTATATATTTGTAATACTTTATTATAAAAGATAAATTAAATATAGATGTATATACATAGTATGTATTACGTTATAGTATGTATGTATTACATATATATCGGCATGAGTTTCAAATATCAAACGTAGTAGTAGTATATATATATATATGAATGAATGCATTGGTTTATTTAAAACACCGAATATAGCGAAATCTCTCACCGGTGTATAGTATAATCTAACATAACGTGTGTATAACATAATATAACGAAAACAAATAAAAATAAACGAGTTGATTTTAAGATTTGTAGTTAATAATATATAAATAAATCATATCTGAATACAAAGGTATTATATAGAGTTAAAGTGATTATTTAATTTAACATTAAAACAATACGAATATTGGATCTTACGTAGATGGTAGAATATTCCATGTACGAGGAACAACAATTATATATATAATTTATAAATACATATATAAAATTATATATAAATATAAATTATATATAAATATAATTAATTCAGGGTAAAAATGTCACCTTATAACGTATAACTCACTATAGTGTATATTTATATCATCATATTACTTACTCTATATATCAAGTGTTCCTTACTTTATTAATATTTATATATACATATATATATATATATATATGATATAATACATCAAATGTTTTTATCAATAGATCAAATTACTATATAATCTGGCTGCGGATAATTACATGATATAGCTGCAACCTATAGCCTATTATTTATTGTTATTTAATTATATAAATAGTGATCATTTCTATTGTAAAGCGATAATAGTGGCTACAAACCGTACACTTTAATAATAATATGCAAGTAATCTCTATATTATCAATATATATACTTAAATATATTTAAAATATATAATGTCATCAATATATATATATATATATATATATTAATATAAAAAAATATATAATTATTACTTTAGTTGAATACTTCCAAATTTAAAATACAAACAATAAATGTGAACATATTCATATATACACACATAACTACGACCGATACAATGACGTCATATCAGTTATAGTAGCCGGTGGCGACACCCACCGTACACAGTCTGCTGTGGTGACATCACCCCATTCATACGCTAACCCGACGCAACCATACCCCAGCCTCCTCTAGTCTGCTGTCGCATCCTCATTGTCCGGCCCAATGGGATGGTTTCACGTGCTGGCCCAACACGGCGGCCAACACGAGCGTTTTCATGGCCTGTCCTTCGCAACCTTTGATACACGACAACGGTAGGTCATACAACATGTTGTACACATTACTATAGTATATTCATGTTTACCTACATATATATTGGTATATATAAATATATATATATATATATATATATATATATATATATATATATATATATATATATATATATAGGTAAGCGAGCGAGCTATTATATTGATGGGTTAGAAACAGTTAGTATATATTCATATTGAAAAAAAAAACAAAAACTATTTTTTATATCTATAGATATAAAAAAATATTTTGTGTTACATTATAATGTCATATATCATATATGATATATATGATATATCAAATGTCATTATTATATCTTCAGATTGTATTATATATGAATTTACTTTCTATAAATCATTTATTCATTGTATATCATTTATCCTACTGTTATTTAAATTGGACTCAAATAGAAATAGCATTCTCTATTTTTAACATGTAAAACTGTGAAAATGCATGTATATTATAATGTGTACTGTACAGTATATAGTATACTGTATACCCTTTATGCCACAGCTATATTTTCACTATACGCCCCCATATGTTATTGTATTATTAGTCATGATAACATATACAAATAAATTATCAATTTCTCGAATTCACTATAAAAGATGGTAGAAAATGTTAAGAAAAGAATTAAATTAAAAATGTATAAAATAATATAAATATAAATACCCATAAAAATAAAATACGGTAGAAAATGATAACAACAGAATTAATTTGAATATGTATAAATATTTATAAATATCACATATATATTATTATATAATTACGGTAAATATAGGTAGATCTATATGTGGATATATAGATACGCAACTGCACTGTCCACCTATCCGTGTTACGCACATTACATTGTCCACTTTATCACCTAACATACCTTTAGTCCCTGGATTGGGTAAAAGGACACCACCATAATATCAATAACAATACCAATATCATTATTAATCACATTTGTTATTTCACATTCCATAGATTATAACATTCCACTATATATCATAGAATATATACTATTAAGCCATACCCTGGTATACACATTCATGTAATAGTAGACCAATGTCGATGTTGTCGTTTTGGTATACCATACATGTATACATTCTTGTTAATAGGAGGTGTATATTATATTATATGCCACGCCCCTCCGTATACAGCATCCCGTGTTAAATCACAGTATGACTGGTTTGTCAATCCGAGAATGTCTGCCAGGATGAGTTTTAACATTGGCTGTATTCATATATAACATATATATATATATATAATAACATCTCGATTATCTCGGACCATCAATATAATATTGGCTATTCGAGATGTTATCTCTAGCTATATATAATACGGATTTTTTAACATTAAAAGATACAATCCTTATTACAATTATATATAATATGCGGTGTTTTAATTATCGGCATACTAATCTAAACATATACATACACACGCATACATTCACATACACATACACACCCACACATACGTTTACATACACATACACACCCACACATACGTTTACATACACATACACACCCACACACACATATACGTTTACATATACATACACACCCACACACACAGATATACATATATAAATATATATATTTATATAATTATTTATAATGCATATATGTATTAAATTATTAATTATATTTTTGTTTACATATTACGTAATATCGTACATTAGAGATGACGTAATACAACGTTCTCTTACGTAATGATAACGTTATGCTTGTACGCACAATGTACACAATGTAGACAATGTATACAAATAACAGGTTAGATGAGTGTAGTATTACACGACACGACTACAGTGTAATACGCCGTACACGATCAACATCTGCTGTATCTATAGCACTAGGTTGCGTAGATTGCAGTAGGTTGCGGTAGTCAAATGTAGGAGTCATGATATTGAGTAATGGAGAGATGTAGTTATATTGGTTATCTAGTGTGTGTGTATGTGTGTGGGTGTGTGTGTGTGTGTATGTGTATGTGTGTATGTGTGGATACTAGAGTTAATATATACTATTATAAATAGTTTAAGAGTGACCATTCAGATGAATATGAGTCCGCAAATGTTCGCTAACTCAGAATGCCTACTATACAGGGCAATAATGTGTCACTACATTGTTATTCATATTTGACCATACTATGGGGTGCGACAATTCCTAGAAGTTTTACTTGGAGAAAATATGAAATTTAACATGGGTATATCAAAAATTACTAAAAAGTAACTGTCAACTTATAGGTAAAACTATATATAGTATAATGATACTTTGTTTTGTTTTATGAAACTGTAATAATAGCATGTTGAATAAGTATGATAATTATGGAAACTAAAAAAATCAATTGTAATTTTGTTCCTCTAAATGAAATGAAATTAATTTCATTTTTATGATTTTTTTTAGAAATATGGATTTCTAGAAAATTCATACAAATTACAATATAATAATAATATTTATAATTAATATATTTGAATTTCAAAACCAACTAAATGAATATCGCTGCGTAATTAATACATAAATACATTAGAAATCATTTGTCTATAATATTATTCTGGACGAATTTTTAATAACGGTCTTTCGCATCGTCAATATAGGGGAAAGTGACCGAATACTGACCGTACCCTAATACGGACACTCTCGGTATCTTAGAAACCATAAATCATACAAAAAATGTTTAATGAATAAAATTATCAAAATAATATAAATATATTTATACTATAGTCTAAAAAAGTATTTTTTATTTTTTAATAATTCAAAATATTGCTGATATATCCAATAAACTGATTTTTTTATTACATTTTTAAATTGATGAAAAAAAATTTCAACTTAAAACCTTCTCAAGAATATACAAATTTATCGATATAAAATATAACATTATATTATTAAAAAATAAAGCATTCTAAATTTATATTTATAATTTCTATATTTTTTATCAAATATACATTAAATTATAAGCATATATCTAGAGGTCATATAAGTCCATAATACGGACACTCTAGATGTTTTAATACGGACACCCTATAACCAATCAGCGCGCAGCGTATGAACTATTATGATTTTCATAAAAATCGCGTGTGTTATAATATTAATAACACCAATAAAGCTAAATCTAAAAATTGTATTATTACTTAAATATATAATAAAAATAAATAAATTATTAACTAATTAAATTAGAATAAATTGTTCATAAAATTAATTATAAGTAATGTAATTGTAATTTTTCTGATTAATTCATCAATAATATATAGTTTATCTAGTGGTATATAGGTGTCCGTATTAAAACACAGGGTGTCCGTATTCGGACATTGGTATACCGAATACGGACACCCCCGTAATCTATGGAACTAAAAGATTAAATACAATTTTAAAATCACAATAATATCTATAATCATATAATATTAATATATGCATAGCTTTGTATTTACCTAATAAAACTATAAATATATGTTTGTATGTAGTGTATTATATTGTATTTGTGTAGGTAGTTTATTCAATAAGAATTGTTAACAAAGTAAATAATAATACTATAATTCGAACATGGGATTAAAAATCATCGAAAAATATGTTACATATATACATACATATATAATTTCATAGGAATAATGAATTATGGTAGATACATAGTATATAAAGTAAATAGTGCACATAGTAAATAAAATACTACCTATATTTCAATGTCAGTAATTTCACTAATTTCAATATTACATAATGTTGATAAGTAAATCAGGTAGTACAGTTATGTAGGTGTGTATTAGTGTGGTAGGTAGTTAAGTATGTTTTTTTGTGTAAGGGTTTATATACATTATTTTAATATATATATGTATATGTATATATATATATATATATATGTATGTATGTATTTTATTCATCTATATATGGTGCTATAGCATCATTTAAGCACCATTAATAAGCACCATATATGAATAGCACCATATATATATATAGCACAATTTAAGCGTTATTTAAAACGACCACTACTCCGTTCTCGGCCACTACCCCGTTCCCTCCCCTAGCAAATACATCATAATCATCAACATAATCATAATCATCATCATAATCATCATCATCATCGGCATCATAATTTCGGTGATATTTCAGCAATAATGCAAATGGCACCTACATTATTTTTAAATGTTTATCAATGTGTATACACTATGGTAATTATCTCTATAGATACTTATATAATGTTACAATGCTATTATATAACGCCTTCAATCAGCGACCATTCAGCGAGTAATCATTAGAATATTAGTGATTATACACATATGATTTATATTTGAGAGTATTACGCTTTCTCTGATTATACATAATAATACCAAAGGAGCTGATAACACCGAGTTTAAATAAAATTAATGTTATATTATAACACGTGACTATATATATATATATATATATTTATATAGATGTATATGTATATATAGGTATATAAGATCATATAATGATTCGGAATATACATTAACAAATATCATTATAAAATAATAGTTCGTTTAAATGTGTGTACATATTTATATTAAATTAAATACAATTTCATTTTAATATTTAACTCGTTTAATAAAGAACCATGATACATTACGTAATAACGACACTGATTATTTAATTATTACCCCCCGCTATATTATAATTTGATTGACGTGTCTGATAAATAGTCTATCAATCATGCGCTGTATATCGATTATTTCTAGAAACGACATACGTTTGATAACATCTTTGGAACCATCATCATTATCATCACGATCATCTCGGTGGTAGATATCATATAGGTGATGGTGAATATATGTAATACAATGAATAATAATAATAATAATACTATTCTAGGCACGTTCTGGAACAATCGATACATGTTATATAGTACATCGTATTATACAAAGCTTGTACCCATTACTAAAAGTGACGATAATTCTATATATAGAATTAGAATACTATAGTAGGGTATACTATTTAGGGGTATATAACTTAGAATAACATACGAAAGTAATACACCAACAACCACTTTATTTAATTATTTATAAGTAATTATTATTTATTAATATATCACATTTTTATAATTATTATTTATCTAAAGTTAAACACATATTTATTTATCGATACACCTATAGGTATGTGTGTGTGTGAAATATATGTATCTTATGTTTTGTTTAAATGCATATATTTGTTTGACTATATAAACATGAGAATAACGATGACATAAATTTAATTCACTCTTGTTATTAATGAAATATTCGTATATTATTAACCTGTATTTTAGTATGTATACATAATTTGTATATATACAAATGCATTTATCAGATATAATAAATATTTATATAAATATTAGGCAGTGAATAATACTACATTGTTAATATACTTAATGATCGGAGACATATATGCACTGTTCACACGGTACGTTGGAGATTTATATTTGACTAAAAGTTATCATATATTGTAACTTTTGAAATACATAACATATTTTTTTTATTAATAACTAAATATTATTTATATATTATAGATTATGTATATATAATAAACATTTATATCATATATGATAATTATAAGATAATAAAAATGGATTCTATAAATTAATAATTTCTAAAATAATAAAAATAATAATCATACTTACTTAGATAGTATATGTTATTGTATTAAATCTGAATAATATATATTTATCATAAATAAATCATAAAAGTAGATTAATTCATATCATTTGATCCTACACAATCGAAGTCGGTTGATTTACACAGATATTTTTATACTAGAAATATAACTATAGTTAGAACTATAACATATATTCTAAGTGTATATATATATATATATATCGCTTAAACAAACGTAACCATTATGTGATATTACAATTATTATATTATTGTGTTATAATATATAGTTTTGAATGAATTGATGAGTAATAAGAACTGCTTAACAATAGCTATGCATTATTTAACGGGAAAGAAAATTATGTAATAGTATACGTATTACTATATACAATCGCATATATATATATATATATATATATATATATATATATATATATATTATAATATATATAGTGCTCTAGGTCGCTGTATACAAAATGTATACAATTCTCATTCAAATAAGTAATAATATATTCATAGAATTCATGAAATTTATATTAAAATATTATTATATCGCAAACAATGCTTAAACAAATTGTTGTTAATATTACTATAGGACCTACTAACGTCATTAATATTTATTTTATAATAAAATACAAATATATACATTTTGGTTGTGTTATGTACAGCGATACGAAATATAAGTTAAATTACTATTAATGGTAGGCTTTGATTACGACTAATATTAATGTTAATAATGCGCTATTATCAATGATGAATAACATTTCACGTAATCAATCAACACACCACAATTAGCGACACCAAGATAACACACACTATCGTATAGTAACTGTTTAGTTCTGTTCCGTAAATGTCGAGTTATCGAGAATATACTTTATATATATATATATATATATATATATATATATATACATATATATATATATAACGAGAGATAATATAAAATCGTAACTTTAAATAAATAAACGAACACCTTAATTCTATAGAAAATAGTCACGTGATATTGTAGAACTTATTAAACTTAATATTATACTTATTATTGCTATTATCAATACCTATCGGCTACTATCTATAGTAGTAGGACTACTGCAGTAGTAGTTTGCAACTATACATGTATCAGTATACTATAATATAGTGGCCCGTTCACCATATCTTACTAATTATTATAATATTGAATATACTATAGTTATTATAATTTGTTATCATTAATAATAAATACACCTACAGGTGTATACACTCATATATACATATACTTTATATATATATATATATATATATATATACCCTAGTACTACGTGGAATTGTACGGTAAGCCGGTTCGGCTCGGTAATTTGTTTATGAATATTGCATTATATCTTTTTGTATGAACTAGATAACATAATAAATTGAATACAATATTTAAAAAAAAAATTAATTATTGGAGATGCATCACTTCATTAAAGTTTAACATGAAGAGATAGGAATATTAACATGGAGGAGAACGGAGATATTTGAAACTTCTAGTTATCATCATTAAATGTTGTGTTGTAGTTATATCTGTAACTATAGTTTGAATTATATATTTTTGTATAAGTTAATATTTATATATATATAATATTATATATAATATTTATATAAATATAATTACATAAGTATATGAGTGTAAACAAAGAACAAAATTAATGTATAGTATACAATATGATTATTTATTCACTATTTTAATGTAAAAATATGAAAATGTTATATTTGAAAAAAAAAAGTTTACGAATTATTAAAAACATTTTTATTTAATCAACTGGATTAATAATATGGTTTTTTTAAACAATTTAAATCATTAGAAATTAAAAAAAATATATTTCACGTATTATCTTATTTTTTTATAAATTATAAATTATTAATTTGTACTATAATATTTGTTATCTTGTAAATTTGTAAAAAACAAGATACAAGTTATATTATAGAATTTAAAGAGATTTGTACAAATATAAATTATATTAATTTTAGATAAATAAATATTATTAAAAACATAATCCCAATTTTTCCCATATTGGTCAGAAATGCTGATAATTGTGTTATTTCTATACATATTTATATATAATAAATATATTCTGTTAATTTCATTATACAATATTTATTATTGAATGAGTTATATTATATGTATTATAAATAAATTAAAACATTCATAATTTCTATCTACAAACATTTAAAATTAGATTTTTTTGTGCACAATTGTGTTAATAACTTTTTTTTAATTTTAATTAAAAAAAAAACTAATATATGAATTCTATTATAGAATTTGATAAGGATTCCAAAGATATCAATTGTATTATAATATATTATAATAAAATGATATAGCATCAATATATAAAACCTCATTCTAGTACCTATATCCTATATTTGAATAACTTTATAGTTATTATTTATATCAGTAAGATTAGCCGATTATATCTATATATGTGGGTATTTGTCATTTAGTAAATGGTTTGGGTTTACGTAAAATATGTATTATTACGAAGGTTTATGGTTAAAAAGTATAATAAAAATGAATACAAATTTGAAAATTAATTACACTGGTTGACATGATTTTTGATGTTTGTATTTCATAAATATTTTCTAGACTGTTTTTTTGCACTTATTATAAATATGTAATTAGTTTTTTCAGATCAGATCAAGTTGTTTTTAATAATAATATATTCATTTATATATATATATATAAAATGCATATATTAAAATATCAGAATATTCCTTCTGCACTATGACAAGTACCACATAGTACTGATATTCTATTTTCAATATTCCAACATGAAAACTATTTCAATATCTCACATTTATTATCTTCAGAATCTATATTTAACCGTCATCGTGGATGTTATGCTTTCACTAATGCTTTACCAATACAGGTTCATTGATTTATTGATATAATGTAAGTGGAGTAGTTATACTAATGGATATATCATATGAACTATTATAATAGAGGCTATTCATAGACTCATCACATAGAAGTTGAAAAGCTGTATTATTCCATAATGGTAATATTATTATATTTATTCGAGTGGGATATTCGCTATAATTGACTGGAAGATATATATACATGTTACTATAGTAACATGTATATTCTACTTATTTCATTACTATACAATTATCATACTTGTAATACATGTGGAGACTTAAAGGTTTTATCGGTACTTTTAGAACGACAATCAGGATATACAAAATATCCATGTTTTATCTGTTTATGAGATATTCGAGCCTATGCTAATCATTGTACATAACATGATTTGTTATTTAAGAGCATTTTTTATTATTTAGCATGGTTCATACAATGCTAAGTCACGATCGCTTATTAATCTAGGCATTTTGTATATCAATTAATGATATCATATTACACATTAAACTTAGATTAATGAAGAATTTTGTAAAAGCATTGGATAAGGAGGGATAATGAGGTACATGATTTTACACATGTACAACAAAGATGTCCACATATCATTGAAACTAAGTTAATGATGGAATTTATAATGGACCAACAAATATGGAGTTAGCAACATTACTTTTGATTTATGTATGAGTGAAATTAAAGATGTGACTAGCATTATAATCAATTATTGAATATTTTCTCGTAAATAATAGATGTGTACATATATATAGAATATGTAAGTATTGTGGAAGACTTTCTTCTAGGTTTTATATATACCTGGACTCATATGTCCATACAGATTTATTTTATCAGTGTATACACTTATATAATTATTTTATTAGATGTATACATCTAGACTATTTTCCTGATAACTTTGTTAACTGAAGTGAAGAACAATGAGTGTGCTTTAATCAGGATATGTTGACAATAGAAGATAGATACCAACGAAACGTAACTATTAAGTTATAAAACTATAATTTACTGGTATTAACATCCTAGATGATTACTGTTGGAGTCTAAACAAGGGGTATAACATACTTAAAATAGAAATAAAGCATTGAAATAATCTTTTAATCAATGATTATTTTATTATTAACTATGTGCATTATTATTTTGAATACGTTAACATATACCAAATACTATTGAAATAAATTCAATACATTTTCGTTAATTTTCTTTATTTTTCATATATTTGTGATTTTTTCACAAATTTTCAAAGTTAAATTCAATAAAAACTAATTATATATAAAACTCGATCTCATCTGAAAAAAACTAATTATATATTTTAAATCAGTGTACAAAACTAGTCTAGAATCAGTTAACTGAACCCAGACTTCAGAGAATTGTTGTTCAAATGTCGACCAGTATTATTTATATTCATTAATCGTGTATACCGGGGTATATAATGTAATTGTCACGTGATTTAAATATAGGTAATATCGATATTTTTTCTACATACAAATATTTATAGGCATTTTTAAACGCTCTGATGCATGTCGAATACTACATACAAAAAAAGTATACCATTGTGAAAGAAATACTTCATACATTCAATGATAAACGATAAGGCAATATTCATATAAAATTACCGGCCGAACCGGCCTATTGTACGGCATTCCGGACTAGATATATACAGTAATAACAAGATAGTCTCATTGATAGTAATAGCAAATCCCTATAGGGCTTTGGTAATAGCAAGGACATTTCCTTGATAACAATACTTGCATGTATATATACATGCATATATACGTATATACTCGCATGTATAACCGTACACTGTATACATATATGTATTTATACACAGAATATGATATATATGATATATGATATATATATATGATATATAGGTGTACATTGTACACAATATACTGTACAGTTGTAATATTACACACATGTATGCCTAAGCATATGAGCTAGTATCTATACATATTCTGTGTTATTGAATTAATCTAATATTTATACATTTTTATCATAATCATATATATATATATATAATATAAAATATAATAATAATATGAGGATTCGTATTTCTCATAGCTTAATTAGCGATCATTTGTGAAGTTCTCTCTGCTATCTTATTTATAACATAAATATTACCTACTAGATTTATATATATATATATATATTTTTATGACTATTTTGTTACTGATATCCTGGATAGAAATTTGTTTTATAATCTAATATTTTATTTAATATTATTTTAATTTTATACATAATTTTTTCCCCACAATCACATTGGGTGAACGACTTGATAAGCTCTGCTTTTTCGTTCATCCAGGCTAATGCCCGAACTCTGATTATTATTATTATGTATGTGTATTATAATCTATATTCGAATATAACGACACACGTGTATAGCGTAAATTACATATTAGATTAAAGTGAAGAACGTGGTCGTTGTAGGGGACTGTTGTCTACACTAGACATCGTATACATTCTGCGTAACCTCATGCTCGAGGGTACACCCGGGTATCCGGTATATACGTATTGTGTACACATCGATATCACTGTGTTACGTGCTCATATTACGTAAGACATCGCTGTGTTCGTCTATAGAAACATGCTATACCGACCTGTTAGATCACTATAGCACGCTTGATAATGCATTATCTTTATAATTAATCAATTTTATAAATAGAATTCTATAGATATATAGTATTACAAATATTACTTAATTATACTAATGTGTGTGTGTGTGTGTGTGTGTGCGTACCATATCGTGTGAATAGCGTGTTACGTAATACAACAATGATAGACAGCGCGTTAAATACATCCGGGTGTCGTGGTTACGGACGTTGCGGTTATCGGCACACACACGCGCGCACACACACACGCACACATTGTATAGTTAACCGCACATGTTGCCAGTGTAATAATGCTAATTAATACTCTACTTAACGATTGTGTACCATATCCTTATCGTATTTACATTTTAAATACTAATGGTCGGCATTTTATTTTCTAATATATTCTAGTATATTTATAATATAAGATATAATATATATATATATATATATATATATATATATATGTGTGTGTGTGTATATATATATATACACATAACATATACGCTAGTATACTATAATGTTAGTGAACTATAATGTATGTATATATACTTACATTATAGTTAACTAACATAAATAGAATATTTCAGTGACATTGTAACCATCATTATAAAGAAAGAATTTATATATCGATGAGTGTGACATAATCAAATATATATTATACGGTGTAGGTGTTAATTTGTACTCACCCTAGTGTTAATAGACTACAGTTATTATAGTATATACAAATTGTATAGAGCTAGACATAACAGCGCCAACTATATAGGGTTCATTTTCGGAAAAATGTGATGTATATAATGTAAATTCGTATATAACTATATACTTTTGAAATGTAAAATATGTGTTTTAAATTACTATTTATATGGTGAAAACTAAGTATTCAATATTAATATATAACACATCAATATGATAGTTTTAAATGATATACATATAAAAGATAACTTAAATTGCATGTCATTTAATAGAATAATTAAAACATTGTTGTATAAAAACAGCGTTAAACCTAAATATATTTCAATAGTTATAATACTACTCTAGCAGCGGTATTATAACTGTATCATAACTACTACCGTCGGAAGTGGCTCATTATTAAGTTCACTACCTTGCAGGATTAACTCATGAGTTAACCCATGTTTCTTAGATAGCTCAGAGTGTTATATATAAATATATACATTTTATTCGTAATTTCTTTGGCAGTAATATCTTCCCTGTAAACTATTGTGATTCGAATATATTGTACCGTTACAATATATATGTAATTAGTATAATTAATTAATTCTATGGTATTAAATAAGATGTTGAATATATTAACGTAGGGTAAAGTAACCAAATACGGACACTTTAACCATAAATGGTCTTAATATTTTATAAATCAATATTTGTATTCAAAAATTTCGATATATTAATATGATGTGATTATAGATATTATTGTAATTTTAAAATTGTATTTAATCTTTTTATTCAATAGATAACGGGGGTGTCAGTATTCGGTACCCATGTCCGAATACGGACATCCTGTATTATAATACGGAAACCCTGTGTTATAATACGGATACCCTATATACCATTAGATAAACTATATTCTATTGATGAACCAATCCAATACATTACAATTGCATTATTTATAATTAATTGTATGAATAATTTAATATAATTTAATTATTAATTAATTTAATCAATTTTATTGTTATATTAATTAATAATACAAGTTAAGTATATCAATAATAACATTTTTAGATGTAGCTTCATTAGTGATATCAATATTATAACGAAAGCGATTTTTATTAATTTCAGAATAGTTCACACGCTGCGCACTGATTGCAATCAGCCATGGATATAGGGTGTCCGTATTAAGACATCTAGAATATCCGTATTATGGATTTAAATGACATCTATATATATGCTTATACTTAATTAATATTTTATAACAAATATAGCTATTATGTATATAATTTTTAGAATGCTTTATTTTTTAATAATATATTGTTATGTTTTTTAAATCGATACATTTATATATTCTTGAGGAGGTATTAAGTTGATATTTATGGTTTCTGCTCGCATGAGATACCGAGATTATCCTAATCGGTTACTTTCCCCTATACGTTACCTATGAAGTTAAATATCGCCTACATTTATTATAGTTACCATTATTTGTTATTACTTTACTTACTCATTATTAAGATATACTTAAAAGAAGTATACTATGATATCCGCAACTTGTAGTTGTATCTATATAGGTATTATCGGTAATGCTATTATATTAGTAAAAATGTCATAATATAAATAATAATATATACATTTTATTCAAATTATGAAAATAAATGTAATATATATATATGAGTTATTTGAATTATAATTTTATTGATATAAATAGAAGAGTAGAATAATTATAATTCTATATTGAAAACTTAAGTACGTATTACGAATACATATTAATATTACTAGTGTAGTATATTAGTAGTAGTTGTTGTTATTATCTTATAATTTGACTATGAATACAGGTTGTATCAGAACTCAATATACAACATATATATATATATATATATATAAATATATTTAGACTAAATACATATATGAGTATGCATTATTTATAAATAGATTCTATAAATAATAACTATACTAAATATTACGTAATACAAAGTATATTTTGATTGTTAAGCCTATCGTATAGAATGAAATGTTAAAACAATACAAGTATCTGTATTTCTATCAGTAACACTATAATTACCATATATGGTCCTATAATTGTATACGTGTGTATATAACGCGGACACGAGACCTCGCTAACATTACGTAATTACCCATGACGTCATTATTACGCATCGTTACGTCATAATTATGCGGCGTTCATCGTGACCTAATCACTGCAGATAACTACTACGCGTTCCGATGCTGTTCTCCGTCCGGTCACTAATAATGTAAATTCGTATATAACTATATACTTTTGAAATGTAAAATATGTGTTTTAAATTACTATTTATATGGTGAAAACTAAGTATTCAATATTAATATATAACACATCAATATGATAGTTTTAAATGATATACATATAAAAGATAACTTAAATTGCATGTCATTTAATAGAATAATTAAAACATTATTGTATAAAAACAGCGTTAAACCTAAATATATTTCAATAGTTATAATACTACTCTAGCAGCGGTATTATAACTGTATCATAACTACTACCGTCGGAAGTGGCTCATTATTAAGTTCACTACCTTGCAGGATTAACTCATTAGTTAACCCATGTTTCTTAGATAGCTCAGAGTGTTATATATAAATATATACATTTTATTCGTAATTTCTTTGGCAGTAATATCTTCCCTGTAAACTATTGTGATTCGAATATATTGTAACGTTACAATATATATGTAATTAGTATAATTAATTAATTCTATGGTATTAAATAATATGTTGAATATATTAACGTAGGGTAAAGTAACCAAATACGGACACTTTAACCATAAATGGTCTTAATATTTTATAACTCAATATTTGTATTCAAAAATTTCGATATATTAATATGATGTGATTATAGATATTATTGTAATTTTAAAATTGTATTTAATCTTTTTATTCAATAGATAACGGGGGTTTAGTATTCGGTACCCATGTCCGAATACGGACATCCTGTATTATAATACGGAAACCCTGTGTTATAATACGGATACCCTATATACCAGGGGTTCTTAAACTTTTTATCCCATGGCCCATTTTTCAAATTTGAAATACTTATATGGCCCAAAAAAAATTAGAAGAGAAAATAATGTTTATTTTAATAATAATGATAAAACAAAATTAATGAGATGGGTGCAATTGTTTAAGAGTAACTAAATTACGAATTCGAGGACGTGTCATGCTTAAAGAACATCTCATGTCAACTTCTAAATCCAATCTGTTTCTATTCTTGGATTTTATGTTCAGCATTGTTGAGAATCCAGATTCACACAAGTAAGTTGATGAAAAAGGAAGCAATTTTCTTAAAACAAAGAGACTTAATTGTGGGAATAATGTCATAGTTTTAGCCCAATAGTGTATGTCTTTATTACTTTGAATGAACTCTTCTTTAGCCTATAATTAACAAATATATAACGAAAATTAATTGATGATTATATATTAACCTCTGTATCATTTCGGAAATCTAAGAATTCTTCTTGAATCTCATTGGGTAAATCATCTACGTTGCAATTGAACGGGTTTCTTGATAATTTCATAGCTATATCCTCAGAAATTATATCTGGGAAATATCTTTCAAACTCAGACTTTAGTTCGGTTAAATGCTGCAGGATACAATTCTTTAATATGTCTGGTAATTTATCATTATTCATCTCTTCATTAAGTCTATGGAATGGTGATATGTTGTTTCTTTCTATTTTTCCTGTCCAAAGATCCAATTTATCAATGAATGATTTAATTGCATCAGTATGCATTATAATAGTAGTTTCTTTTCCTTGCAACTGACGATTTAAGTAATTTAATCTTTCAAAGATATCAGCTAAATATGCAATGCTTGGTAATATTTCTTCATCAAAATCTTTCAAATCTTCCTGCGTCTTATTACTTTGTTCAGATATAAACATTTTTATTTCTGAGAATAATTCAAACACTCGATCAATTACATTTCCTTTCGATAGCCAGCGCACAGCAGTATAAAATAACAAATCCTGATGATTAGCGTCCATTTCACCACATAGCTTTCGAAATAGACGTGTTCTAAGTGAACTACCTTTAATATAATTAACTACTTTAATAATAATGTTTAATATACAATTTAATTCAGATGGTAACGTTTTTGATGCAAGTGCTTGACGGTGAATTATGCAATGCGTTGCAATAATTTCAGGGTTTTTTCTTTTAACCAATGAAACAAATCCCGACTTTGATCCTAGCATACTCGGAGCACCATCCGTACAAACTCCTATCAATTTATCCCATGATATTTTTTCTTCTACAAAGAATTCAGATACCATTGACATTACATCAATAGCTTTAGTTGTCGTTGTCAATACTTTACAAAATAAAAACTCTTCTTTAATTTGATTATCACAAATATATCTAGCATAAACCAAAAGTTGTGATAAATTGCTTACATCTGTTGATTCATCAAGCTGAATAGAAAAAAATGGAGATAATCTTATTTGATCAGTCACTTGCATTTTAATATCATTGGACATTTCGTCTATTCTAGATTTAATTGTACTATCTGATAGACTTATTTGACTTAATTTATCCACTGATTTTTGATCTAATACAAGTCGAGCTGCTTCTAACATGTATGGCTTTACTAGAGATTCTCCAATTGTATGTGGTTTCTTCTTTTTAGCTATAATAAGTGCAATTTCATATGATGCTTCGGTAATATTTTTATTTGGGCAGAAAGTACTTGTGGATGTATTATCCAATCTTGCC